>VZRF01013122.1:1039-47877 GCA_013396875.1 Vireo altiloquus | reverse complement strand
GGGGCGGGGTGGGGCCGGGGCCGTTGGGCGGCGGGCGCGCGCGGGCCGGGCTGGGCTAGGAGGCGGGAGGCGGCGAGACGAGCCCGGCGGCCGCGAGGGCAGCGGGAACCGGCCCGTCACGGGGCCCCGCCAACCAGTGCCTCCCTCCCTCCTCCCGCCCTGCAGAGCCGGCGGGACCTGCGATGCGGAGCGGCCTCCTGAGGCGGCAGGAGAATGCGGCCGGCGGGCGGGGAGATGGGGGCCGGCGACAAGGTAATTCCTCCGGTGAGCGAGAGCAGCCGAGCCCCGGGGTTGCCGCTTCCCGCGGGGCGGTGACAGCCCTGCTGTCCGCGCTCAGCCCCTCTGGGGGTGAAACCGCTTCTATCGGAACGATCGCACATAGAAACCGCGGGATGGCAGAAACCGAGCGCGTTTTACCTTCGCTGTAATTTCTGTCCTTAACAGAAGTTGCTGAAACTTCATCTCTCACGACCTTTATCCACCGAGTCTGTAAAGAACACTTCTTCTTCCTGGCTCCCTTTTCCTCTTTGTTTTTTCCTTAGTAGAAGGCGTATGGAGGAGCAGGTATAATGATGTTTAAAGCGTGTTTGTCTCGTTCTGTGGTGCTGTGACAGGGAAGTTGCGATTGGAAGAGGGTCCCGCGGAGGTGGGGCGGCGCTGGGCCGAGCCCGCTTCCCTCACAATTCCAGGCTCGCAAGCCTGCCTGGAGCCCCGAGCACCTCACTGGAAGGGGCTCCAGGACCACCACAGACCCCAAACCCATTCCTTGGAGGGCTCTGCGGGGCTGACCGCGCATGCGCGGATACACGGCGCGAAAATTAAAGGGGGAATACGAGGGAAACTGCAAGGAAGCATTTCGGTCCCGAGCTCCTGCCGGCCCCTGGTCCGGACCGCCTGGGCATCCCTTTCCTTCACTTCCCCGTCTTTGGCCTCTCCTCTCTTGTTCTGTGTCGGCAAGCTCCGCGATCACATTCCACCCCTTGCTCTGCTCCGAAGTTTGTTGCGAGAGTTGGGAGCTTGTTAAAGTTCCCTGTAGAAGCTAAGAGCTTGTTAGCCAACACTCCTGCGGCTGCTATGTACTGGGCTGGTCGCCGGAGCTAAGGCGATTATATGATAAAGGATAAGAGTTCTCTGACATGTGGGCTGGTGTCTCTCTTGCCCAACAAGAATTTATAAGGAATATCACACCTGCTCCTGGCTCATGGCATGTTTCAGGCATTATTTATAGCTCTCTGCCATGCATTAACATACGTTCTGATTGTACTTTCCTCGGAGGAAAGAAAAGGAAAATTACCCGAGGAATAAATTCCACGGGCCCCGAGCCTTAAGGTACAGACACAGAAATGGTTTCAGGGAAGGGGCTCATTGGTTCAGAGTAGGACTGGAACCCTCGACTCAGAGCTACACAAAAAATGTGATGGATCTCTCTCCCCCTTTGACTGTTATTGATAAATGGATCATGGTGCACCTGGTTTTTAATATCATCGTTGTTCTTTTTCTTGGTGTGTAGGAAAATGAGCATTCTGAGCCATGCAAAAATGTACTGAAAACCCCTTTGAAACAAGCAGCTACCTCACAGTTGGTACTGACAGAGCGACAGCCTGACTGTCAGCCTCTAACCACACCCCCAAAACCTATGGAAACCCCTCCAGCAGATCCATGGACACCTACTTCCAACCTGAAAATGCTGATTAGTGCAGCCAGTCCTGAGATTAGGAGCAGAGAACAGAGAAGGCAGCTGTCAGACAGCTCAAGTGAGGTCCTACAGACAAAACACTGTTTGCAGGTATGTTCTAAAGTTGTCTATATTTATTTTCCCTTTTTTTTTTAAGTTAGCTGAAGGCTGTGTATTCAGTATAAAAAATTATACATTGACATAACATATATTTTTTAAAGTTTTGATTTTGGAGCATTTACCAAATATAAGTAAGGATATTTACTAGTTACATGCGACAGGTAACGTTCTGGTTTTATTTCACAGCTGCTGAGGACAAAGGGAGAACACTGGCCCTTTAACAGTGCTCACTAGGAAGCTGTTAAATATCTGTGCTTATGTATTGTCAAAAATCTCACATCTTTTCCTTATTCCCATATAGGAGCACATACTGGGGGATGAATATGAAAAATCTCAGCCAAGTCGCAAAGAGAAAAGTCTTGGATTACTGTGTCATAAATTCTTAGCTCGATATCCTGATTACCCCAGCCCTTCACAGAAAAGTTACATTTGCCTTGATGAAGTCACTGAAGAGCTACGTAAGTTGGTGTTCATCCTGTTAAATACTTCTTCATGCAAATTTGCCAATAACCTGCCGGTTTTGTTAGTACATTTTTGCTCCATACAATTTTGGATGCTTACTCTGTTCTCTCAAACTTATTTAAGCCCTCATGCCTAGAGCAATGCTGATGTTTCCTCAGTGAACTGAACTGAGAAACTCTGAATTCTGTTTCATATTAAATATCTAAATTATTGCTGATATCACAAATACCAGTTGCAGGTTTTTTGATTCAGAGATGATGACTAAGATTAATGGTTAGATTTTTGCAGCAGGAACTAGCATTTCTCAGACTGAGCCCACACTTCCTGTCTGATCATGACATCAAAGATAGAAACTGCTTTCTCTTCTTGATGACAACTTAACTTTCTCATTTTATATCACTGTTTTTATATTGCACCAATGATTTCTGCAGAGTCTGTGTTTCTAACATCAAGTTGAACCTTTTTTAAATCAAAAGGCTATGGAATTACACTATTCTACAGCTTATATATGGATAATAGTTATAAAAATTTTAAAGCAGTATGATTTACGTTTTTTTCTACTTTATACAAAAGGACATCTCTTTTAGAAAATGTCTGGTCAAAACCAAGAGTTTATCAGGCAAATGAGAAGAGTGTGCTAATAAAATAACATATAAAAAGAAGTTATAAAACAGTTTCTTACCATGAGTTCCCAAGGTTATTTAAGGACACAGTCTAAAATTAATGCAGTGAATAATTAAAAATGCTCTATTTTTTCTAAGGCTGGATTGAAACCCATGTAATGGCTCTTCTGGCAACAGTAAGTTTTATTTCTTAAGGAAGGTTGAAAGCCAAGTATAACTCTGAAACAGCAAGTCTTTCCATATATGAATTGTTTTCCTTGCTGACAAGACCTATGAGAGCTATTTTCAGAAACTTTTGTGATATGGAATTGGCAAAAATGGTTTAGAAGTGTATTAAGAGGAAGGACAGGAATCTGTGCTGCAGGTAATGCATGAGTGAACATATTTTATGTAGCAGAGATGTCATGTTCATCTTTTCCTCTGCAGATGTGGAGCGCAGGCGCATCTATGACATTGTGAATGTGCTGGAGAGCCTGCACATGGTGAGCCGCCTGGCCAGGAACAGATACGTCTGGCATGGGCGCCACAACCTCCCCCAGACCCTGCAGGCCCTGAAAAAAGTGGGAGAGGAGAACAAATACATACAGCAAATCCAGATGATCAAGAAAAGAGAGTATGAGCATGAATTCGATCCTGATGGTGAAAGAAATGAAGATATGGCAAGTTCTTTTGGCTCAAGTGAGCAGTCAGAAATGTCTTTTGTCGAGCTCCCAGGAGTGGAATTTCGTGCTGGTAATAATTCTCTCTAATGCCAAGAATAGTATTTGCTTAGAATGATAGATTTCTATGAACTTGGAAAAAAAATTTATATGCGTTATTTTTTTTTCTGAGCTAGTACTGCCCCAAAGGCACCACAACTGTTTGTGGTAAGAAAAAGTGCTCTGCAGTCTTTCACTTGTCTTATTCGTTCAATTCTTGTCATTTGTTTCTACATCAGGTGAAACTATCAAATACACCAACATATAATCCAATTGCCATTACCACTGAATTGTTATAGAAACCAGAAGTTACTATTGAATGTTATAGAAACCTGAAGCATAAATTACTCAATTTGTTTTATTAAGTTAGATTTGATTCATGGAAGAAATTTTAATTAAGGGTTAAGCATCTTTAATAGTACAAGTTGTCAGACAATAGGAAGTAAATATGTGGGATACAACACCCTCTCTTGGTAGGTAGACTTGGTATCCGCCCAATCATCTGTTTCTTGCCATGTAGAAACATTCTGGAGTCAGCATTGGCCCTGCCTAGTCTCTGTGTTGTTCTTAAAATTATTATTACTGACAAATTTCTTCAGTGTTTTATGTTTGTACCTGGTGTGTCACTGAATACTTTAATCCTTTCTCCTGTCTGCTGCAGCATCAGTGAATGGCAGGAAATACAAGTCCTTACGAGTGATGAGTCAGAAATTTGTGATGCTGTTTCTTGTATCAACACCTCAAATAGTGAGCCTTGAAGTTGCTGCTAAAATCTTGATTGGAGAAGATCAGTTAGAAGACTTAGATAAAAGCAAGTTTAAAAGTAAGTACAACAGCAAGTGTAATCTCAATGAATTATTCCATTACTACTTCATATAATGAAAAATACTGTCTTCTTTTTCCTGTCACAAGTATTTATTTGAGCCTCCAAAAACTCATTGAATACCTTCTGCAGTTTATAATTTGATATAATAATTGATACATAATGCCCACCTAAGAGGAAAAGTCCATTAAATCCTCCCTCCTGAAGGAATGTCACAAGGGTCCACATTGGTGACAATTTCTTTCCTCAAGCAGCCTGTCAAAGTTTTCAGCATCACTGCACCAAAGATGCCTCAGAATCATGCAAAATCTGTGTTCTGGCCACATAACTAACTTGGTAGGAATCTAAAGAAATTCTGTAAAAGTCCTGTGACCAACTTGCATATCAGAGGAAGTGAAACCCTGTGCTCTAACTGCCAATTATTTCTTCATTCTTTTACCCTTCTCTCAGTTCCCTGCACACTTCCTCCTCTTCCTCTCATGTCAAATGAAATATTTCTAGGTCTAGGTCAATACCCATACAATAATTAAAAATGTGCTGCTTTTGAGGGATAGTTGTGGGTTTCATTGAAAATTAGTCTATTCCTTGATTCTCAGACTCCTTTTCTTGTTTGGGTTTTTTTTGTTTGTTTGGTTGGTTTTTTTGTTTTTTTGGAATTTTATCTATGCAAATACTGATCCTTGCTGGTTTCACTTCATTATTTCCTTTCCACTGCCTCACAGCAACATAGAGAGAGTGGATGGCTACTCAGTAGAGTTTTTTTGCTTGCTTTTATTCTTCCATAAGAAAAGCCTGTCTCACACTAAAAGCATTTTCAGGGTGTTCCATGCATCTGCCTGTATTTCAGGTATCAATCCCATGTTTTACCACGTTCTTGGTTATGAAGCACAGTCCCAAATTTCATTACCTGCTAGATTTTAAATTTTCAGTATCAGTTTTGGCCTAAGCATGTTCACCTTTCTCTAGAACTCACTTGTATATTGACTTCTACATAAAACTTTTCCCTAATAGCTCAACCTAGAGACAGGGAAGACATGTGGAATGATTATCCTGTTGGATTTTAGTGTCTCTCTTCCCTCCAGTTCCCACGTTTGCCATTGCATGTGTGTTCTTGCCTTTTAATCTGCTTATTTTTACTACAGGATTTGTATAGGTTTGATCATTGCACAGAAATTAACTTGTTTTGAAAATGTTCATTTTTCCGTATTTACCATAACAAACTTTGAAGTGTCTTCTAGATCTGTATCTGTGTCATTCTATTTTACATGTAAACTTTGTATCGCAATGTTATTTCATTGTATAAATACCTGTTCCACAAAATTGTTCTTTAATTTTTTTAGAGCTTTTCCTTTTAGCTGCTTAAAAGGCGTTACAATGTTTCTCTATCTGATACATGCCAACTTGTTAATTGCAATTGCTATACTCTACATTTATTTATTTTATTTCAGCCAAAATTAGAAGACTTTATGACATAGCAAATGTTCTCAGCAGCCTCAAGCTTATCAAAAAAGTTCATGTTACAGAGGAGAGAGGTAGAAAACCAGCATTCAAGTGGACAGGACCTGAGGTCTTGCCAAATACTCAGGGTAGGTGTATGTGTCATTTCCTTTTGTTCTCCTGATGATATTGATTATTTCTTTGTTTTCTCTACTAGAATTTTTTGACCATAAGACTAGTTACATCACTGTCCCTATCAGCACAGTAACCTGTATCTAATTGTACACAGTGAATGTTCACATATTGAGATTCTTGAATTTTCATGTTTGCAGCTGCTGATACTTCAAGGATTATATGCCACACTCAAATAATTGCTTTTAATTACTGAATCTGCATATGATAGGTATTTTCTCCTTTTTTTTCCTCTTTTTCAGATACAAAACTTGAAGCAACTTCTACAACCTGTTCCCCACCTATATCAGAATCCATCCCTTCCAAAGAGCAGTGCTCAAAAGCCCTTTTTCCTTCAAAAGGAAAACAAAACTTCACTCGGCATTCATCTCTAATAAAATTAGTTAAGAGTATAGAAAACGACAGAAGGAAGATCCAGTCTGCTCCAACCAGCCCAGTTAAAATAAGTGCCAGTATGTATATTTTCTAATTTTTCTTCTAGAAACCTATTATCCTTTGTTTTTAAGTCAGAAGAAAACAAAGTCTTGCATTAAATATTTGGGCTTGCCCTCTTCTCACAAGACATACAGATGTGTGAGTGGTGCTGCCTTTCAAAAAGTACGTCTTAAGAACTGTCAGAAATATTGAAATGGCTGCCAACTTTCTGTAGATTCTGTAGAATCACTGAATCTCTGAATATTGGATCTTCTCTGAAACTGCTTTGTTGTAGAAACTCTGCTTTGGAACATGCTATCTAAGCAGTTCTGTATTCCAAAAAATGGCCAGAAAATTTCTTGTCAATGTTCATGTTCTTGCTAGGGATCTTCTTTGGGGCCTTTGAAATTTGTTTGATGTAAGCTGATGTCCAGTAGATCAAATCAAGATTCGGCTGAGTTTGAGGATAAAATTTGAGTTATTAAATGTGTATGTTACATTACATAATGCAGTCTCCTCAAATAAAAGTTAAATTTTAACTCCTGAATTTGATGTAGTAACAGTTTTGATTTGTTTTTCTCCTCCAACCAGGTACTTATCAAAGTTTACCAGTTTTCCCAAATACAGTAACTCAGTTTCCAGCAATTAATAAACATCAGCTGGAAGGACAATCCAAGTAAGTTTGCACAAATTTGAAGGTGAGAAGCTTTATAATGTCACTGGCCATTAAATTAAAGTTATGCTCAGTTGGAGTGGGGCAATAGCCTGCAAACCACTAACCCCTAGTACTGCAGGCTATTTCTTCATTTATTTTCTCTTTACTGGATTGAGAAGTACAAGTTCATGTTATCTCTTTGTATTACAGAAGATAATTTTTCAGGGCATTAATTTCTGCATTAAGGAATTAAAATACATCTTTTTTGTTTGTTTTTTACTTAAGGACAGCAGAAGAGATGCAAACAAAATGTGCCCTGTCCTCCCCTGAGGCTGTCCCCAAGCCTGAACCCTCTCAGCAGCCAGCTCTGAGCCAGCCCCTCGGGGTGTGCCCTTCGAGCCACAGCTCAGTGTCACCAGTCATCCTACCTCACCCTCAGTCTGGGGTTTCATATGCAATATATCTGCACCCTTCCCAAGCCCACACTGTGACAACCTACAGCCCAGGCTTCATGTTGCAGCCTCTGCCATGTGCTAACATAACTGGAATTAAGAGTAATAATTCAAAAGTATTAAATAAAATAACCACTGAGGAAGGGGACACTCAGAGAGGTATGGAGGAGCCAGCAAAGTCCTTGGCAGCTGAAGAAAGACCCGACACGAAATCAGAAACTTCATCTCAGCGGTGCCTTAAAAGATCACAAGCATTACCAGAGAATAATTTAATTAAAAGGTGTAAAAGTGATGAGGAAAGCCTTGATACATCTTCGGTAAGTTAAATTAGTTTTAAAATGCCATTTTATAGCTTAGTGATGTTGCCACCTACTCATTTTCAAAGTGATGTAGAAGCCTGCCAGTGAGTGTAGGCGTTTTAAATAACATCAGGCTTGAAGAGATAGTGTTCATTTGCTGTGCTTGCTTATGTTTGAGGGGCTGGGGTTTGTATCTAAAAAGACAAAGTGTAGAGGTGTAGTGAAAATAACTCCCAAAACATTATATCAAAACGTAGCTATTTATACATCATTCTGGAGTAGGTCAGAGAGAGCAAGGTTGGAAGGAGGTGATCTTCAAGGTCCCTTGAATTCTAGGATTCCAAAACTCGCTGGCATCCATTCTTGGTTTTAGAGGCATTAGGAGGGAAAGTGGACATATAAAATACACTGGACAGGGAAGGTCCTAAAATCCTGATGCCTTCTAAATATTTCCACCCAGTGTTGGGTTGTTGTAGGCATAATAGAACAGCACATGAAGAGAATAAGAGGTTCAGATTAACTTGATGTATTTGGAGAGACTGGGGCTGGATTGCTTTCTACTCCTCAGCTGCGGATTGTTTTAGCATCTCTGTAAATTATAAATCTGCTGTAAATTTGGCTTCTGAAACAGTCATCATATGGTATGGGTGTGTTATAACAGCACATGGTATCAAAACATCCATTAGCTGGGAAGGAACAAGATGTCATAACATGGACCTGGCTATCCTAGTGACCAGAACCTTTTATCGCACAAACTTTGGAATGAGGAGGAAGCGAAAACTTGCTTTCCAATTTTGAAGAATGTAAAAATATCATTGTAGGGCTGTAACTGAAAATATTAAGGCTTACAACACCTGTCTTTCTTTTTGTATATACTTTTTTCAAAGGGAGAAACCACTAAGAATGAAAAACCACCTTCCAATAGTTCGCAAACGAATCATGAAATGGACAATGTCCAGGAAGAGAGACAGAATGAAACCAAAACAGTAGATCAAAACATGGCAAGTTGCTGTGACCAATGTACAAAAGAAAATATTCCAGAAGATGAAGATAAAATCAAAACAAAACAAGACATACCTGTGGCATTTGCCATCCCTGCTACTGAGGTAAGAATTGTCTTGCCATACCCTGGGAAAACACTACTTGGAGTCTGCAAAAGAAACAAAACTGTAATAATCTACAGCTACATAGGTTGTCTTTGGTTGGATTCTTTTTAGTGTGCTTTTAAAACCTTATTTTGTAATAATGTAGGATTTCTGTTTCTGCATTAAGTATACAAATAAGAGGACATAAAGAGGCTTTCAGGCTTCCATTGATTGGAATGAAGGTCACACTAAGGAGCTGAGGGCAATGTTGAGATCCTTTACCTCCCCAGTCCTTTGTTTGCATATCCTGACTGTCAAATACTTTGAAACAGAATCACACAAAATCTCTTCATCAGTAAAATTCAGGATTCTGCAGTTAAGACTGATTGCTGTGGAGAACCTGCATAAAGAACAGTTCTGTTGACAAAAACAGCACGTGTAAATGCAAAAGTTTTGTCTTCCAATATTTGTTTTATGAAAAACACAATCCAAGAATGAGGTGAGGTGATATGATGATTATTGGGTCCAGAATGTTTCTTCTGGAAAAAAAGTATTCAGTATCAGGATTTCTTTTCCATCTAGTCAAATTGCACTGTGTTAATCCCAGGTGGATTTCCAGTTCCTCACCGAGAATATCAGCTGGAAATTGAGCCAGCTGACTTCTGTGTAGTTTTACTTGAAAGAGCATGTCCTTGAGTCCGTTGTGTCTCATTTCAGACAGAAAGTCGTACAGGCATGGGATGTGGGATCCTGGGGACAGGGAGGATAAAGGATAAGGCAATGGGGGGTTGCAGCTTTGGAGAAAACATTTGGGGTTTGTTTATTACATGTTTGGGCTAAAGGTGTGCTGTCTCTTTCTCAGACTTTTTTTCCGTCTGGTTATCTTATTCCTCTGACTCACTGCACCCATGGCAACAAGGCAGAGTGCTCCAGTAAAGAGAAGGCTGGGATGTGCTCACTGCAGCACACAGCCTACAGCTCTCCCATCACTGGTCAGTGTCCAGGGAAACAGGCATGGGAGGCTTGCTCGAGGCGCCGGGGCCACTTTGTTCTAATCCCCTTCAACATTTGGTGTTTCTGTTTCAGGTGTCATTCCAATGCCAGCCTCAGAACTGAAAACAGTCAATATTCCTGCTTTTCATATAACACCCTTGAACATAATGCTGTCACCGAATTCTATAGCTGCTGCACCAGTACTGAGCAACTCCTGCCTCAATTCGAGCAGTACTAGTTCTGCCCCAAATCCAAGCTCTTCAGCTCTGAACTTTATGCTGCAACACATAGGACTAATACCTGCTGGTGTGCAAGTTCCTGCAAATCCTGTTCTGCAGCACGTGCCAGTCTCTTCCCAATCAGAAAATATCAGCCACAGCTCAGGAAGCACAAACATGCAAGAAGGGAAGGTGAGTTATAATATATTGCAACTCAACCATGGTGGGTTGAGTGGGAAGTACAGTGCAGTAATTCCCTTACAGCAGGTAAAATTTATAAATATACATTTCTTTTTGATCTTTAGAAATCAGCACTGCCCAAAAAGAGCTAGCAGTGAAGGCCATCCTAAGTACAGTAGAAATGAGAGGTTAGCAAGGAAGATAAGTGGCTTATTTGTGGTGGAAGTGGAGCCAGCTGGAAGATGACAAGATGTGAAGAGACAACTGTTGTAGAGGAAGGATTTTACATAGAACTGAGACTGTGCTTATTAACAAATTGTCCATTTGTTACTTTATCTTTTCTTCTTGTTACTTCCCTAATCTACTGTCAAGTTCTTGTGTTTAATAATAGCTTTTCTTTTAATAGGGTAGGATAGTACAGGATTTTAAATACTTTTTTTCCCACAGGAAGTTTCTCTGTATATTTTATGTAATACTGTATTGCCTAATATCTGTTTGTGTTAAAAAAAAAAAGGGGATTAGAGAAACCATATTTTTATGTATATATATATATCAAGGAATGCAGGTGTATCCTTCTCAGTAAAAAGATAAGTTTTTAAATTTCAGGAAAAAAAAAAAAGAGTTTGCTAACATCCTGCAGAAACTTAGAAGTAGAATTGGTTTTTATTCCCCCATAAATGAGAGTAACTTTCTCTTTTCTCTTTAGCCTTCTGCTCCAAAGGAACCTCAGGAGCCTCAGGCAGTTACAGAAAACTTTTTCCGCACACCAGGAGGGCCAAACACAGAACCTTCACTGTCTGCAAACTCAGATGGTACCCAGAGAATTTCTCAAGGAACTCTATATATTCCTCAACGAAAACTTGAAGTTTCAGAAGACTAATTTTGGGATAGGGAATTGCTGACTGTGTTAGCAGGCAAAATTACTGCTAACACACTGCACACATCTGGCATTGCATGATGGACAGTGGTTTGGACATGTATTGCCAAGACTTCAATGCTGGAATAGCCTTAATTAATGCTTTAGAAAATAAAACTGACTCTTAAGGAGAAAGTTAATGCCTAATGAATTTTTCCAAAATGCTTACCTGAAGTATTTTAACAAAGTTATGTATCTAGTGGGGTTTTTGTGAGTGTGTGTTGATTTCTTCTATGCAAAGTAAGCTGAAATTGTCTTTGCACAGAAAGGTACAGTCTATCAGTCAGTAGGTATTTTGCACCAAAAAAAAAGTACTGTGAGTGTGTACATATTTTATGTCTTAACAAAAAGGCCATAGTTAAAATGTTCTGCTACTGTGTTGAATAATGCTCTTTTGTAAAGTTAGTAAGAAGCAAAAAAAAAACCCCCAAATTTTCTTAATCAATTTTTATATAAGTTAAGAATTATTTATACTGTATTTTTAAATCGATTCGTTCAGATTAAACTTACATAAAACTCTACACTGACTTTTTCTCTTTGATCAGATTAGATTACCTAATTACTACATTGTATATTCACTGGCATCTCTTCATTCTTTTTTTCTCTAGCAGGTGTTGCTGTGTTCTGAAGGAGGGGGGGAAAATGGTATTTCATGAAAAAGTGAATTAAGTAACTAAATGTGACTTCTGAATTCTTATCAGTAGATATTACAGCTCCTAAAAACGAGTCTGAACAAAACAGTTAGGAAGTAAGATATCACCCTGGAGCATTCAGGAAAGTGTGTCCAAATATCACAGAAATTTCAAACAGGTTAAATCAAGCCACTTGAATTTGAATACGTGCAGCCGTGTCTCTTATACAGGGAAGGAGGAAAGATGAAAACTCATACTGATCACACTCAGATAACAAGTAATAGCCAACAAATTAAATAAAAATACAGTGTATCTGCTTTCCCAGGTGCAATGTGCCTGGCAGACCTAACTGGGATAGGAGAAATGGTAGCAAAGCCCAAGATTCAGGCTTGGACTGGATAAAAAAAACATAATTAAAACAGCTACCACAGTAAAACAAACTTGTCTGCTCTTTAATCATGCAAAGTTCTAATACAAAATACACCTGACAGAATAGGATGACTATTGAAATATTCCTAACTGAGGGGGAAAGACGGATGAAAGCTGGAAGAGGGAACAGTTCTCACTCAAGCACTTAGTAGATATTTCTTCTCCAAAGAGATAACTGATCTTCTTTACATCTGCTATTAAATTAATTCTGGAAATAAAAAGGCAAAGGTTTTAGAAACTTGCATTACTCAATGGAAACAAACCACCCCTTTCATTTTTGAACACCACAGCTGATAGACTAAGAAACTACAGTAATTAGGCTTGGTGAAATGGTCTTCTCACACATGGTGCGCTTTTTGGAAAGCTGAGCATATTTTCTGACTCACTGTCCAGTGTCCCACACTGCAGTTGCTTTTTAACAAGCACTTTCCCTCCTATGTGCTCATTTTGCAGGCTGAAAAGCTGCTGCTTTGTCTGCTCCAAGGGTCTCGTGCTCCAGAAGACCTGCATTTGTCTCATAGCCCAGCTCCCTGCTCTTCCCACCTGCCTCACCTCCCCTGGAACGTGCCCTGAGTACCTGATGTGCTCTGCAAGTCCCTCTGATGCCCAGGCTTTGCTCTTGAGTTGCTGTGTTCCAGCTCTCAGGCAGGGTTTTTTGATATCTGCCTTTGATTTATAGAAAACGCTACATTCTCACTCCAGTTTGTGCATCTGCAACTCCAGTTGCATATCTTGAGTCTTCTCTTCCCATCCCAGGTCCTGCTAACCACAGCTGACCCAGAATTACAGGTAATCCCAACTAACCTGTTGTTGGCTGTCCCATGGAACTGTAAAGAGCCTTTCACCAGTCCCTACACAGGGGCACACAGTAGCACAGAAATTAAGCAGCAGCCAACACCAGGAAAACTAAAAGTTGTTCAGCTGCATTTCCCCCTTAAATCCTCTGCCAAAACTAAAGGGAAAATACTTACATTTTGGGGGAAAAACCTTTCTCCACACAGTTCCCTGCAGTCGGTCATGGTGCAGATCCATCCAAGGACATGATCTATAAAACATAAGTGAAGATTGGAGAAGGTTCATCTCTTTCACAGGTCAGGGGTCTTATCAGAAGTCGCCAAGGGTGCAAACACAAAGATTTTTGTAACTTCTCAGTGCTTCCCATGTATTCCAACAGGGAGTTCAGGCCCGCCCCAACCCCTCCTCACTGCCCTCTTACATGGAACCCTCATACCACACACACTGCACTGTCCCCCTCCGCATTTGGCCTTATCTCACATAAAATAGTTGCATTAACTATCTGGGGAGAACGACCAAGAAGAGATGGAGTCCAGATCCTCTGCTCAGGAAAAGAACAGTCCTTTAATTTTACACCAAGGACCTGTCTCTGCTGGCAATAAAATCCTTGCCAGACTCAACAGTAAACACATTTATAGGTTCATAAGAGTTTTCTTAGCAGCCTCAGCTAAGAGACACCTAAATCCTAAAGTCTGATGTGGATTAGGCATCTAATTTCCTTACACTTCCATGAAAGTCCCCAAGTCGAGACTTTCAGCTTGGGAGTTCTGGTGTTTAACCCTGGAATGGGCCCTTTCATACACAGCAAAGTCCATGATCCTGAACAAAGTTGCTAAATTCAGGCACCTGTTCAGAAAATAAGTAGCTTCTAAACCTTTAAAGCCCTTAAAATAAAGCCCTGTAAAAAATGCTTCATACTTTACTGCCCACATCTCTAACACATCTGCAGCCTCATCCATTTCCAAGGGGCTCAGTCAGGCATGGCAAATGGAACTGCAATAATTACACAGGCTAAATATTATACATATTAGCTACCCATTTTAATGCCTAAAAACAGTAAAAAAAAAAATAGTTAAAAGCATAATTCTCTGTATTCTAGAAGACAAATGGGTTGCATCTATCAAATAATTAACTGAAGAATGAAATGCTGTTTAGTTTAAAACTGTTGTTTTCCATGGGGTGCTACAAGCAGGTTTTGATTTATTTTTATTTTTAACAATTATTTTGGTAAATTACTTTTGGCAATATGACCATTAATAACTAAATCCTTATTTCAGGGACTGTTATTTTATGATTCACATTTAAGCAATGCAGTAGAACAACTACAAAACTTTAATCTTTATTTCTGATCTGTTAGGCTGCGGTCAGGAATGTCCTTTAGGTGTAATCCGAGGGGCTGCATTGTTGTCCACCTACTCACAAGTGGACATAAGGGAACAAAATGCCAGGCTTTTGTCAGAGGTTATTTTCAGCTTAGTGATAGCAATGGCATTGCTCAGATCCCTGAAACTCTCACTCCCCTCCCCTCCCAGCTTATAGGGCTGACAGGTCACTGCATTTAAAGAGAGCAGGAACCCCTCCCGTTCAAACCCTTTGAGACCTAAGAAAAGAGGGAGAAACTTCAAGCGACTCCGGTAAGTAGAGTCTCACAGGTTCTGCCAGAAAGGGTTTGGGTATTTTGTTATTCCTAACATGATAGAAGCAGCTTGTAGCCTGACAAAGAAAATCATGTAGGTATAGTACAGAAATATGAGTCCTACAGAGCAGTGTTTTAGGTTTGGAGTAGCCAGTAGAAAGATTCTTCTGGCTCAGCTAGGTGAGCAGCTACTGGTGTGGCAAGAGCAGGGCTGGGGGGATCCTCATTAGAGACACTCATCTGGACTAGGCAAGACTGGATAACAGAAGTTTCAGAATGTTTAAAGATTTTGTTACAAAGCTACAGAATTGTTTTTCTGCAAACAGTCAGTCTTCAGAAAGCACACATACAATGCATACAAATTTATGTGCTTTCATAATAGTATCCTGGAAGTAAAAAACCAAAACAAACCCCCCCAAATCTTCAAAATATTTAATGTCAGTGACCTATTGGTTTCATATCAAATAAGAAGGAAATTTCTATGCAGACTTGACAAAAAATGACTGAATAAGAATGCAGGATGAAAGAATTATTCATGCATCCATCATTCAAGAATTACAAGAGAGCATGATTGGTCAAGTCTTCAGGAAAAAAAACCCCAATAATTCAAATAAATAAGTAGATGCATACATAAATACACAAATGTTTTTAACATGGCAAGTTTTCTACCTAAAGGTAAAAGTATTTCAGAGAATAAAGCCTCGTATGTAGGTAAAATAATTCTGTGTCTTATCTCAATCATCACAGTGATATTTGAAAGTCTGTATTAGTTTTTCCCGGCACTTAAAGGACTTAGTGCTGGGAAAAGGATTTAGAGAAGGATCTTGTGGAAGGAATAGTGAAAGCTGATAGCCCAGGATTAGGCCTGGAAAAAGGAATGGGTCATTTGTACAGCAGGATGCAGCCTTCCACAGCCACATGGATCAGACTGAACTCGGGGTGCGAATGTGCAAGTATGTGAATGTGAGGTGTGGTTCGTTTCTAAGTCAGAATGAAGTACCTTGTTCTAGTGTCAGGATACCATATTTTTTGGAGATGAAATCTTAAATTTCTGCAAAAGTGTGTATCAAGGGTGTTTCAAAGGAAATGTGGCATCACTGTGCTAGAAAATAATAGATAATGTGGAAGAACAGAGATGAAAGCAAGGGAAAGGGACACTATCAGCTCTCAGCAACGCATGTCATGTGCTTCACATCAAGTCAGTTAAAATCTTTTGTTTCAAAGGGCCGCATGTAACTTAGCGTGACCAGTGCCAATGAAAAATTAGTATTTACTTTCTTGTGTCAGTGCTGGAATTCCCATCACCTGACCTCCCTCTCTTACTTGACTGCAGAAATAAGTGAAAAATGCTGATTATTATGAGATCATGGTGGAAACTAACTAATAAAATTTACCTGCAGCCATAGTCCAGCTGAATGTATTTGACTATCAGAAATAAGTGAAAAATGCTGATTATTATGAGATCATGGTGGAAACTAACTAATAAAATTTACCTGCAGCCATAGTCCAGCTGAATGCATTTGACTATCAGAAATATGGTTTATAAATACATAATGAGATCACATCTCCATCAGATGAGCTCAACTTCAAACACAAATGTTCCCTCTGTTGTGAATCTCT
The DNA here is from genome assembly GCA_013396875.1 of Vireo altiloquus. Lineage (NCBI taxonomy): Eukaryota > Metazoa > Chordata > Aves > Passeriformes > Vireonidae > Vireo > Vireo altiloquus. Next base: position 31,523 of record VZRF01013122.1, on the reverse strand, counting down.
CCTGCTGAGGGAGAAACGTGTTCCGCAAGGGGCTGGATTTTGACAGAAACACCTTCAGGCTGTTTGAGATGCAGTGGCAGGAATTGTGTTTTGCACTGCAGACACATCAAAATAAAAACTCACCGTGAGTGTTAGTTGCAGAGAAAAACTACAGCAGCATTTTATTGCTACTATATAAAGGAAGACATACCTTGTTACCCCCACGGTGCTGGTGGGGTTAGTACCACTAAGGATGGTCAGATGAGTCATGGTGGTCACAGGACAGGTCACAGCAGAGCTGTGATTAGATACCAGAGTGAAGTCTTGGCTGCATTGGCATCTCCCACAGACTTCAGCTGGGAAAAGAATTTCAAGTATGGCCTTGATACTTTGTATTTCAACGTAGACATTGATGTTTGAGTTTTATATTATAATTGTTTGTTTGTTAGGTGAGGAATCAAGGAATCAAGGAATCAATATTCTTGTACTCTGAGTCTAGACAAAGCATCTTAGCTGGGACTAAAATGGAGAGAGATGCAAGGCACACCCTGCCCACCACTCCCTATTCAGCATTTCTACTAGCAGCGGTCACAAAGACCAATATTCCCCATTCTGGTTATCCCCTTCAAAGCCATCTTGTAGCACATGCGGCACCGAGATAATCCTGCCAGCCACACAACACACGACTCTGCAGTCCATTCAGATAAGACCTGAGCTCTAGACTGTCAAATGCATGAGCACGTAGAAGAGAAAACCTTGTGTTTAGCAAGGAAGCACGAGAATTAATTCTAATTAATTAATTAATTACATTTTTCACCTGCAGCACAGTCAGGCATTAGCACTGCCTTTTACTCCTTCACATTTCATCAGGCCCGCACTGCATCCACCACCCATTTAGATCAATGGATTAAAACACATTTTTGGATTATATCCTTATCAATAGGACTTTGATTAGAGTAAGACACTCTGTGGCAGTGATGTGACACTCAGATTTGTACAGTATGACTAACAGCCCAAAAGAAGATGGCTCACAATGTTTTCATGCCTATACAGAGCACACCAACACTTCAAAGGCTTCCTTGCTCTGAGCCCAGCCTGCAATGTAGTGATATAAGCTCTAAATAATGGGAGGTATGAATCCTTGGCTGCATATCTCGTGTATAAATTCTACTCCATATAGAAGCTGCATTCTGAAGGATGATAGAAGCTGCTGAGTAGGAATTGAGCAAGCCCAAGAACACTCCTCCAGCTTAACAGCACCCTGAGTGCCCACACGTTGCAATAATAACACTCAGAAGTTTCTGTGTCACATTTCTTTTGTTTAGGATGAGTCTGCTCCACTTCCCACCAGATCACCAGAATATAACAAGTACCATGTGATGAGCAGATAAGAAAAGTTAACCAGATTAAGACAATAAAATTCAGGGAATTTCAAGGGGATTTAGACACCGACAGCTAATGAAATTATGAGAAGCAGAGACCTTGGATCTATTTCTTTCTGATGAAAAATGGGAGACCAAGTTCTATTTGCACATTGAAAGGATGGAGTTTTATCCACTGTTATAATTCAGATGAGTAGAAAACTATGAATACCACATCCCCTGTGGAGGTTACTTTCTCATGGTAACCCAGCTGCACAGGGATACCACAGGGTAACCCACCCACAGGGATAGCCACTCATCTCCAGAGGGATGAGCAAAGCCTTGACATGAAGAGCACAGACTTGCCCTGGTACCTCACCCAGCTGTTCCTCCAGCCAGCACAGATATCATGGCATGCACTGCTGTTCTTACACCAGTGTCCTTATGGGAATATTCCTGCTGTGCCTTTCCTCCTTCTCCTACAGCTTCCCATCAGGTGATGCAAAAAAAACATGGAAAATGTGTATGCATGCCCAGTCATGTTACTATAATTAGCTTCAGAACAATGGTTCTTCTAAGAGTTTTAACCACAGTCCTTGACAGCACAAGGTTCACTATCACACTTTATCAGACTTTTTCAGAGATTATTTTTTCCCTTCAGCTGATGATGTAATTGGAGCTACTTTCCAACAGCTATTCTTGCTGCCACAGACTTGGAGGCTTGGTGTGCCTTTGAGGAGAGCTAACACAGCAGCTTTACAGAGATCAGAGATACAAACCACTCCCCTCCCAGGCAGCTGTCAGTGCTGCCTCAGCTGGGAAGAGATTCCACTGGAAATCTGATTTGAAAGGAAACACTGTAGACACAAAAATCTCATTTTAATTTTCAAGGAAGTGTCACAAAACTGATTTTTATCCACAGTTGCTCTTCCTTCTTTTAAAATGTCTGAAGCATCGCTTGGACTATTTTCATAAGAGAAAAAATAATGGCACCAATACAAAAGTACTTTAAAAATAGAAGAAAACATAGAATGGCAGAGTGAGAATAAGATTTTGCCTACATGAATGATTCCTTTCTGTTCCTTTATCTCACACATAAAAGAAATGGAAAAACCAATTTAACAGTGCTGTTCAGTAAAGGCTTTACAGAGTGAGAGAGACGTAATTCATCATCTGCTCATTGTGCGCAGTTAGTTTTGTTTCTTATTTCAGCTACATTGTTTTTTTGCTTCTCACTTGTTACATTACAGATAAACAGAGTTAGAAGACAGCTGAGTTTTCTTTTCCTTTCTGCACCATTACTGTTTTGGAACTGCCAGAGCAGTTCTGCTCCTGAGCAGCCTCCCAAGAGAGCTGGGAGAGTCTGGAAGAGATTAATGATGCTGCTGCTGTATGACAGCAGAGGACTGGGCTGACTGAGCTGGGGAGGGTGTTCAGCTGAGCATAAATCAGCCTCACAAAGAGGAGGAGATACCGAATCTTGCATGAGGATGACAGGTACGCTGTCTAGTGAAGCTAGCAGTCACAACAGTGACTATTTAATTACACAGGGTTAAGGATATGCTAATAACTGCTGTAGCAAGGCAGAGATGTTTGAGTATGCTGGTATATTCTCTGTTATCAAACACTGACAGCAAAATCTGCCCATATTGCCATGTCTCCAGTGCTATTGCTTCAGTGTGTGCACCTTCCCTTTCTGGATAGAAATCTCTTTTATACTACTGCAGGATTTTTGGTCTCAGTTGCCAGAAAGAATTGCCTTCAGGGTGCAGAGCTGGCATGTAGGCATTGTTAATTTCATTCTGGAATCCAGAAGATTACAGTACAGAAGTCACTGAGATGATGATAAGTACAAGACATTAGTGTCCAATGTAAATTTATAGTAAAAAGTTACTCTAAAATGGAAGTAATTGAAAATTCCAGCTATGATAAATTCCCCTCTCTCTATCACTAGACCTCAGAAGAAAATTCAGGTAGCAGGCCTGATTCAGCCTTCAAAATCCTCCTCCTACTTAAAAGTACCTTTTGGTGAATTTAGTCAAACACAAATAGCACAAGCAGGCTTCAAAATAACTATAATAAGAAGGTGACTGGTTTTCTAAGAAGGAGGAGGGAGGCTTGTGCCAGGAGCTTGGAACAACCTGATAATACGATGTGCAGATGACAAGATGACGTCCCAGTCTTTCCAGAAACGATGACTCAAACAAGAAAACAGAAGGGCAGGCTGAGGGCTGGGGTTGTTCCAGGTGTGTGACAGCACAATCACAGGGAAGGGCACTGAGCCTGGCATCAGGAGACCTGGGCTGGGCTCCTGCCCTCCTGTGTGACCTTGGGCAAGGCACTCCAATGCTAACAGCAGTAGCAAGAACTGGAACAGTAACCAACGCTCTTTTTTTCCTTTGATGTTTAGATTTTAAACGCATTTGACAAAGAAAAAAAGCCACACCTTAAGCACCTCAGGAACCTGTCCAGTATTACTTTACAATGACAGTGCAGCACAGTGATCTTGTGGCTGTTTCATGAGGAACTCAGAAAAGGCTATGCTGGGGTACAGGAAAGTTCAGTATTGAAATGAAATGACTATTTGATGGAAAACAAATCCTAGATCCTCTTTCCCAGAAGAGGGTTGAGTGATCCTAGCACCTTTTCACTGAAACACCTCACAATCATTTCACGTATTTACCTTCACAATATACCAAGCTAAGGCATACTCATTTTTACAAGACAGAATCACAGGGATTTAGACTGTCCCTGCTCCCAAAACACTATTGAGGTAGCACCCTCAGTTCTGATACCACAGGTATGTATGCAAGTAAATAATATATTTTTTTTTAATCAAGCTATTCCATTTAAAAGAATTCACATTTGCTGTTGTATTTATTTATGTAATTTGACTTCCTAGGTTAACACTTCCAATAAGGATGCCAAACTGGGGAGGAGGAGCCAAGTGTGGGGCCTGTGAAAAGACAGTGTACCACGCTGAGGAAATCCAGTGCAATGGAAGGAGTTTCCACAAGTCGTGCTTCCTCTGCAGTAAGCTCAGCTAAACAGTTTAACATCACAGGACCCCCATAGCTCTGTATAACTCTTCCATTAAAGCCAGAACATTTATTTTTGTATTACTTGGCAGGGCGTTTTGTAGCCTTTTACCTAGAGCAATCTGCCTCTTGGGCTCCTGGCTCTTCATTGTCCAAACATCAGATGGATTTTGTCAGGGACACTAAGGTGCTGCAGACTCCCAGTATCTAGGTCCATCTCCAGGAAACCTTTCCTTCTATCCCACAGTGTGGCACATCACAGGTTTCCTTCAAGTTAAAAAGTCCAGCAGAACTAAACAAACAGCACTGATCAGACAGAAGGATGATTACTTCTTTACATTTAGGAGATTATTACTTTCACAGTGAATCCTGACATTAATTCATTTCACACTGAAAAGCTGAAAGACCCTGGTATCATCAAAACCTCCCACCAACGCTCTGCATGTACCTCAGTCTCCTCCTTCCCATATTTCATGTAGTCCCATTTCACCTACTCTCCCTCCACACTCCTCTGTGATGTTTGGCTTCCAGGAATTTTGCTTTCTCTGCAGATGAGGCAGCACTTAAAAAAAAATCAGAGAGAAGGTATCAATTCATTCTCTGCCCTTTGTGGAGAGAGAGAGCAAACAATTCGCTAAGAACTAAAGACAGCTGAAGAGTTTATTTTGTAGACAGCGCTTGGGATTAGTACCTTTGCAGTACGAATTCCAGCATGACAGTTTAGAAGCCATTAAATCCAATTTTCTCCCTCCTTTCCTGGAGGGATAGAGACTTCTTATTTGGAGGCATGAGACTAACATTACATGCTGAGCTGATACAGTGCAGCACTTTGTAGAATGAGTCCAAAGGACACACGTGAGCTGTCTTTGCCTTTCTCCAGATGCCCCAAAAGTGGTGCTTAAAAGTTCCAGTGATGCCTTTAGCAATGCCCAAAAGGCCAAGTAAGAAAGGATTCCCTCAAAAAGTTTTCAGTTGATTGACAACCTTCAGCCAATTCTTACAGAATGGTAAAAGAAAAATCTCAGTCTCAACTAGAACCTTCTTAATGTTTCCATGTTCTGCCTATAACAATTGATACTAAATAAAAATAAGAGCTGTCCTAATAGAACATAGTTATGAATATTTCTCAAGTGTAAGCTTTGTTCTTAGTACAACTGAATTATTTTCTTTCAATGATTCATGATAAGCAACATACATCCATTATCTCTGACAAATATTTGGTTTGTTGTGGGGCCCTTCTTGGTTGGTTGGGGGTGTATTTTGTTGGCCTTTAAAAAAAAATTTTGCTTTATCTGTCCCTTGTAGTTTTAAGTCTGAATTAAATTATTAATAGGTTAGATACTAAAAAAAGAATTCCCATCAGAAATATGTTTAAGGTCAAAACTTAAAGATGCATCTAAGTTGCCCAGTTGGCATATGAAAGGTATGTTAATTGGCTTTACTTTCCCCATGATTCACATACACTATTCAGCAGCTCTGGATGCTTCAGTATCATGTATCACATTCATGGGCTTTTCTCTGAACCATTTATAGGATTTCATTTCTCAACAGAAAGAAATCAATCCTCCCCAACCTAAATTCAGGAACACAGAAACAGTTTACCTGTTTAGCTACACTTTTGTCTATTTCCATATAAAACTATTTCAAATATATCTTCTATTTCACATTATATTTGACCAGCCACACAAAACACATCAGTATTTTTTGACCAAAGAGTTCAATTTCAGCAGAATTATAAACAATTCAAGCAAACTGTTAACATAGGAAGAATCAGACAAGCTAAACTATATGTAACTCTCTTTCTCCACTCCATAGTTTTTCCCTGCAAATACTGTAAGACAGAAACTTGTTTCCAGCAATCCCTTCTTCCCATGCAGACTCCTGTTTACCTGCAAACTGTTGTTTCACTGACAGCTTTTACCCAAAGTGCAGCTGTGATGGACATTTGGCAGGATCACACGCCATCAACCTGGATCTCCTCAGTGCCGGCGGGAGAACAGGATCTGTTGGCAGATGACAGGTCTCAAAGTTATTTCAACAATAGCACTTCAAGGGCTTTTGCTCCATCTGTCGTGGTGAATTGATACCCTATCCCTAAGGTACCAGAAATAGAAACACTTTATCTGCTGCTAGAGTTTCCATCATCCCTTAACTCCCTTAGCAAATATAATTATCATCTCAAAGCAAGATCGTAGTACGAGGAGATCAGGTTCACACATTTGCAGAAGCTCCTCATTTTATTTCTGTTAACTTTAAAAGTCTTTGCAAATTATTTCCCCCTCCATGCAATACAGGGAGGAGAAAAGCCACATAGATAACCAGAGAGCTGGGGATGTATAACTAGTGCTATATACTGGTCTAGGGGTTCGAACTGCATGATCTTTAAAGTCCTTTCCAACCCAAATCATTCTAAAATTACAGCTGCAGGGGTTCCAGGGTGCAAATTCCCTGCAGTGGATAAATTGGACTCAGAGGAGGACATTTAAAGTAAACGTGGGGGAAAGGGACAAATCAAACCCTCAGATAGCTTCTCCACAGCTTGCACTTCCAGCCACTTCCAATACTTTGGTAGTCCACAGCTTTCTGTCACATACATGAACTCAGCAACTTTGTTTTCCAAGCCATCGACAGCCCGTGGCTAGAATGCCCTCTGCAGGGCAAGCACATTTTCTAAGGAAGCTGGAGAGAAAGCTTTTGCCTATTTTTTCCCCACTGCTAATCAGCCACTGCTGAACAGTGAACAATTTGTAAGAAGTATTGAAATATCAATTTTTTAGCACACTAGAAAATCCTGGTTTTCAATAGGCACTCTGAATTGAAAGATCTTGCTCTCTCTTGTGGGATGGAGGTTGTCTCACACCGAGTTCTCAAAGTGGTGCAGCAAACACAGGCATACACTCCTCTCCAAGTAGTGAGGAGTGCAGCTACTACCTTTTTTCCCATTCATCATTAGTAGTGCTGTAGAGGACATAATTTGTATTCCCTGATGAAAGCTGGGCATTCCTGTGGCACCTTCTGTCCAAAAGTCTGCCAGACCTTTCCTAGTGAGCTAAGCTAAGCCGTTGTTCTCTGTAGCAAACATGATTCGTAAGAGGTCTGCGTGGGACTGGCTACAGCCACACTCTTGTCATCCTGGAGGAAGTCTGACAGAGCTGACACTTGCTTTGCTTTAGTGCCACAGCTCAAACAAACACAAAGCCACAGCTCAAACAAACAAACAAACAAACAGTGATAAAAAACCCCCAACATATCCTGCCTGACTCCAGACACAGTGTCGATGTCAAAGCTTCTTTCAGAAACACACCACATCAAAATAGCCTGAGCTGAGCTGAGCAAGTCACCACAGACTCAGAGCAAGTATTTTGAAAGGTCCAGATGCACAGTGGAATCAATGCCCTAGCAACCTTCTTTCTCACCTTTTTTAAGGTTTAGGAGTTAGGATGGTTATCTCAAGTCCATTGTAAGCTTCAAAGATCTAGACAAACTCTCTCAGAGATTTCCCTGGGGTTACGGGATAACTTCAGAGTGGCAAAAGAAGAACAGGTTTTGTGCACACGCACACCTCCCCCCCACCTCAGTAACAGCTCAGTCAAGTTTTATACTGACTGGCTCATCTTCCCATATTTTTAAAGTTAAAAAAAAAAAAATACTAATTGCAATTATTTTAAACCAGATAAATTCAACTTTGAAAAGGCAAGTGCTGATACATGCTTCTCTCTCCCTGTTTCCAGTGGCTTGCAGGAAGGCTCTGGACAGCACCACAGTAGCAGCTCACGAATCTGAAATCTACTGCAAAACCTGCTATGGGAGAAAATATGGCCCCAAAGGTGTTGGCTTTGGACAAGGGGCTGGATGCCTCAGCACTGACACCGGAGACCACCTGGGCTTGAATCTGCAGCAGCAGTGAGTTAAATCCCAGTGACAGCTCTTTTTTCTGGTCCTACTTGTCTCTTACCAGGGTATTTTAGATATTTTATTCTGTTTCCATAACGACATCCAGCGTAAGGAGCAGAGCAGACTTTTCTACACCCTTTCCTTCCACGGACAGAGTAATTTACAGTTTTTAATGATGCTCAGTTTCTTTAAGCCTGCTTTACAAATTATCCCCTCCTTCAATAGGCAATTATTCTGCAGAAGCAGCCTTTATATGCCACCACACATGTAAATATTCACTGTAATTGTAATCTGCCATTTGTAGCACAGTGGTAAAGTCACATTCACTATAGAAAAAAATTTTTTTTTCCTGTTAGAGGCTAAAATCCAGTTAAGGTTTTACTCTTAGAGAAATAATCACACTACCCCATACTGTCAGCTCTCCTCTCAACAGGGGAAATAACATTTCTAAATCCTCCCTGTGGTTCGAATAACACTTACAAACACACTGAGAATGTGTTCGAACAAAGAAATTCTAATGGGATACCATCTTCTAAAAGCACATAATTAGCTCTGACAGTTCATTTTTATAGGATTTTCCTCCAATTCTCAAAGCTGCACATTTCTAAATCAATGATGCTTCTTCCTCCTGGTGGTCTAACTATAAAGAAACCAATTAACCAATATGCTGTGCAGAAAATAAAAGCTTAAGCAATGTATTTACCTGTAGCTTCTTATACCATACGAATCCATTATGGGCAGAGCTCTGCACCAAAAACTGCCACAGTCTGTGGATATAATGATCTGTTGCAGTCCAGCAATCTGGTAATTCAGAAATCATTCAGTGAAAGGCTTTATGCACAAAAATGTAAAGCACAGAGTTCAGAAATAAAAAACAAAGCTACTTTTCTGATATGCTTTTGACCCTAAGCCAGGTAAGAACCCCAATTCCCTGCCTAAATGTCTCACTGCCTAATGAAACATGGCATGCAAAATACTGAATTTTTATTTTCAGTTTGATGAGTGCCAACAGATAGCCAGTTACAAAGTACAGAGACCTCTTTGCCTTGTATTTTCCCTCTTGCTTCTCAATGAGAGAAAATTGGTTTTTACTTCACTTTTCATTAAATATAATCTTTTCTGCATGTACCTGCTATCAGCCCCATGCACTTAGCCCAGAACAGGTAACTGTGAAGTCACCAACTTCTCAATCATACAACACAGAATTCAATAGAATACTTTGATTTTCTTCTTTTTTTTATCCCCTTTTGCATGCAGTTAGCCCAGAACAAGTAACATCGGAGCTTACAGTACCAACTTCTCAATCATACAACACAGAATTCAATAGAATACTTTGATTTTCTTATTTTTTTATCCCCTTTTGCATGTCAGAGATCAGCAATTTAGTATTTTTTATATCTTACCAAAAAATCACAAAATCCTTTTTCTAAGGAAGATAACATTTATAAGCAGCATTTAAAAACATTGAAAACTTCTGTTTTAGGGGGTCACCAAAGCCTCCTCGCCCTTCCACACCAACTAATGCTTCAAAGTTTGCCAAAAAGATGGTAGATGTGGATAAATGTCCCCGTTGTGGCAAATCAGTGTATGCTGCAGAGAAGATCATGGGAGGAGGAAAAGTAAGTAGTGACTTCAGTACCAGGAAAAACCTCCACAGTTTTATAAGGGTGAGGAACTACAGCTAATGGGTCCTTGATAATTTAAATTTTCATTCATAAAGAAAGTATGAGAATGAATTTGCAAATTGTTACAACAGGATGTACATTCAGGTTTAAAATCTTGTGCTTTTTATAAGTCTTCTCCTACTTTTTGCTTCTTACTGATGTCTGAGGATCAAGCACTGATTATTGTACAGTCTGGCTCTTCCTCCATCTCTGGGTATATTTATAAACATTTATTTGTAGTGGCAATTGAAAATGTATTAGAGAACGTAACCGAAAAAAGACTAACCTGAAATGACTAAAAATGGAAGCCACAAGATCAACAAATGAATTTTAACCTTTCCACACTCCACAAAGCAGTACTTCTTTGTTTCCTGTACCTGGCTGTGCACTTCCTGCAACACACAATGAATTGTCTTCCTTTCCTCAGCCTTGGCACAAGACCTGCTTCCGCTGCGCCATTTGTGGGAAGAGTTTGGAATCCACTAACGTTACGGACAAAGATGGAGAGCTCTACTGCAAAGGTGAGAGTTACAGAGAGCTGAACTGGGGTACAAAGTCAATCTAAAGTTAGTCTCTTTAGACCTAGGATTGCCATTGTCATTTACTTTGCTGTATTGCTTAACTACCGCAGGAAATTTCATTTTGTTTTTTTTAAACAACTTTCTGAAAGCAAAGAGCTAAGGTAACATTGCAGTTGCAGCTTCTACTAACATTTAAATTTTAAAGCTCTAATTTTTCTACAAATATGACCACCTCTCAAATCTATCCTCAGACCTTGTAACAGAGCACTGGCCATATCTGCTGAGCAGGCTCTTGTACTTGTAGTCTCACCCACTAAAATAAAAAAAATCCACAAAGATACAGATCTTTGGTCCTCCAGATTGGAATTCTTCCCAGTAAAATTTTAGAGATATTTCCACTGCATTGGTAGCACAGACGATAATGCAAAAACAGTAGATTATACATCCAGACATTCTTCTCAGATCCATAAAGTTCACAGACTTCACTTGACTCCTTGAAATAGCTTAAGGGGAAAAAATACATAAAACTTTAATGTCCAAATATAGAGAGCTACAAAGAAGAATACCAGAGTTCTGTGACCTTGGGTACAGTCTGTCAACCACAAGTGGATCAAACTGGCATATTTGGAGAAATATGCTCACTGTTACCAATTGGCAGAGTTGTGATAAATAACAACACACAGACTAACCAATACTGAATTCAAATGGAATAACCTAAATCTCCATAAATAGTTTCTGGATTATGTTCTAGTTCTTTTAACCTCCTTAAAAATCTCTGACTTACCCTGTATTACTCATCAGACCAGGTTTTACTGAGCATTTTCAGTCAGGAAAGTAGCTTTAATGAAAATATTACTTAGATCTAAAAAAAATATATAGTTTCTTTTTTTTTTTTTTGTTTTGAGATCACCAGATGCAACTTCTGTGTAATTCAAATATGTGATACCAGTTTCACTATTAAGGCCTAGATAAACTTATGGGAAATACACCATTTCAGATTTCCTTCCTTTTTATTAACTTAAATTTGACAGTAATCTAAAAATGAAAACCAAAAAACATCTGAGAGCCTTCAGAGTACCATTTACCTCCCCCTCCTTCTTTTGCAGTTTGCTATGCAAAAAATTTTGGTCCCAAAGGAATTGGGTTTGGTGGCCTCACTCAAGTGGAAAAGAAAGAGTGTGAATGAGAAGAAATGGATGCAACAGATTCAAACTGCTGTTGATACCACCAAGTGAGAGCTGTCAATTAAAATATTAAATAACATATATTGCTAAGAACCTAGGGCATTTGATTAAGATTTTCCACCTTGCAGGAAAAATTTGTGAGTTGTATCTTAAGAAATTCTTAGAATAGATTAAAAAGGTACAGTGATAAAACTAGACTCATGATTGTGTTTAGAAATAAAGGCAAGGAACATTATTGCTTTTTAAACTAGTACTTGTCACATTTTAGACTGGAATTTTAGACTCATAGTGCCCCATTAGGATGGGGATCCCTTCTGGAGTGAAGGGTCCAGGTGTCCCCAGCTAGACTGTGTCTTCCTTTGTTCACAATGTTACACCGTCTGTATTTCCACCAGTCTCCTAGTGGAGTTTTGAATATGTTGGCATTTGTGTTATGACATGTAGATGGTATTTGCTTTGAGACAATTAAAAAAGATTTGAAATTCTCTCTCTCTGAGGGAGATATGTCTAAAAAAACCCAGCATTGTCTCAGAATATAATGTTGTAAGTTTTGTCTGTTTTCAAGCTACAATAAAGTACTTACTGCTCCACGTTATTTTTATTTGTATTTGCTTGTGTTTTTACATTCTATAGTGTTTCAGATAAAGAGATTTCACCAAGATGAATGAAATCCCTTTCTTAGCTACAAAAATTGCATTTCATTACGTTACTTACTGTGTCAGTTCTAGATGTTATCTGACTTTAATTTCCTGATCTTGAACTCTTTCCCTGCTGGTTTACATTGTTACCTACTTTGACTTACATTCATACCACACTGTCCAGCTGGCCCCTCCTTGTCTTGGGAACATGGCTGACATTAGCTATTACAGATGCAGTGGGGAACAATTCCCTCTTTTTATGCATATTGCTATTTTCCATCATAAACTTAGCCATTTTCATACACTAACAGGGCATACATATGTGAAAAACATAAGGCAAAGAGTCAGGCTTATTCTTAGGGTTTTGTGCCTACCCACTCTTAAATATCTCACTGGTCACATACCCCTTGAATCTATTTCAGTCTGCAAAAATACACTTAACAAGTATAAAAGCTCTATTTTATTACATGTAAATCGTTCAAATACAAAGACCTGATAGAGGTTTTCACTGCATAAGCAATAAAATGACAATGTAATTGAAACATTAAGTTTTTAAACATGAACATTGATCTTAATTTTCAAATTTGTTTTGTGTTATCAGCAAAGTAAAGCAAAGGGTACCAACATCATTTTGAAATTCTGCCCTAAAAACTCACCTTTAAAAATATATATATTTGTGTCATCTCCTCACATAAAATTTTAAAGTTTCAGCTCAAACTATACATATACAGACACACGGTGACTGTTCCATATACAAATCTGCTGTATCTTATGCAAGGTAAGTTTAGTATTTGAAACAATAATAAAAAATAAAAACAAGCAGCTTCAGAAGAATTTGTAGAAATTAACAAAATATCCAATTTTATTTAGCTTTCAGCTCAATCATCTTAGAAATTAAGCAAAACTTTACACAGAATGAACATTTTTCTCCTTTGCCAGATGAAAAAGTTTGTATTGCTTGGTCCAGTCAATTACATTGGGTTTGAACATACCAAAGCAACTGCACTGGAAAAAGTCTGCAAGATTCTGGAAGCATCCAAGGCTGAAAAAAAAGAGAAAAATATGCATTAATAAACCTAAAATAAGAAGACTGCAAACATGAAAAATACCAGTTCACCATGAGACAGGACTTAATATTTTAACCTGTTAAGGGAGATAGCTCAGGGAGAAGAAACAGAAGAGCTCTTAATTGAGCATTGTTCCTTTGCTGAACTTTTACAACATGCTTTACATTAACAAATGAGAGTAGATTAAGTTGAACTCAAATATTTAAAAGTTAGTATGATCTCATCTGTTAGCACATCTGAGGAAACAGGGAAGCCTTGGTGCCAATTTCTCTACTAACAGAGCCAAATACTGCAAGAGGAGTTAGAAAGGGGCCAGTTCACATCTAATTCTCTTTCTGATCGAACACAACAGACACAGAGACTGATGAACAAATTAAAGGACTCCTTCACCCCCAGAACAGCATTTTTGCATTTATGAAGCAAATCAGTACTGAAGAGGTACATGCTTAAAACACTCTGTTCATTAATACCCACTTGTATGGAGTCCTCCTGAGTGAAACAGGATGCTTAGAGGATTTTCTCTGTACCAGGAGATTCATTCTTTCATGTGAGGTCAACCCCAGGAACACAATCTGATTGGAAGAAAAATGTAAGTAATGGCTACAACATGAACATCACAAATTAAAATTCTGGTGAGACCAAAATATATTAATGAGAAGGGGGTGGGGGGGCAGAAGTTGGCCATATCTAACAAATAAGTAACCACTGCTATAACCGATGACTGAAAAGTATGTTTTTAAGTGTCACTTGGGCTAAAACAGAACCCAGCAAGCTCCAAAACCAGCTTCTAGAGAAGACAAGCTTAACTGGGATATCTGTGAAGACCGTACTTTCACAGATGTCTGCAGAAGTGTAAGATCTATCACAGTTAACCACCAATCGCCTCAGATTTTGTCTGTATTCTACCACACAAAATGGTAGTAAAAGATCTCTTGATTCACAAAGACACTAAATGCCATAAAGGAGTACATTTTCAAATGACTGTGTATGAAACACAGTAGTTAAATTGTAAATATCCTCCCTATCTTTTTCCAGCATGATATCCCTGTGTCTTGGACACTGCAAAAATCTAGTAGTACATGTTTAAAATTGTGGAACTTCTTGTTGTTCTTGTTTTTTTTTTATTAAACAAGATGTAAAACAAGACCCTAGCTCAGTATGCTTAACATATTTCAAAGACACCTCTTTCCTAAGAGCTGCTAAACATGCTGTTTCACAGATGTTTTAAGACAGCTCTTCTCAATTTTGTTTGCATAGCCAAGCTTTTCTCTGAGAAAAACATAAACAAGAAATTTGACAGTCCTCAACAAGATAAAACCCAGGTCATATATTTTTACAGTAGCAGTGAGATTTAATACAGTCTAATGACACGTGGCTGAGCTCTACCACGGAATTTTCAATTCAGGAATAATTGTGTTACTGAGCTTTTGTGCAGTTTTGGGGGCACTAATACCAATCCTACTAGTCAAATAAATTTCTAGTCTTTAAACACAACTTTTTACAGGTTTGGAATTTTTGATGAGTAGTAAACCCAGAACTCAGTTATAGGAATGATTTGCAGACTGTGATTCTACTTCCAACAGGGGAATGCTGAGTGCACAAGAATCTGTGAAACTTCAACATCTGCCCTGAGATTTAAGAGAAGCACCTTGCTGTGACAATAATCAGAGACAGCAGGCACAGAGTTTTTATGGGAGCAAATCATCCAGGGAAAAGCTTTAATGTAACAAGAAGCATAAACTGAAGGAAAATATTACCTGATAAAGCTGAACAGTGAGCCACAAGGAGGCCCACAGGGTATGGAAACAGGCTACTGAGGAGATGTAGGAAACCCAGGGAGAGCAGGACACTGTCTGGGTAAAGTACGTCCATGCTCCATCTTGATGGTAACTTGCCGCACAGTGGTTGGACCAATCTGATGAGACAAGCAATCAGTTAATTATGCTTTTAAGCCCTTAAGAGCTGAGCAAAGATTATTTGCATGAAAGGAGTATTACACAGCAACATACACTAAATACCACGTTTCATCTGAAAGCACCCACGTAGATGTGTGACTGCTTGATATCCTGGCGGCATTATCTTTACACTTTGTGTTCATGATCCACAGAAAAACATCCTTGTTTTAAAAGGTTGGTGCTTTGGTAATTCATCCTCAGGAACTACATTATAAGGGCTTTCCTCTCCCTTCCAATTAATTTAATTTTTCTAAGTAATAGTTCAGATTTATTAATGAGGTAATATACTTTTTTCTCTTCAGAATTAAACTACTTTAAAAACAAAAAGAAATGTTTGTATTTAGTATAGATAGATCCAAATAAAAAAAATCAATAAAGCTTTTGCAATAATGTATTTACAAACTTACTTTCTGTTACAGCAAAGGGCATCCACATTAGAACCTGCCATCTGACCTTCCTCCACATGGCTTCCCTATTTCCTTTCTAACAAAAATGCTTCCTGCTATTTCATTTTCCAATGGACATCCCACTACAGCACCATCTTTGTTCTTGTTCAAGACAAATGGAATCAGGTATTTGACCAAAGACTCAGATGCATTTTCACTTAAGCTACACAATGACATCGCTGCTGAAATAAGGTTATCACTTGTGCAGGTTATACTTGCTGGAAATAAAATGATGAAATACAAAGACCACACAGAGATGGATTTGAAAGCTAAATTAAACTAAATTCATCAATACATACACTGAAGAGTTCCATAAAGCAGCCAGACACCAGTCATTGTCAGAAAAGATAGGAACAACAGGTAGTAATAATGGTTCCCAACGCCTGAAATTGAGGCAAAGAAAAAAATTTTTAGAAGTTGGATATTTTAAAATTCAGCAGTACTTGCATTTCACTGAAGTTAAC
Organism: Vireo altiloquus; assembly: GCA_013396875.1. NCBI lineage: Eukaryota > Metazoa > Chordata > Aves > Passeriformes > Vireonidae > Vireo > Vireo altiloquus. The sequence continues at coordinate 15,312 of VZRF01013122.1, read as the reverse complement.
AGGAATAAAAAGAGAGTCAAAACCATTTCTTATTTTAACCTCTGACATCCACAAGAGAGACAAGGCTGATCTCTCTCTCAACTTTCTCCTGTAAGTCACCCCAACTTATATAATAGGATTAGTGCTGATAAAGCCAGTCAGGATTTGTCTCTTCTTCAGAGCATGCCTTCAGCTGTTTTAGTATGACTAATTAAGCAACCACAACTCCCTCCCATGCACAATAAAATTGTCTCATATGACTGAGAAGTCTAAGCTACTCAATTTGTCTGACCTTGTATGCTTCAGAATTGAAAACATACAAATAAAAAAACCCAGACCTCTGTCAGAAAAAATGTCACATGAAAATGTGGGTTTTTTTAATTACAATCATATTGCTCAAAGCTTTGAGACAATGCATCAGAAGGACGTCTGGCATCTTATAAATAGCAAACATTGTAAAAACAGAATTTAACAGTAGAAAGAAAGTTATTGCCATTACATAAGTGAAAAATATATTGTTACAGATGTAAAACTGTCACCTTTCTATCTTAAGTATCACCAGTAATGAGCCAGAAAGGAAAAGAGAGAGCAAGAGGGAAGAATACAAGAATATGAAAATGCCCTGCAGGGTTATCTCAGTGGTACAGCTGCTCCACTGAGAACTGTCCCTAACAGTGACAAGAGGTAATGGAAGTTCAGGAGGACACAAGTCCAGCCACTTCCAGGACTTCATTCTCCTCATCCATAGCTACTGCATTAAAATGTCAGAGTGTGCACACTTGCCTGGTTCTTTTAGTATCTACTCTTGGACACATTGTCCAAAAAAGTTTGTCTAATCCCTTTTTGAATCTGCTGATACTGCCTGTGTTTGCAAACCCTTACAGCAGTCAGCTCCAAAATTTCACTGCCTGCCATGTGGAGACATTTTTTTCTTTACCAATTTTAAATCCCTAGTTCTACTATAATGTGCTTGGCTAATAACAGATCTGCATTCACTTTAGCCACCACCTTAATAATTTTTTTCTTTCCTTTTTTTTAAGTTTTAATCATATTCCCCATTCCTTCTCTCTCCAAAGAAAAGAGTTACAGATTTTGTGGTCTCTATTTTTAGGGTGACCTCTCTACTCCCTGAATAATTTTACTTGCATTTCTCTCTTCCCTCCAATTTCCCTCTGGCACCTATCAGAGCCCTTCAGTATCAACGAGATATTCTTGCATCATGTGTGCTCTCTCTTTAAGGGGATAAATGCTACTTCTGCAACTTTTAAAATACGTGGCATTTTCAAATTTGATAAAACACACACTCTCACCTATGCACTGTCCAGTCCACAGAGAATGCTGATCATACCTGGCTACACATGCCTGGCAAGCAAGGCAATGCACAGATCGCAAAGGCTTCCTTACCTAGGTGAGGATGAAGGAAAAAGAATACACTCATAGCAGAAGCATCTACTTTGCTCAAAGTTCAAGGTTACCTTACAGTTACCACCCCATTTTGCATAATTACTGTGTCACAGACCTCACAACACAGAACATAGATCAGAATCATACACCTTAATTTAAAAAAAAAAAAAAAAAAGAGAGATGGATTTTTTTAAAAATTAAGATTAGAGTCCAAGGATCTCAAAGTATCTCTTGTCACCATAAAAGAAATAAAGAAACCTAAACAACATATAACAAACCACTTGTGTAACATTTTAATGACAAGAAGTGAGCAAAGAAGTCTTTTATGGCAGTATTGAGTAAAAGGCAGGTTCACAAAGAACATAAATACAAAAGCCCCACTTACAAGACACGATGTGCAAAATGTTCTGAAGTCCAAGCAACCTGCTTCTGCAAGAGCTACGATGTTCTGAAAGACAAAGTATGTCTTGGGTCACATTTCCATAGGTGCTATGAAGATTTCTACATTAGGCCTTTCGCAGTTTTTAAGTATTTTTAAGTGCCAAGCATGAACAGGAATAAGAACTTGCTATTTAAAGAGATCCTCAAGGAAAAACACCAGTAAAGATTAATGCAGCTTCACCCACACAAGATTACTCAGAAAAGCATCTCTGTGTTGCCAAAATAATGTGAACTAAATATTCTTTAAAATGAGATGGCACCTCTCATAGTCAGCCAGACTTCAGGGAGATGACATCTGCTCCTTTACAAGGACACAACATTCATGAGTCCTGTGGCAATAAGTTAAAACTGCTGTTTATTCTCCCCAGCAATCTGATGAAATACAACCTCAACAAGAGCCATGAGATCACAAACAAAATGCTTTCCTTAACCTATAGGTTGGGGAGACCAAACACTAAAATCTCTACTGATTGGCTGCCCATGATTTCTTTTGGCCACTATAAAACAGTTAGGAAATAGCATGTTAGTTGCACGATGTTCAAGCACAAAAATCAAACCATTATTTACATCTTCAAAGCGCATGATACAATTTAGATAATTTCTAGAATATGATATATAGGAAAGCCCTGTGACTGCTTATTTCTAACCAGAGACAACTGGAGCAGAAACCATATGAAACTTCTATTTTTTAAGTGAAATTCTATGTGAATTCATACCACAGATAACACCAGTGGGTCTGTACAATGTTTGGCCAAAGCTCACACTTCAGTGAGAAGACAGAGGCAAGGAAATTATAGCAGGATGAGAAAGACAAGGAAGCAACCAGTAGAAGGAGAAATTCTCCAAGATCTGTGTTGTTCAATGACATGGCTAAAAACTCTTTAAGGAAGAATAGTTTACTGCTTTCAACTTGAACAAAGCTGCACATGATGATGAACAAATCAACCAGAAGCAAATACATGTTGCACCAGGTGAGCCCTTCAGTTTGTTGTTACAAAACCACCTACCTCTTTTCTTTCTTCTTCTGAAGTCTTTATATATCCAGGATCAGTATTCCAGGTTTTATAGAAATAATAGAGAAAACCCATCATGCTGAACACAACAGTGATTTTAAGAATTACATTTGTGGTATGTGATAGTCAGGTTAAGGACTATATTCTTTTAATTCATATCACCACTATTTGTCAAACAAGCAAAATATTCTAAAATTAGTTTATACTTCTTTACAAGCAACACGCAAAAAGAAAAAAATTACTTTCACTTTTATAGTTGGATCCTCTCCTTCCTTCCAAGGCCATCTTATCAGAGAAGTGAAATATGCTGTCCAGTTTGAGTGTTGGAGAACTTTTAGAACTGTATAAAGTTGCATCACAATATGGCTCCTTGTCATCCCTCCAGACTTCTGCCTTTGAATATTCCACAGATGTAAAACAAATTTATTTTTTTCCCTCTGAAGCTTTTCTATTTTATTTAAACAATACCAGTCAGACACGCAGAGCTATAAGGCTTCTGACAGCTGTGAGATTTGTTTGGCTGCTGCACCCACCCCTAACTGAAACAGGCTCTTACTCAGTCTGACCTTGTCCCATTTCAGCCAAAAGCAAATATATACACTCATTCAGAAAAATGAAACTGAAAGTCACCCTGAAACTATTTTTGTCACTCAAAAAAACCCCAAGCACACACTCATAAACATTTCTGAAGGTAATGGGACATTAGGAACACAGTTTTTACACCATGAACTAAAAACATCTGTGTATCAGATGCGTGGGGAAGAAAAACATCAAGATTAACTGTCTCTATACAACAACAGAGGAATGTGAAGTGGGACAAGCTTCATACTAATTAAATTCATACATCAAACTTGATAGTTCAGGCTGCTAAAGAACAGTCCCTGATGCCACCAAGGATCAGGCAGAGAGCTCAAGCCTGGATTGCATTTCCAGTGACTCCTCAGTCACTCCATGAACTCCAGGACAAATTATTTTTAAAAATCCAGGACAGTAACCTCAAAGCTGTTTTGTCTTATGAACTAACAACACTGCAAACAGTTCTAATTAAAATCAAGCTGATAACTTATGAAATATTGGCACAAACACCAGCTGTGTTTGTTACAATGCAGTTCCAGAGTGCATAGAAGTCAAAATGATGGTGTGTTCCTTGTGGATAGTGCTGGTCTATTTGCACTGCTATTAATTTTTTGGAGCTAAGAATAATCCTTACTTAGAATGGATTTTCATTCAGTCAAGAGGAAGTTTGACAGACAAATACAGCTAACTAAAATCCTGAAAACTTTTAAAACACTCAGATCTGTGACCAGCTCCAGAAGAAAAACACATTCAATGAGAAAAAGAGTTGGACAGTGAAATGGAAACCTATCCACTGGCCCATCTCACCAAGCTATGGTTAGGCCTTCAAGAATATTGCTATGCTCACTATCTTCAGCAAAGTATCTGACCCAAATCCCTACCAGTAGAAATTTTTTCTCCTTTTAATTTAGATGTCACCAATAAAACAAACCTTAAAGCTTCACAACAATTGAGTAACACCATTTCCATTTATTCAAGCATACGTGGGAATCCCCAGCAGGAATATACTTGATCAGTTCATCAAAGTTAATCCTGGTAATTCGATTGCAGACATCTTAATTGGGAACAGTATAAGAGAAAATGTCATTTAAAGGCTGAATTAAAAATTAATTAAAACTGTGTAGCAATATATTATAGCTGGTTTAGTACAAAATTATTTGCAGTTCTAAATATCTTCCTAAAGGCTTTTTCACACAACTTTATCAATAAATAGATGCCCACTGTGTAACAAAAGAGTAGGGCACCGGAAAGACAGCAGAAACTACTAAAATGTTTTTGTACTCATCAGTGAAAAGCCTCTTCAAAGAAAGTAAATGTCAAATAGAAATGAACCCACTCTATTGATGCCTTAGGTTTTAACTTTTATATTTTTCAAATCCTGTACTGCTATGTAACTCTGAAGTTTTCTGTAGCTTGTTTAGTGCTGTTCTCTATGTTAAGACAGACATAACAAAACCTCTGTAACTTGCTCTCCAAGGACACCCAGAACAAGAACTGTAAACCATCATCTTGGGGAGAGGGGGGCAAGCTTGGAGAAATTACATCATTGGCTGGGTTCTGGTTGGTGATATAAAAGTGTGAAGAACTCGTGACCTGTCGTCCATTTTGGGATCCACTGAGGCAGGACCCTCTGGAGCCCAAAAGTGTACATCTGAAGGCCTTTCAAATAAATACCACCTTTTTTCCTTTATTCCTGTCTAGTCTCTGTTTCTAGGTAGCCACTTAAGGCATCAGCATACTAAGGAGTCAGTATAACCTGTGAATAAAGACAGGAGACTGGACAGTCTCCTTTGCAGGAACGCAAAGCAATATTTCTTTTTTTCTGGGATGTGGTGGTGAACGATGTTGTTTTTAAAGGCAGAAGCATGAATATCACTAACTGTCAAATGGTTATCATTTTAGAAAGAAGAGATGCTTTTAAAATTATTATTAAGATACGTGTTACTCAGTTATATCACATGCCAAAATACATCACTGTACAACAGCCTCAGTGAGCAAGATTAAAGAGTGATGTGGAGATGGTAACAGAAACCATTAGTTCTGTAACAAACATCTTCATTCTGATATTCCAGTAACATATGAAATAGTTCAGGTTATAAAGAAGACAAAAATCTGCTACAGACAAAAGAAGGTACAGATTTTTAGTCTGTGTATAACTTTAAAGTCACTTTTCCCCTTCCAAATGGGATTAAACCAATCTCACCAGACATTAAAGGTCACATGGAATTATCTAGAACTGCTCATCACTCTTTGCATGACCAGGTTTAGGTTTACAAGAAACTCTAAGGAGAGTTCTATTGCATTTCTTGGGTATAAAGGATATCGGGCAGGAACCAGAAAAACCACGTCATGGACATCCAAAAAACTGAACTTAGCAGAAATGTTGTGGGAAGATACCTCAGATTCTTGAGCCCCACGAGCTGCCTGAAAGAACATTAAAAGAAAAAAATATTTTTCAAAACATATTTGAAACATAAATCATCTGGTTTGTTACTATAAAAACTTCATGCACACAGTTTATTTCAAAGTCTCTCAATGCAACCAAGAATTGTCACTCAAAAGCATTCTTTATCCATATATATACAGGGGGATACCAATGCAAAAATAAAACTGAAGAGTGCACTGTTCCAGAACAGTATCATGTATGAGAAGTGCTGTAGGACTGGGTGAAAAGTCCAATCTCTGTCTCTGTACACAGACAGCAATGCCATATCAATGACACTGACTGTGGCAGGAAAAGTAAGAATCAGCTCAGGATAACACTGGGAGGTCTAAGGAGCCGAAGGAGAGGAGATGGCTCATTAAAACAAATTTTGTGACAGAATATAGCAGGAAAAAGTTGTGATAAAGCACATTTCTGAGCAGATACCTCAATGTCTACCAGATGCAGACCATCAATAACACTCTTTGATGTTAAAATTAGCTAACAGATTGGGTTCAGGGTTTTTTTCAAATCTTTCAGTAACAAGAAACTATTATTGTGTACACTTAAATACATTCAGTTTCTATTGTCATTCATTCTGAAAAGTACATATATTTAAATTCTTCACACACCGTGCAACCATTTGTCAGGTGGTATCTTTTATATTAAAAGAAACTAAACTCTGAAAAGAATTACGCATCAGATACTTTTTGAAGTGTCTTTGACAAGTAAGTACACAAAGAGAAAAAGCCACAAACCTCACAAACAGAGCCATCCCAAATAGCAGGCTGAGAAGCAAACCTCCTTTTAAAAGCCAAGAATCAGAACTTAAGTTCATGACGTATCCAACGGCCCACATGAATGCCAAGGAAGATGCCAACATCAGGAAGAGCTGTTAAAATTATTATTGTTAAAATATGACAAAGTATTCAAGCAGGTCTTACTTAAAAGAATTCAGTTCACGTATTAACAAATGCTGAAAGACTCAATATCTTAAGATGACACATCAATACATCAAAAGCAGGGTTGAGGTATGACACAAAACTCCCCATCCAAACCACTCCTATGTGCTTTTAAAGAATTCTGTTTTGTGCACCCCATTTCAGAAATTACTTTTGTTAGAATCAATTTGCATGTCATTCTAAACACAGCATGCTCTAGTTTTATTTCCATGAATTATTACTTGGGAACTTACCTCATATTTCTCTACAATTTTCAGTAACCTGTTATTTCTCCTGTTTCTCATTCTTTCTTCCTCTTGTATCATATAAACCATGAAGTGATTCTGACTTTGATAAGCAAGGTCAAGTGGTGTCTCTCCCTTTAACAACAGAGAGGGTTATTTGCTTGTTTGTTTATTTATGTACTTAACACATAAATACTCTCAGTTTTAATAGAAGCAAGAAAAGAACATAGTCAGAACAAGACTAACTGGGCAGTTACTTCCCAGCCTCACCTCCTCCACTATTTTTTTAAGGTAAGGGTAAGCTAAATTCAGAGTGCTAACGTGCTTAAATCAGAGCTTTGTAGTTCTGAAAGCTGATACTTGTAAATAGATTGCATCTATTTATCTGTTGGGCTGTGTCCAATAACATATTTATATAGTCATGGAAATCAATACTTTCAACATTTATACTTCTCACTATCAATTTCTACAGATATTAAGATGAAGCTTATCATATGTGATAACTTTTCTGAATGTACAGATGTTGCCAAATACCAGCTTTCACAGGACATCCACTTTATTTTAGTCTTTATGAGTCTGACTGGACGTTAAGTAAGGTATTTTTTAAAATCTGCCCAAGTCCTCATGACAACGTTTTAAAATAGAAAACAGTAAAATTAATAAATGAAAAAGAAATGAAACAAGGCCCCAAGGAAATGAAACTAATTAAACATCCCAAGAAAATGAAACAAAAAAAGGTGAGGGAGGCAGAATCTGCAAAGGACACAATTACTGTTGAGTGAACACAAGGCTTAGCTGTTCATTACACAAAGGTTGCAAAGAATCTTTTCATTCATACTTCGAGCCACACCTCAAGAAAGGTGCTACTTCATTTTGGGAAAGACTAGGAACACCTGCTCTTAGCCAACCCCGCTTGCAATTTACATCCAACATGGAAAGGACTGAGATTTTTCTTCACATTCATGCCACATGGGATGAAATGTCCCAAAAGAAAACATACCTTTACATTTTTTACGTCCAGGCTGGCACCAGCTTCCAGCAACAGATCCACTGCACTAGTATTTCCTGAGGCTATTGCCCAATGCAGTGCAGTATTCTTTTGAACATTGTCTACAGCATTGAGAGAGGGGTTAAACTTTAAGAGAAACCTCACGGGTTCTGGTCTAGATGAAAATAAAGTATTAGAGTTAACAAACAGAAGATAATCTAGACTGGAAATGAAAATTTTGAAAACATTATAAAATAACAGTTCCCATCTGTGAAACAACAGCAGGTATATAATGCCTTCTCAGAACAAGCTCATCAGTGATAGACCCTTGTTTAGAATTCCAGACCTGCCTTGGAAGTTTTTCTAGAGACTATGTTACTTTACCATTTTAACAAATATGAGGTACATAACACAGATTATATCTTCTACAACACCGTGTGTAGTTTGTATCTTCCCATTTTATTTGTTCCAAATGCGTTTCACTGCATCCACACCCATTTATTCTCATTTTGCAAAAAATACAATAAGGCTGCAGATGATTCAGCCACAAACCTAAACTTCTTTTAGAAATTCATTTCACTTTCTTTGCTATATCCAGTGAACCATTCCCAGCTCCTGATCTCTGAAATACTGCATATTTTAGTACAAATGGAAGAGAAAGGAATGCCAGTTTAAAAAAAATATGAAAATGAAAAATTCACCTCATTGCTTCTTGAGCACAATACAATAGACTCTTCTTCAGTTATTCTTTACTTACCCAATGGCTTTTTTTGCTGTTAACATTAAAGGTGTTTGTCCATTGAAGTCTGTTGTGTCTACGTTCTAAGAATAAGATAACAAGTGATACCAGTCATTTCAGGGAACAGTGAAATTTGAGGCTATACAATTGGTTTAGCTTCACTAATCAACCGAAAATGGACAGAAACCAAATTATATCAGCCCAGAAGCCAATACTCATCTAAAATCTTTTCCTCCTTCCACAAGTCTTGCATGTCACTCCTTTCAAAATATTCTGAGTTTCCACTTAAGGAAATTTTTAAGGGAAAAACTCTACTACGGATATTTTTAAGTGAATCATGTCAACTGTATTTCTTGTCATCTTTTGCAAAGAAATACTATAAACAAGAAGGATCTTGTAAAGCAAAGCTAACCATCATCCTTATGTAAAAAAATGTACATAACAGATGTACAGAAAGTACACAAAACAGGTTTATTAAAATAACAAAGGACTACATATCTCAAGATATAGTTAAATATCTAACCTAATTTTTTTTCCTTCCTCTTTCTTACCTAATTTTCTTCCTTCTTCATAACAAAGGTTTCTTTGTTCCCCGCCTCCATCCATCATTATATTAGAGCAGATTTACTTAAAAGAATCAATCACTTGGATTTTTTTAGTAGATGATAGGTGGGCCAACAACTTTATTAAGCCAGTCATATACATCACTATACCTACATTCCAGAAGTCAGTTACTCTCCTTAAAGAGAACTTTACGAGAAAGAAAATTAACTTAGCAAACTTTTAAATCCTAAGACTAGACTGTTTCTCAGAATCAGTCTAGATCATACAAGAACTCTCCTGTAATTTTTATTAGTAAGTTGTTACACTTATCATTAATTCTGCTCATTTCAGATAAAAGCTGAGACATCAACTACCATGGATAAAATACAAAATTAAACACAGAAATTTGTAACAAAAATTCAGACCTAGTCTGATCATTTATTCTCAATTCTTTAATTGATGGACAACAGCATAATTATTAGTTACAAAACTAAAATAATAAATACTTCACGATGTCTATACATCATATATTGCTTTTTGTTCCCAGGTTTAAAAGCCATTGGTTATTTCATAGCACCACAAATCCACACAGCCTTAACAACACTACTAAATACACTGAAATGCAGGTGAGTCTGGATGTGGGGGGTGACAGGAACAGGGAAGAGTATTAAAAACAAAAATAAAAATCTAAGTTTGTCTGGACTTATGGCACAGAAAAATATGCGTAAAATAATTGCTTTTCATCTAGAAAAAAACTCAGTTAATTCTGAAATGTCTCCTATACACAGGAAGCTACTTGTAAGCAGAAAACAACACTGGGGACATCAGCAACATACCTGGCCTTTTGATATAAGGTAGGCTACGATGGGCATGTGTTGGAACAGCACTGCTAAATGAATGCTACTGAATCCTTCCCCATCAATAAGACTGGGATCCGCTCCACATTTCAACAATAACATGACCATGGGAAGGTGTCCTTGTCTATAACGATATGTGAAATGAAACTATAGATGATTTTAAAAATGGGTATTTTAATGAAAACATTGCCTTAATTCTCACAGACATCACACAAAGGATTTTAGATTCTCATGGCTTTTTTTAGGCAATTATATTAAATATATACCTTAATAAATGAGGCTTGGGCAAAGCGTTAATTTAGAATACAGTGGTTATTCTACATTAATTTCTCCTGTGAGCACTCATCCAAGTCTCTGACTCTGGCAAAAGACTGACAGACCAGAAAAAAGCACTGATCTTCCAATGGGAGAATTCACACTCACAGAAGCTTTCGCAGAATTATTATTTCAGGTTACATTTTCTCCAGACAAGCAGTGCTTTGTTCTCCAGATCTCAGAAAATGCTAGCACAGCTGTGAATACCGACAGATTTGCAATTAGTGGTTGCAAGCACCATTACCTGATGGCCCAGTGCAGGGGTGTAGAATTCAAATCGCCACCGAGCTGATCCACTATGGCACCTTTGGAAATGTAATATCTGTGTAATAACAACGCAGTAAGGTCAGGAACAGACATAAAAAAATTGCAAAACATTATACTAATGATAAGACAGCTAAAAGAGTAAATGACTCATAATGAAAAATTCACTAGAGAAGCAAGTGGACAGAAGTGTTTTTGCAGTAAATGATGCTGTTTCAAGAAAATGTTGAAGAAAGAATATAGCCTTTAGCAAGGTACTTCTAAAATGAGCTTTCATCTTTGCTACAGAAACCCAGGAAAATAAAATTATTTCATGTAATACATGACTTCACATATAAAGAAACCAGGTTATCTTTACACTTCAGTAATATCTACACAAAGGTAATTGCATTAAAATTTGAATTCTACCCTTTTCTTCTCAAGCAGCACGTTCCTTTGTTTTCCAGTACAAAAGAAATAAAGTCATTATAGGTAACAGTGGCAGAATATCCTGTGTTACTGTCACAGGGACTCCCAGCTTACTTCACCAGCTCCTGTCGGTTGTTTATTGCTGCCCAGTGAAGAAGAGTCACATTTTCTTTGTCTGGTTGTCGAACATCATATCCTGCTTCTACTAGTTCTTTGCATCGCTCTAGCATTCCATACCTTAAATGAGAAAAAAAAAAAATCAATTTACTCATCACTTCTTCAATAGTCCTAAGTCTGGAGACAGTCACATACTAAAGAAAAAATACATCTCGGTAAGCACCACCCAGCAGTTCCTACTTGAGCAAATTCCACATTGCATTCAAGGGAAGCCTTGTAAAAAGAATGGGGCTGTGCCTTGATGAGAAGTTTCTATTTAAAGAAAGCTGCTTGAAATGCTTTTATTTACAATAGCAGCTGTAAGTGATTTTTCCTCTTCCACTACAGGAAGAAAATGAAACTGAAAATGTTCCTTTATAAAACCATGCTGCCTGGCTCACATTTGAGGACACTCTCATCTATTTCAACACTTTGCACACTCAGAACATGTACTTACTGTGTAGCCTTGACAATATCACAGGTGCTGGGGTCTTCAGCAATGGGATATGGGCCTAGGAGACCTTTATCTCCATGGGCACTGTGGCTGTTGTGCATATGAGGTCGATGAGGCCCATGGCAATGGCTTTTACACTGTCGGTTAACAAAACAATTATTAACCATTGTTATTTATCAGCCACACACCTCCCTCTTTACCACAAGCACTCACTGTGCGTGTCAGGTCCTGTTAATACAAAGGAAGATGTTCAAAGCACAGTTAAAACCACCTGGCAAGAGACTAATCCTTTTATTTCCAGAGGACAGCAGGGATGTGGTCAAGGTGCATCAGGACAAATTACAGAGGCGTTCAGCACCCTGCAGAGCTGGTTCCCGACACAGCAGCCTCACCCACAACAGCGCTGCCACACCACAAACTACAACCTACGGCCTTGGGGAGAGTTTTAAACGCACTTTGGAGCCATAGTGCCACCCGTGCAGCCTGAAACCCCATGCGAGGGAACAGACGAGACATATGCAGGGCAGGACACGGACGGCTCTTGCCCGGGAGCCCCCGACAGACCGCGGCCACGGCGGCCCGGCCCTCGGCGNGGGGCGGGACCGGGGGAGCCCGGGGAAGGTCGGGGGAACCGCTCCTGAGCGGCCCCGGCCGCTGCGGAGCCGTTTGGGCGAGCAGATCGGTGGTTCCCAGGTTTGTTGAGTTGTGCCTGAAATAGCTCCTTCCCTTTTACCGAGGCAACCACGTCGAAAAACTCTTTTGTTTTCGCACAGGATCCCCCCGGGTTCTGTCAGACAAGGACCCTTTTCAGCTGGCGAATTTTTCGGGGTGTTGTGCCTCAGCAGTTGCAAGCGATCCCTCTGGAGCACAAGTCTGATGAGGAGCGGCTGAGGGAGCTGGGGGGGGTCGACCTGGAGAAAAGCGGGGGGACGTTCTGACTCTCTACAATTCCCTGAAAGGACTAGTGCCACCTCCTTGCTGGCATGGTTGCTACAGCAGTTCAAGGCCATTTGGGACCGTTTCAACCCTTAGCCGAGCCCCAATGTCCCCTCATAATGACCGCCAGGGTTGAGGGAGGAGCCACCATTTTAGGGCAATCCGTGAGGGGCAAGTGGTCGGGCCTCGGAGAAATGAGGATAACCTGGGAAAACACCCACAAGTAACAAACACGCACAAGCTTCCCAGGTGAAGTGGGATCCTGGCAGCCCCCAGAGCGATGCTATCTCCTCTGGCCTGAGGAGAAACCCCAGCATGAGGTGGCTGGAGACCTCCAGCTCTCAATGGCTCTGGGCCTGGGCAGAGTGGGACAGGGCCTGCGGTCACCGGCATCCTGGGGCTGTGGGGACATGGGGGCCTCCTGCTCTGGAGAAAACGAGTCATGGCCCTCGGAGAATTGGCTGGGACCACTCACAGGTCATCGGAAAAGGGATAATTATCACCCCCAGCTCAGCCTCCAGACCAGGGCTGATGCACAGGGCTCCAGCCATCCCCTCACAGTGGGGTCCTGGCTGGAAGCAACACAATTCTGTTCATGCCTTCGGGTAGAGGCTTGGAGAGCCATTCAGGGCACAAGTGGGTTGGAAGCCCCCATAAAAGGGAAGAAAAATGAAAGAGCAGGTGCATTCATGAAAAAACATGTTTTTTTCCCAAACCCTGTTTTGGTAGGTCAAGGCAGTAGACAGAAGGGGCAGAAGTTGGTAGCTGGTGCCTGCCACAGGGCCAGGGCAGGCACCTGGCTCTGTTCCTGTGACTAGACTGCTTACTGTATTTTCTATCTCTTCAGTCGTTTCTAGGGTACAGGAAGATATTTTGTGGGTACAGTAAGGCCAGAACCATGGGAGAGACTTCAGAATCTTAACATTCCCATGGGCTCCATGCTGATGACTTAAGGGGCTGCAGAGCCAGCTGGTCAAAGCCCTGCCTCCCATTTCAGGGGAAGAAAGAGGAAGAGTTTTCTGAGGGCTCAGCCTGAAATGACATGTTGCCACATCTGATTGTCCTCACAGCTTTGAAGAGAAGCATCTCTGTTCCTGCCACCCACTGGGCCTTGGAATGCACACAGGGCCCCTGTGTCACTTCAGGCCTCAAGTGGCCGCATCAGTTTGGAAGGGCAGCTGTTGTTTCACTGCTGCATTTCTTGGCTTCTTAAAGCCCCTCCTACCTGTACTACAGCCTGTGCTTGGAGACACAAAACTACCATCCTGGAGAAAAGGCATCAAAAGCTTGACAAAGGCTGAAGGGAACACTCTGATTACCCCTTTGCCCAAGAGGTTTCTTTAGCTGAAGTTGCTAACAAGGAGCAGACTTGACAGCCCAGAATGGGTTTGTAGTTGTTTTATTTATTTCTCGGGTCCTCGGTCCTGCGTGGGACTCGGTAAGTGGGTGCTGCAGAGGCTCCGGCAAGGCATCAAAGACGCCTGCCCCGCACCCAAGGGTGGCGCAAGATCTCCTCCAGCGCTGGCCTGTCCGCGGGGTGCTTGGACAAACACCAGCGGATCAGATGTTGGCACTCTGGGGAGAGAAGGCAG
>VZRF01013121.1:24425-49529 GCA_013396875.1 Vireo altiloquus | reverse complement strand
CTCTGCAGTCACAGGAGCAGCCAAACTCTTCCGAAGCAAAGCTTGGGTGAAGGATGGGTTTAGTCCCGGTGAGCTTCCAAGGACTCCTTCTTGCAGACGCACTGCAGGGGGGTCTGAAGTGTCTCTGCCCTCTCCCAGCTTTAGGCGGAATTTGGAAAACATGTATCCCTGCCCTAACCGTCCCTACCGGCACGGAAGGTGCCCTCCCCCCTTCCCGGAGGTGGGAAGGAGGAGGCTGGAATGGCAGTAAAGGATTTGTGGCTGTCCCACTTCCAGCAGCCTCTGCCTTCCCCCCACTGGCCTTGCAGGAGCTCTCCCCGTGAAAATACCCCACGGAAAACCCTCTGCCGCTGTGCAGAATTCAGCAGTAATGCAGAACCTCTCCCCCGGTCTCCCCTTCCCAGAAATCAGGCTCTGTCTGTGTGTTTGCACATGGGCACATGCCAAGTTTCAGCCCGAAGAGAGCTTTATACCTGACTTACAACCCGCTGAAATAATTTTATTATGGAAGCAGTGACATAACTTGATCGTAATGCACACACAGCACTCCAGTGCCAGGGGTTTATAAGGCTTTTATGAGGTGTGTGTACGGGAGGTGACATCCTCATCACAGGCAGAGCTGGCAGTACCTGGCTGGGACCCTTCCAGCGAGGGGCTGGTGGCCCCAGGGTGTCTGGCAGCACTGTGGAGATGGCTCCTCACACAGCAGACCTGGGAAAGGGACAGCGACACAGCTGAAACAGCTCATGGCAATGGCTGGCAGGAGCTCCTTCACCTGAGAAATCCTCCTTACTCCTGAGGAGCGACAACGAAACCAATTTTGTGGGTGCAGCTGTTGATCAGCTTCAAGTGAGTGCAAAGCAGAACTCCTCCTCCCTCCCCTGCTGAGGAGGAGAAAAGATTATCTGCTCAGTAGTGGTGTAGCAGTGAGGTTTTGCCGCCCTGGGCCATGAAATGAGATGCCCTGGCTGGTACAGTCGAGTTCAAAGGAGCTGGGACCTCCCTGAACAGCCACGCAACTCTGGAGCATCCCTGCGGACCAGGTATTAATTAGAAGGTAAAACTTTATCTACAGCAATCTTGTATTAGTGCTGGTAAGAGGATAAAATCTTCATTACCCCATGGTTTCTGAGTGTGCAGAGTCATGGCTAAAGCTGGGCCAGAGACAACAAAGAGAAGTTTTGGCCAATTGGTCACTAATTTGGGTGCATTCAGCACCCACTTTGCTTTGTAGAGTCAGTAAAGATGAGGGGCTGTTGTAAACCTGAAAAGATGTGTTTGTGTTACAGCACTTGATTCCAACATTGTCCTAGAAAAGAACAAATGTGCCTTTGTAAAAAAATGGTGTGGTTTCTATTGCCCATCCCACTACCGTGGGAGAAGCTGCCTGGAGAGCAGTACTTGATGAGATGATGTTCTGAAGGAATTGATTCAAAAACTATGGCACAAATGCAGGATGAGCAAAACAGCAGCTTCAATTTATCAGCATCACGGAGGCTGGAAAAGATCTCCACGGTCAGGGAGTCCAATCTTTGACTTGATACCTGCTCTTACCTAATCTGCTGGGATCTCTCTGCTGCCATTTTTAGTGAGTTCACCTATGGAATTTATAGGAAACCGAGCTCAGATTTTTGACACATGAACAAAACACGTGGGATTTAAAACCCTCCACAGACCTCAGGTCATCTCACCTGGGGCCAGCTGCTGTGAACACCCTGGAGACACAGGGTTTTAGCCTCCCCAGACCTCTGGTGGTTTGACTCCCTCATCTGTGTGCCAGAGGGCCCAGAGGATCAGCTCTGTGCTGCAGGGAGCTGGCAATTCATCTGTTTAGCACTTCCCTGGCAGTGCAAGAGGTAAGAATAGGAGATGTGGATAGCAAAGTCCAGCTTCATCATTTCTAGTAAGATCAGATGAAAATACTGAGGAATTATTTTGTTTAACATGAGAATAGGGAATATTTTTCATATTCAATATGATTAATTTACAACAAATTCTAAGTAGATTAATTATACATTCATCATGTTTCGTTTCCCAGATGATCATTTATCCAGATAAATGCAAACCAACAATTAGAGCAGCATTCCCAGTGCTCTGATAATGTTCTCTGGAGTTCCCAGGCTCAGGCTGCTCAGCTGAGCGATGGATGGGCTGTGCAGCAGCTGAGCATGGCTGTAACAGGTTGTGGAATAGATAAGCATCCTGCAGGACAGCCTGGGGCTCCTGTGCCAAAGGAGTGTCACAGCAGAATGTCCACTAAGCTGACGTTTTCTTGTTTCCACTAAATTGGTGTTTTCTTGCTTCCAGTCTTTCCTCCTGGCTCTTAAATAATGGCCAGAGGATGAGGTTGGTTGTGGCCAGGTCTGTGTGCAGTTCCAAACAGCACATCACCCCACGATCCTGTGAGGGAAGCCTTTGGGATCTTCCCTGTCTTTAGTTTTTCTCAGTTACTATTCTGAGGATTGCTTAATTATCAAATCTCCTTGGAACAGATTCCGAGTCCAGAGTGGTTTCAAAGCCTGCACCACACCTCGGGGCTGCTCCATCCCTTTGTGCTCTTGGAGGAAGAGATGGTGAGCACGCAGCTCACAGTCCTGTCCTTTCTCCAGTAACTATAAACACCAGGCTTTTCTCAAGTTTTCTATTTTCATTCTGTATTTTTATAATTAGTTATCTCACCCCTCACAATCTTGCCTAATTGCCAGTGCTGGAATAAGCCCCCTTCCTCTCTGGCACAGTGGGAATGTGCAGGATTTCTGCTGGCTGCCTTCTTGCCTGCAGAACTCGAGCTCAGTGAGCTTATGCAGAGCTGTGCTCGTGTTGGAAGTTAAACTTAGTCTTTAAAGGGTCTGCAAGATCAGCAAGGAGGATTTTAAGTTCCTCAGAGTAGAAGCTGTGTCCATTTGGCACCCACAGCCATTCCAAGGCAGACTGTGAAGTCTCCAGAACAGTTTGATGATGCAGAGTTAAAACAACTTTCTGCCAGTGCTGGTAACCTGCCATGGCTTGGCTGAACTACCTGGAGCTGAAGAACCACATATGAATTTGCATTTTCAGAGGGAATTTCCTGTGAAGCCTGAATGTACTTTCATAGTGACAGCAGCCTATTCAAAACTGCCTTGGCTCACCTGAAGCACTCTTGGCTTTCACTGAGTGTCCACGTTCACATTGTGGCTGTTGAAAAGTTATCAGAGAAGTTGTTCTGTGTTTTCCAAGAAGCTCTTTTGAATTCTCCACTAAATATTAAGCAGAGCTCTGCTGAGCTGCCATTTTGGTGAGGTTTCAAATGGTTTATTTTTGTGCTATGATGAATTTTAATAATTGCTATAAGTATGCTATTAGTCAAAATGAAGGAGAAAGAAACCCAATTATTGAACTAGACTGCTGTGACTGGAATCTATAGCTGATATATTAAAGCCCAACCGTCATGCTTAATAATTAACTCAACCCGCTGGCAATACTGGAAAAGAAAATGAACATTAATAATGAGTTAACTGATCATTATTTCTTTTCCCTCCTACCATTAGAACAATATCTTGCAGTGTATCAATTAAACAATACAATAATTTTACATCATATGCACTGTGTGCTTTTGCCTGTGCTTTGCTGCCTCCTGCTTTCCCAACACCACTCTTAGGGAATTAATGTTTTTTTTTCCAAGTCTTCCTTGGGCTGTGCAAGGCTTGAGGGAGCCAGTACAGGGTGCAGATGTGACTCAAAATGCCCTGTTTGCACCTGAACCGAAGAGGAATGATCCACCTCCACGCTGACAGGACTTGTGAGGACTTCCTGAGCTCTCTGAGGCTTCTAATTCAGCTCCTCGCTCAGCACAGCTCACCCACCTGCTGCAGCCACAATCTTGGCTTTGCTGTGTGAATGCCCCCGGGCTCAGCCCAGCTCCTCTCTCAGCTCTGGGAGCCAGCTCTCTGCTCAGGGAGGCACCTGCCCACCCTGGAAGGTGCTGATGTCTCCTGGAGAGCCCCACCTTTGCCAGAGTGGCTTCACCACCATGATTTCAGAAGCTCGGGGTCTTTCAGTGATCGATGTTCTTGCAGGGAGGATGGACAGGCTCTCGTCCAGCAGTGTCCTCAGTCACACGTTGGGAGCAGCTTCAAGGGACTCATTTTAATTTGGATTTTATCTCTGCATCTCGGCAAGCTCTGCCAGCTTCCTCTTGCAGTCCTTGCAAAAACCACCGTTTGGGCTCTGAACGTGTTAATATTTGCAAGGCAGCCTGAGAAACAGTAGAAACATTGCACAAATTCAGGGTACTACCTGGAGTTATTGCAGAGATGATGATTCCCTGGGTGTGTGGCAGAGGAGACCTACCCTCTGAAATGTTTTGAGCTGTTCAGTGCCCACCAGAGACTTTGGGATAAGCCAGATCCCTTTGTACATTTACCTTTTTGTTTGATTTTGGTTTTTATTTGAGGAGGAGCCCAAACTCTCCAAACAACCTGGACTTAATGACGTCAATGAGAGCTTATCAAATATGGGGCAGTGCCCACGGTGTCCCCAGGGGGGTGGAGGGATTGATTTCTTTTGCCTTCGCTGTTCCTGATGAGAGGGCTGGCTTTATTCACAGCTGTGTTTGGGGGATGGCTGAACTTGAAAACACCTTTATTCCTTCTCTGTCCTGCACAGGGCAGTGTGTGCTTGGGCAAGGGCATTCACTCCCCACTGCTGGCCTTTGCTGTCCTCCCTCTGCTGTCCCCCTGCAGCCAGGGACGGTCTGTACCATCCCTTCCAGCCCAGCCCACCTGGGATTCCCTGATTCTGTGATTCCCTGATTCTGTGATTCTCACTGCCCTCCCACTTCCCTCCTGGTCTCCCAGTCCTGCTGGGAGCCAGGCACAGCTCCGGGTGAGATGCTCCAGCTCCAGCCTGGGCTGGGGATGTCTCCAGGAGGGCAGACCTGAGCTGGTTGTGCAGCCATCAGCCCCTGGGGCAGCTGAATCCATCCTCTGAAGGACGTTAAGCTCCAGCTCAGGGGTTCAGGTTATTCCAGTGCTGGAGTCCGAGATATTTGGAAAACCCCCCAGACTGCCCTGGGGGGTCTGGGACCCTCACTGGGACCCCAAGGGGACACAGAGTCTTTGATTTGTGCCCACGGGAAAAGCTTCCAACACTTATGGATGAATTAAGAACATTAAAAATATAAGATAGATTCGTTTATCACAGGGTGAAAATTTGTAGTTTTGGGTTATGTAGTATGGAGGTAAAAGGGAAGCAAGATGGAGGTTTTTGGGCAGTGTTCAGAGTTCTTTTTTCCTTCTTTTACTCCATTTTCTGCTGTGATGGTGGCACAGAGACATTGGTAGAGGAGATTTGAGGTAGGGGAAACATGTTAAAAATAGATTATGGTTATTGGCACAGAATTATAAATATAGTACGTTTTAACAGTTAATTGGGTGAAAAGTCTTTAAAACAGCACTGTATTGTCAGTCTCGTGGTCCTGCAGCTGGAAATTTAGAGCACTAAGCCCAGGTGCAGGGGGGGCTTTCTGAATCTGAGATAAGAACTTGAATAAAGAACAAGAAAAACTAAAACTGCAAGTCCAACTTCTTTTCATCCGGTATGGGACTCTGATAGAAGAAGAAAAACCCCTGTTTTAGGGGCACAGCAATGTCATTCCAGGAAATCTCCCTGTGAGCTTGCCCCAGAGGTCATCTGCTCCAGAGCACAGAAGCAGCAGGACAGCAACTTCCAGCCCTCACCTTGGTGCTGGCAATGCATCAATCAATGGAACACCAGAAAAGCACCTAGGAAAGAAGTTGTCCTGCAACTCGAGAAGGAAAAATGAAGGAAATCCCTGGATTTAGGAGTTGGTTGTAGGACTGAGGAAGGAGGATGCTGCTTTTGGATGTGAAAGAGACATCAAAGCATCTCCAGACTGAAAAGGGATAAACATTCTTTGTAGAGAAAACTTCCCTAAATCTGAAGTTAGCTGTGGCAGTGGTGGGAGCAGTGTGGAGCGATGACTCACTGCATGGAGGGTATTTACTCACCCACTTGCTTCAGATAAATCCCCCTGATGCCGACGTTATCTGACACTTTTCATTTTTCTATATTTAACAGGAACCAAAGTACAAGTCTCTCCTCCAGGAACCATTGCCAAGGAGATGATTATTCATTAACTCTGGGTAAGGAAAAATGGGCTTAGCAACATCTAAGATCTCTGGGGGGAGTCTCTACATTCATTTCCTGTCAAATTCCTGTTGGTATTCTGTGTAAGCATTACTCCAAATTAATAATGCAAAATAACTAGAAACTAGCAGAAACCCCAAGGCAAATATTGCAATTTTTAGCCAGAATGGGTTTAATTGGTATTGCTTTATGCATCCTTCGCCTCTGAAATGTGAAACTATTTCTGGTGCTGTTACCTGAATAATTCACTGTGCACTTTCTGTAGAAACTCTAGCTAAAGGACATTTTACCTCTCAATTAGAAATGGTGGAGTAATAATTGCTAATCATGTGTTTGATTGATTTTCACCATCATTGTTGAGAATGTTTCTTATTAATAAATGTCTTCATTAATAGATCAGTGTCATAGTATATAAATAAATTATTTGGGATACTTGCCCCCCATCAGTCACTGGATACATTATTCTTGACTACGTCTATTCATTAAGCCAGCTGCATTCCATTAAGAAAACAACATAAACCATAGTTCAGGGAAAAAGACTCTGTAAAGCTTTAAAAATCCCCTGGGAATATTTCTCTCATATCAAGATTTTTACAGATACAGTCTTCTATCCTGGCAGGGCCCTGCCCTGGGTCCTGCTTGCAGAAATCAGCAGAACCTTTGGGATGAGCAGCCCTGTGTGAGGAGCCCTGCTGTGCCTGGGGCTCAGGGAGGGATGCTGCCCTCGGGGTGCCATGGGCTGCAGGCTCTGAGGGGCTGAAGTGCCTCCAGTGCCGCAGGACTGAGCACAGCCTTCTCTGGGCAAGGCTCTGCCACCTCTGCTCCTCTCTCTGCCTGCCCCAGAGCTGGGCTCCAGCATCCTTTTAGGCTGAAATTCCCCCTAATAACTGCACAAAGTAATGACTGTTTGGCAGTAAGAGCTGAATGCAATTCATGCTCATTGCTTAAATCTTGGGAGAATGTCTCACACCGGCAGCAGTCTCCTAGTTCCCACCAAAGCACCCACTACCATTTTTCCCACAATTAAATGGGAAACCTTTGAGCATTTAACATTATCTCCTATAAATTCTCCACCTAATCATCCAAAGAGGAGCCACTATAATTTTGATGTTTAAGCAGGAATAATCCCCTTTTCATTTCAAGAGTCTACTCCCACGTTTTTATTCCTGTGACTAATTGATCATGCATTCCTTGCTGATAAATGCCCGTTAGTGTGGTTGGTGGCAGGAATTAATGAAACCATAAATTGCATGTAGTCTGTGGTGATTCTTCCCTTTGCAGTCTGTCTGGGAGACGAAATTCCTTGGCAGTGCAGTGTGTCAGGGGATGAGAATGCCTTTGTTCTGCTGAGAGCTCTAGCATCACAACCACTTCAAAGGTGGATAAAGAGTGAAGGGGGGTGAAAGCTCTGATCTGCTGAGCCTCCCTAGCACTGCAATGCAATGGTGGAGGTAGGTGAGAAAGAAAAGGGTCAGATACCATCCACAAACAGTCTTACTTACCTTACAACAGGAAGGTTTCTCCCAAATTTATTAAATCAGAATCAAAACTTAAACTCCAGTTGCTGGGAGAAGGGAGGTTCTTCACACCTGAGAAGTGGAGAGGTGAATTTCAGACATGTGCTGTGGGGCTGCTGCAATCCTCAGTTATTTTTGGGTAGGACCTTGCTGACATGTTCATTCGATCATGATAGCTCTTGGATGAGTTTCCCAAGCAACAAGGCAATGGCTGTGCTGCTTCCCACTCTCACTGGAGGCGAACTGGATACTTAAAGGATGACTAAAACGGAACAAATATTTAAAATTTGCGAATACTAGTGAGAAGAAATGAATTATGTAAAGTAAAAAGGCAAATTAGCATGACGTTAAGGAAAAAGGAGGTGTAAATTTTGTATTAGAAACATTTTCACAGATGGACATATCAGGCTGTGACAAAAGCCAGTCAGAAGTTTCAGGAGATGAAACATTGGATTAGTTGTTGTTTTGAGCCAACATTTGATAGCTAGTATGGAAATTTGGAGGACAAACTAGGGGTATACTATCAGCCCATTGTAGGGCTGGACTGAAAAGGCTCTTGATAGGTTTTTTTTCCAAAGTGAATAAAAGTGGGAGGCAAACTGGCTTGCCAAGAGGAATAGTTAGCAATTAATGAAAAATAGCTTTGCTCTTTGTAGGCTTTACAGATGCAAGGATGGGACAAACATTTCTTTGGTCCTGATTCAGCAGGTTCACGGGGGTCACACAATTCACAGCACAGAGCTCTGGGCTGACCATGGAGAGCCATGGCTGCAGAGCCTCGGAGCACAGGAAGAGCTTTGATCTGCCTGTGTGCCTGCCAGTTGGCCACTGCTGTGTCAGAAATGCCTCTGCTGCTCCTGGGGAATGCGAGTGTGGTGAAGGGAATTGCAGAGTGCGCTGTAGGCAGAGCCTCAGCTTCCCCCTGCCTCCAGAATGTTCTGTGGCTCCAGCAGCAGCTGGACAGTGACGCTTCTCTGTTCTCCACACACCACGTGGAGAAACGAGCAAAGCCAAGCTCCAAGAGCCTCAGCCGAGTTGGGTTTAATCATTTGTGGCCACAGAACATCTCCTCTGTCTGCATAAGGAGGCTCTCATCATTTCCATCACGGTTCAGCTGCCAGCAGTGGCCACAATGGAGTCCCCCTTGCAGGGATGGACACTGTGCAGTCACCCTGCAGCAAGAGAAAGACAGGGAAGTGAGGGAGGTGATGTGCCCCAGGTTTGCAGGGAGACACAGCTGAATGCCCTGAGTGCCCAAAACACATTTAAAAGTGCATGTTTTGACGAGTTTGCCCTACGGAATTTCTCTGAGGAGCTGAGCAATGAGGAAGAAGAGGTGCAGAACTGAAGGCCAAGAGGTCTAATGAGGTGCCAGCAGCCTGCCCACCACTGGAGGCTGGGAGCAGGAGCAGGAGATCAAAGGGATGTGCTCCCTGCCTGCAGCCACTGAGGGTGTGGGGAACGAGGGGCACGGAGGGGCAGAGGAGATTCTGAACCACATTTATTTTTCACACCACATAAGGATTTATGGGAAATGTTGACATGGTTGTGTCTGTCTGTCAAGGGTACAACAGAAGCTTCAGCATTTTTTTTGGCACGGCTTTTAAAAATCCAACTGTTTCCTGACTTGTCATCTTTGTCTTACAGTAAAAAAAGGGTAATTTTGTTCTGCACTTCAGGGATCTGTTCAGATAGTCTCATCTCTTTAGTTATGAATAAAATGAGGTGTGATTTTCACATGTATATATTCAAACTGCAGCTACCAGCCTGTCCCTCATCTTACATCACTACAGGAGCAATGCCTCCAGCTCATGCATTGATTGAATATTTTTATGGGGTTTTAGAGCAATTTCGTTTCCCTAACAGGTACAGAAATCTGAGCATACATTCCTGTATACTGTGTATTGCATTATAAACAAGAACTCATTTCTCTGGGTATTAAATTCAGTTTACAAAACAATGTTCTTCCTGCAGCCAGGACTGCCAAGCAAAATATTTGTGTGTTTACTGCTCTGACAGCCTGGCAGTTGGATAGGGTGGGTGGTAGCAGAGCCTTTACCTTTGTTAAGCAGCAAGGAAAGAGGATTGTATACATGAAATGCCTAGAAAGGGTTGAGAAGGGAGGGCTGAGGCTCAGGACAATGAATGTCTGAGAGACTTACTACAGGAACATGGGTAGAATTAGAGAAAAACCAAAAATTCAGATCAGCCTCCAAGATAAAATCCTTGGGGAGTGCAGAGGCTGGAAAGTGAGACTGGGGCTAAAGCTGGGAAGTGAGAGAACCAAACAAAGCCTTTGGTTTTGCTCTGTCAAAGCTTTTTCTTTTGATTCAGTCACTCAGTGGGCAATCTAACAGTGATGCTGCAATTCTAATAGTCACCTGAATTTTCATGTGAAATAGTTTTTGGTTTTCTTTGCTGAAAAAACAAGTGTATTAAAAATATTCAGGTTTATTTAAAGCCCTGCCTAGTTTCTGAAGGTGCACATTCGATGGAGGTACAATTCCAGTCCATGGTGGTTGCCCTGTCCTCTCCTCCCTCCCAACAATTCAGCCCCAAGAGCTTCAGGAGACAGAGCCTGGGGTGGTTTTCATTAGGCAGAAGGACTAAGGGAGACCTTTACAGCAAGGGTATGTCCAGGAAGGAATCCAGCTTGCCTTTCAGATCCCAGATTTGGGTTTGAAGTTTTAGCAATAAATTAAAAAAAAAAAAAAAAAGAAAAGAGAATTCCCTCTGTGACCTGAGTATACATTATCATTTCCTATGGATTTCCAGGGCATTATCAAACTCCACCAGGCCAGCTTCCCCGTGTCCAGCTGGAACTAGGAGAAAGCAGTGACTGACAGGAGTTTGGAGTTGAACCAAAGGCTCTGTGCACAATGTGAAACCAGGTGCT
Source organism: Vireo altiloquus (assembly GCA_013396875.1). Taxonomy (NCBI): domain Eukaryota; kingdom Metazoa; phylum Chordata; class Aves; order Passeriformes; family Vireonidae; genus Vireo; species Vireo altiloquus. Next base: position 38,969 of record VZRF01013121.1, on the reverse strand, counting down.
GGGCAGCCCCAGCTTTGTGGGGCAGTGCCAGGGCAGGCATTGCATGAAAAACTTCTGAGAAAATCACAAATGCTTTTGAAAAGGCCCAGATTTACCCATTGTTTTGGAAATACCCATACAAATCCATGCAGTCCCTGCTGGAGTGCTCAGCACAGAATGTGATTCCTGACACCACAGAAATGCTCAGGAAGGGAGAGGGAGGTGCAGATGAGCTGGGGAGTGCTGCCACTGCTGCCTGCCTGGTGACTCCTGGCAAGTAATGGCTCTTTTCTTCTGTTTAACTCAGCAAGAGAGCACATCAGAGCCTGGAATTCAAATACCTGCTGCCATCCTTCTGGTAAGAATTGTGCAGCTGTCTGGAAGCTGCCTGCGTTGTACCCAAAGCCTGCTGTCCCTGGCCCTGCTTTTTCTTCTTTTTCAAGGCTCCATACCAGGAAAGAAAGGAGTCACAAGTGCAGCTTCTGTTCTTTATGTTGTTTATTAAGTTCTTATCTCAATTTCTGTGTGCTGCTCCTGCCTGAGCTCAGCACAATCAGAATCACACTGCAAGGTGGTCAGAAGACCTTGAGTACAGACTGTTTTAAAAACTTTTTACCCAATTAACAGTTCCAACGTTAGATATTTTCAACAGTGTACCAATAACTATTAATCCTAGTTAATACCTTTCTTCCACTTCAAATCTATCCTACCAATCACTCAGTGCCACCACCACAGCAGGAATGGAGGAGAAGGAGAAGGAGAAGGAGAAGGAGAAGGAGAAGGAGAAGGAGAAGGAGAAGGAGAAGGAGAAGGAGAAGGAGAAGGAGAAGGAGAAGGAGGAGAAGGCAAGACCCAGAGCCACCACCCTGAATCCTCCGTGTTTGTCCCCATTCACCTCTATACTACAAAACCCAAAACTATGATTTTTCACCCTGTGATAAACTAACTACAATCTGTCTCACATTCTTGATGCTTGCAGTTCATCCAAAAGTGTTGGGAGCTTTTTCCAGGGGCACAGATCAAAGGCTGTGTCCCCCTGGAATGTCAGGGGGGGTCCCAGACCTCCCTGAGCCACAGGAAAAGTTTCCCAGCTTTCCTGAGCTCCAACACCCAGGCACGGTGACACCTTGGGGAGGGCACCCAGCCGAGCCAGGCAGGCTGGCGAGCCTCATCTCACCAAAAACCAGCAGAAGCAAGACAAAACATGCAATTCATTAAGTAACCCCCTGTGATCTTTTGAGCTCCAAAACCTCTTTGAGTCCGAGAAATTCCGATTACGAGGAGGGTTTGAGTTAAAAGGAATCCTGTGGTTTGACAGAGCAGAAGCCAGCAGGGCCGGAGGTTCCCAGGCAGGGCTGGAGGTTCCCAGGCAGGGCAGGGCTGTGCTGCAGAGGCTGCTGGTGCCTGGGGATGCTGCTGCAGACATGGGCTCGCTGTGCCCATGGGCAGCTCTCCGGGAAAAGCTTTGTTGCAAATTCTAAATCGATGCAAACAACTCGTGTGGGTGAGGCTCAGAAGCCGTGCAGCCTCCCCGGGGTGAGTGTGTGCCTTACAGATGCCTGGTGAGGATCCTCTGCCACGCTCCAGCGAGCCTGGGAGGGGCTGGCACAGCCTTGGCTGCTCCAGTCGCAGGCACTGCTTGCCCAGATGGGCACCAGTCACTTCCAATATCCTCTGGGTACTCCTGAAATTAGGTGTTTGGAAAAAGTTGATAATACGAGAGTATACTGGAACATTTCTTGGATCAGGCTGCTGCATTACTCATGCCTCATTAATTCTCCAAATATTAAGGGAACATTTCCTAATATTGGGCCGTGGTCCGTTAAAGGGATACAGAACAGCTTGCTCAGGTTAAAGCAGATGTCAAACAGCCTTGGCCAGGCTGCTCCAGCACAGGAGGGATGGGGGAGGCCCAGGTGGGGCTGCTGGTGCAGGGGAGCCTGGCTGTGCTCACACATTTCCCACCGTGGGCTGTACCTGGATGTGTTTTACTAGCCCCCAACTGCAGTACCTCATTGTTAGTGCTCACATTGCCTCACTCCCAGGCAGGATCCTCTCTTGTCACAGCAGACCAGTTTAATGCTCTTTTTGGCCTTCCATCTCTGACTAACACCACTGCTGACTCTGCCTGCGAGTCCAAGCTGGCAGAGGATGCAGCTGTAGCACTGATGGCCCTGGGAATGCAGAGCTGTCACCTCTGGGTTTTACCTGCTGCCATTCCAGGGAGATTCTCCTCTTTTCCAGGCTTAGAGCTGCCCTGGCACTTTCACTGCATTTGGCACTGCCACGCCAGAAGCACAAACAAAATGTCAAGTGAGCCTCATTGCCTCTCTCCTCTCTGCTGGTCCCTAGTGATGCTGCTCACTGCTTTCCTGCTCATGTCCCAGCTCCTGTGGAACTGATAGGTGTGCTTAACACGCCAGAACTGAGAGGAGCTGGGAGCATGTCAGCAGCCAACTGCTTTATTCAGTTATGTCTCTGGATGGGTGAGGCTGTCCCCTGCCTTTTTAGGCTGTCTGTGAAGAGTGAGCATGGAATTGGTAAATATCAGAAGAAGGGACCCCAGGGAGAGGCTGCTCTGAGCTCAGCATGTGTCCCCACTGCCAGCACTGTGTGGTATTTCATGGCTTTCTGCAGTCTTTAGATGCTTTTTAGGTAGGTACCTATTTAATTACAGCCCTAAGTGGACATGAAAAGCAACAAAACCGGCAAGGGCCATGTATGCAATGAGGGAAATCAGCTACAGGTGACTTGCAGTGCCCTGGAGGAGGGAGCTCTGCAGCTCCTGTTTTCCATTTTCCCTGGGAAAAGTGGAGAGCTTCTGCCTTTGGGATGCACTTAGGACAGAGCCAGTGCTGTGTGCAGACCCAGCCACCCCTGTGAGGAAAGGCCCAGAGCTCTGCTCTGTCTCCTAAATGGAGAAGAGTCTCTGAGCACTGCCCAGCTGCCCTGGGAGCTGCAGCACCCTGAGTGCTGCTGGAGCCTCTCTGGGGCACTGCAGGAGGAGGAGTAGGACAGCTTGGACAAGCCATGTAATCCCTGGGCCCCTGGGACATTCCTTCTGCAGCAGAGTGAGTTTTGCTGTGCAAATTTATCATCTTCATTTGCCCTTGCATATAGAACACTTTAGTTTGGAGAGTGCTTTTTTTCTTTTTTTTTTTCTTTTTTTTTTATTTTTTAAATATATTTTGGTGGAATTACTTATTATAGATATCCCTGCTGGCTGTGTGCAGAAATGTGAAAGGAAACAGTGTCTCTGCTTTTGGGAGCTGATGGCTCTTCGTCATGGCACTGATTTCCTGAAACACAACCAATTTTCTATTTAATCCTTCTCGTGTGTTATTTCTCTTTATGCTGCAAAGTTGTTCTTGACGGAAATGATGCTCTTGTGTATCAGGTACAAAGCAGACTTTAAATCTTCAAAATTAGAAGACGATTTTGGCAGCTTACCAGCTGGAATTTGGGAGGCACAATGAGGGCAGGTGAAAAGCTAGGAAGCCCCAGTGGCAGGGGGTTTGTGGAGCTCCTGGACCAGCTCTCCATCACTACAACCTGCTGCACAGTTAAAGCTTGTCAGCAGCACTGGAACTGCAGAAAGATAAAGTGAGAGACTTCAGTGTGAAATCTGAAGGTGGGGGGAAGGCTGTTCAGCACCACTTGATGAGCCAGGAAATTGACTTGCTGCAGTTTTCAGCAATTTTCTCATCTCTGGCATGCCAGGTGGCTGTTAATGGTTCCCAGTTGTTCCCAGCACAGGGCTCTGCTGGGAAGCAGCAGCAGCAGTGAGAGCAGAGGGACAGCAGGCACTGGGCAGTGCAGGATGGTGCTGGAAGGGTCCTGCCCCTGGACCTGGCACCACCCAGGCTGCAGGACAGGTGAGAGGAGAAACACAAATAGCGATGGAAGCAGTAAGGTAAACAATTTATGTGATAAACAAAGCTGCTTTCTTGCTGCTATCAGTTGGATTAGAGTGAAAAATGAGGTATGCTCAGAGTGTTCCTGCAAATGTCACCCAGGGCTGGTGGTGACTGCAAGGCTCAGCACAACATCCAGGCTGGAGAGGCTGCCAGAGCTCAGGGGGACCTGGACAGTGCTCTCAGGCACCTGGTGGGAATCTTGGGGGTCCTGTGCAGGGCTGGGAGTTAGACTTGGCGTTTGTTGTGTGTCCCTTCCAGCTCAGGATGCTTTCTGACTCTGCCTTGGTGAGTGGTGAATTACCCACGTATTTCCTGGGCTCGTGGGCTCGGGCTGGAGTGTTCAGTGGCTGTGGCAGAACTTCCTCAGCAGAGACAGCTGCCTCGTTTCCTCAGCAGCTTTTCCAAGCAGCACTTCTTCCTTTCCCACCTTCTCTCTGCAGGCTCCGAGGCTGTTGAACATATCTGAGCACACAGATTTTAACGTGTCCCAGGAGCTGGATTAGTCATTTAATGACTTTATGTATCCCTCTTTATGTAGCTTTTTTCCTTCAGGGAAGAGGTAAAATATCAGCTGTTCTGTCACTATCAGAGGCATGGTCCTGTGGAACTCACCGAGGGGATGAGGGAGCCTGCAGAGACTTGAAGGGAAAACTCACAGAGCTGAAACCTGAGCTAGAGGTGGCCGTGGGACCTACAGAGTGACTGCCCTGGGGCTGCCCTGGGCTCTGGGGAAGCATCTGTGGCACCCCCGTGTCCCCTGGGGCAGCCAGCAGCCCACAGGGTGCCTGTGCTGGCCTGGGGGCTCCCAGCACCTGAGGAGGATGCTCCTGCCTCCCCCTGGGCTCTGCCCCATCGCTGGAGCAGGGCCTGTGGCCTCAGCCAGCAGCAGGGATGTTTGTTCCTGTGTGCCTCACTGCACCCCACACAGCCCACCCAGCACAAGGAAACCTGGAGGGCTACAGCTCCTGAGACACCTCCAGGGAACACTTCCCTCTCCAAAGCCTCTCCTGGGCAGGAGGGTTCCACACCTCACCTGGAAAGAGCAAAACCAGGATGAACTTCACCTGCAATTCCCGTGGGGTCAGGGAGCTGCCCCCCACAGACGTGGAGAATCCTGAATATCAGCACAGCTCACCTGGCAGCCCCTGTCCCACAGGTAAGGAGTGCCAGCAAGGATAAAGGATAAATAAGGGCCTCATTAAGCTAATGAGACCCATATGCTCGTGCAGTCAAATAAAAGTGAGCTAAATGCATGGAGGAGCCAAGAAGCAGATGAATGAACCACGGCAGACATCCTGAAATCATGTTTAAAATGCAAATATTGATATTTCTCACGCTTTTGCCCCGTATGTAAATCCCATCTAAATAAGGCATCTCCTAGAAGAGAACATATTTTGCCTCTGAGCTCACGCAAATGAAGCAAACCCAGCTTGAGTGAATACCTAGAGGCTGCTGTGAGTGCTGGAGACCACAGACAGTTGGGAGTCACAAACCAGACTTGCCATCATGATGGATGCTGAGCCTGAAAGTCATTTATATGCAAATCTGCACCAATTAATCGGAGGGGGCTTTTTTTCCTAAAAATGCAAACCACACATTTTTCTCCTGGGATCAAGCTGCACATGTTGGGTCTGGGGAATCCAGAAATAGTTGCAGGCAGAAAGCACTTCAGTACCAGAGAAATTAGCCTCTTTCTTCTGTTTCCATGTTACTTGTACAGAAGAAGAGAAAAAAGAAAAGAGAAACAAACCACCAGCATTAATGAACATTAATTTTTCAGTAGAGGTGTAACTCAGGGAGAATTTTCCTTCCTTTGTGAAAGGTTTTGGCTATTTGTTGCAGTTCACTTACTCTCTGCTGCTGCTGGAACTGACATTTATTGCTTTGCAGGTCTGAAAGATCAGCCCACCTTTCTCCACCAGTGGCATCATTTAATTGGGCAAATGATGTCTTATACATAACTGCTGGCAGAGGGCTACGAGCTGCAGGCTTCCCTCCTGGGAAAACGTGCCAAAATCCCTCTCCCTCCCTCTGAAGGTGCTGCTTTGGGAGTGTGGAGCTCCTGGTGAGTTTGTGTGGGGTGGAGCAGCCCCTGTGCCCAAGGAGAGGCACCAAGCCTGGGTTCTGACAGCACAGGCTCGTGGGTGCTGCTGTTTGTGACTGAACTGGGAGTTTGGGGCCAATACAGAGGCTTTAAGGTCTCTTCCAGCTCCAGACATTCTGTGATTGTACAGTTTGTCACATGCCTGGGTTACAGGAGCAAGCCGAGGGCACTACATTAACGTTTGGCTCAAGGGCAGTCAGATGTGTTTGCCTGCCTGCTTTTCTCTTCATACAGATGCACTTTTGCCTTTTGCTAATATTCTTATTTTTCTGACCACCCTTTCAGGGAACAGAGAGAAAAGAGACACCCTTTTCCTTGGCTTCCTCTTGGACTATCTTCCTGAGAGGCAAAAAGCAGTGAATGCTCATCAGATGGAGCTCTGGAGGCTGCTGGTGCCTCTGGAGGGCTGAACTGGACAGCAGGCGTGGGCACAGCCGGACACAGTGCTGCACAGGAACACTCAGACACCGACTGCACCCTCAGCAGCAGGACATGGAAATATTTGGAAACAACATTTGTGGCTTTCAGCCGAGCAGAGATTTTCACAAAGCACAGTTTCAGGCTGCTAACCCAAAGTTTATAGACTTGAAGTGGGAAGGTAGAGCTTTGAAGCTGTGAAATAATGATAACTGAACCCAAAATGGAGAAACTGAGGGTAGAAAGAGCCGTGGTGGTTAGCACCAGCCAGGGACTTGGCTCCCAGCTCCTCTGGATTATCTGATTACACAAGTTGTTGTTGTGGTTTGTGTTTGTTTTGTTTCTATCTCTGCTGTGCTGGGATTTGACCACATTGCAACATCTCCAGCTTGGTGCCTGTTGAGGCCCTGCTGCAAAGGGCTCCTTGTGGTCCACAGTGCTCCTTGAATCGCTGAAATATGACCCATAATAACAAACAAACAATAAATAAATCATTGGGATTAGGGAGGGTGCTCCAAGGGTGATGTAAGTGTTGCTTATCAGGCACGTGTGGCACTATCCCGAGCTGGCATCAGCTGCCAGGTAATTACAGCCCACTAATGACAATTTCCTTCCCTCTTATCATACTGTAAATGCATTAATAGATCACAACAGTTGCTCCTATCTTGCTTAGCAGGTGAAAGGAAATCCCTCTCCTCCAGATTAAGTGAATTATAAAATGGGAGTGTTGTTCCTGCTTCATGAGGACTACAGCAAAGGCTGTTCTTATGGTTCAAGACAGAGGAGAGTAGCTGCATTTTCCTGTCTCTTCTCATGCACCAAACAGGTTCTGTCTGGGAGCTCATGTTAACCAGCCTCATGAAGTGCACCATATGTTTTAGTCTTTTTTAATTACTGTAGCCTTTACAGCCTCAGCTAAATGTCATCCTTACTGCTTTGTTTTACAATTAAATCTCTCCTTTGGGGAGATCCTAAAATCTTTTTCTCTCGTCGTCTGTGAAGTCGTAAAGGAGAACTGCAAATTTACATTACTCTAGGCAAACAACAGTTCTGTTTGGAAAACAAACTTTATTATTATATCAAGATGCTTTTTATTGAATGCTGTGTTGATGCCACATAACAAGAATGTAGGTGATAAAGGATATTTTTGCTCCCTCTTCAGTGCCTTGCATAAGGCAAAGTGTTGGTTTATTACTTGAAGATAAAGGTCTACACAAAATTTAAAAAAAAGCCAGTATCAGCTCAGGTCTCTACACGTTCTAAAGATCTCAGTGCTAAATGGATGAATTTACATCCTGAGCAGACTGTTGGTAATTGCTGAAGGATTTGAATCTATTCACAGCTCTCTCCCACTCCTCAAACCCACACGCTCTTTCTACAGAGTGCTTTGCACACAGATAAATCTCATTAAAATAAAAAAGGTTAAACGTAGCCCTTGTGAGTCCCCTCCTGCTCCTCCTTTGGCAGCCACGCAGTGCCCTCTCCTCCTGGGGGTAAATCCAGGATGAGATGAGTTGAGAGGCTAGAATGAGGTGTCCCTTCCTTCTCTGAGAGCAGCGTTTGCACAGGGCTCAGCTGTGCCTCCCTGGCCCCTGTGTGAGGACACCAGGCCAGTGCTCCCCGAGAGCCTGCAGGTGACAATGGCTCTGTCCTGGGGAGCAGCCACCACAGTGCTCTGGCAATCCCAGCTTTCAGATCTCACCTGAAGGACAGCAGTGAACAAACACAATTTCCTCTGTGACCCTTTCTTTTTCCCGAATTTCCTCTGTGACCCTTTCTTTTCCCCAGGGATGTTCACAGCTCACACTGGAGAGCACAGGAGTGGGACCTGGAGGCAGCAGGGATCTACCCACTGAAAACTCTTTTCTGCCTGAAAACCTCTTCAGCAGCACTTCCCCAGGAGCTGGAACGTGCTGGGGAAACACACTGGCCCATTGCAGGCCAGACTCTCGCTGCAGGGCTTTATTTCTATTTATTTATTTTTTCTTCCTGATGGTTATAACACTAACGGGCCACATTTTTCATTCTCTGTGGCATTTTTAACGAGAAGCAGGGATACAGGAATATCCCCAAACAGTTTACATGTGTGCTCTGAGTCTCAAACTAAACACCCAGCCAAACTTCGGGAGGACAACTGGAGGCAGCTGTGGAAGGGGTGTTGCTGCTGCCTGTTTTATAGGGGCAGCTACTCCCTCAGCAGGGGTGGGAGCAGTGTCCAGGGCACTCATGGGTTGGCCTTTGAGCATGCATTAACCAGGGCTGTGTGGTATTGCAGCCCTGCTGTTTTCCTGCCCAGCAGCACCCATAGATTCAGCAAGGGAGTGTGTGCTGTACGTGGATGCCTGGAGCAAGGATCCAACCCCAGTGCTGCACTTCAGCTACGGTGGAGAAAAAGGAAACAAAGCATCCCAGTTGGGTTTTCCAGAGCAGGTAACGTTAGGAGTAATTTTAAACTTTGAACTGGGATGGTTTTGTGTGAACTGGGTGTATTTGTGAAGGATGAGAAGTCCAAATAGTCCCTGTGGGGCTCCTGAGCTGGTTTTGTTCAGAACTTGGCTGGCTGTGCCAACAACAGGGATGGCTGCCTCATGGTATGATAACTTTCACATGTTGTTAGAGACCCATCATGGCAGAAATCACAGCTAACCAGCTCATGTGGCCTTCAGCTTTCCAAGATTTAATCATCAGCTTTCCAGGCTGCTTCAAGTTTTTATTAGCTCCACACCTTATCCAATTTGCAGTGCCTCTGATGTGAGTCCTTCTCTCTGGCTGGAGGAGAGAGCTGCTCTGCCAGCACTGGTGACTGTCACCTGTTTTCCCACAGCAGTCAAAACACAGTTTTACTTTTTGCTTTGGATCATCTGCACTTTAAAGGAAGTGAGGCAGCAGCAATGAACAATAACTGCTTATTCAATAACAGTATTTCAGTTTCTCTCCCAGTTGGTTTATTTTAACAGAAGGCTGGTTTTCTGTGGATGAGGTGCTGTGAGCCTGGGGCTGGGTTAGCAGGCAGCATCAAAGAGCAGCTTGTGCACAGGGTGACTTTGTGACATCTGGGGAAGCAGCCATTCTGGTGGTTTATTTGTGTAGTAGGTATTTATTGCCATCACAGGATGTTACTTCCTTGGGCTCAGACCCTGCATTCTTGGCCTCAGTGCAAACGATTTTATTTAAGCCATTCACCAGAGGAAAACAATGATCTGTGACGAGTAATTATAAGGGTTTATGCTCTCCTTTGTCAAGTGGGACCTTGCTGTACCTTCCAGCTTGCCCACGCTCCCTGGCAGCAAGTCTCTGCCTGTGTGGGCTGAGCTGGAAACCTCTCATCAGCAGTGACAGTCCCTCCTTTGTCCCATGTGTCACCTGGCTGGGCTTACAGCAGGCTGCTCACAGGCATTTGGGTGCTGCTAGGACAGACTCGTGTGTGTGTGTGAGGACTGAGCAGTGCCCAGTCCCGGAGGGGGTGAGACAAAGCACCAGCCCTGGTTAACGAGGAGGTGCCAAGTGCTGCTGGGGTCTGAGATCCTGCTGGACAACAGGGAGTGGAGGAGGCTTCAGCAGCGTTTCCCTCTGTGTTTGTGAGCCCTGGAGATGAGACAGAGGTAGTTTGTGATCCGAGGGGCTCTGAAGGGCTGATGTTTCTGGCAGCTCAGTGAGTGGGCAAAGGCAGCAGGTAACTGCAGACAGCAAAGCACAAGGTGTGGAGTGAGATTTCCCGTGCAGTGAAATGCAGAAATAGCAGATGGAAATCATACCTCACTTCAGGGATAAAAACACAATCCACTCATTTTGGGTGGGTAATGGAGCGTGTTACAGGGGAGGTGAACTTGCAGCTGGAATCTCGGTGGGAATATCCAGGCCCAGAATGACACCTTTACAAATTTCTAGACTTCCCCTGCTTGCTGTCTTCTTCCTCTGTATCCCCTCTGGCTTTCCCACTGGAGACTCTCCTGTGTCCTGCCCCTGCTGTACCCAGCACGGTGCTGCACCCACGGAGGATCCTGCTGGTGGAACAGAGCTGCACGTGGCTGCCAAAATCCACATGGAAACAGCTCACACAGCCCCGTGGGCGCTGGGTCCTGCTCAGCAACCCTAAATGTTTGTCACGTTCTGCTGAAATGGCTTTTCAGTAGCTGATCCTTCCTAAATTAGGAGCATGTTTCAGAATCACACTGGAGATCCTGGCTCACGGGGTGCAGCCTGTTGGCCGTCACTCTTATCTTGGATGTTTGTTTTGTTTACAACCTGCATGTGATGTGCTGTAGCAAATCTAAAGTGGATTCTGACAGTCTGCATTAGTCAGCTCATCCACCACGGAAGGAGCTGGAGCTTCTTCTGCTCTTTGAAAACTTTCAAGGTCAATACTGAACAGTTTCAAAAGATAAAACAGTAAGGAGAAACTCGTCGTTCCAGTTGCATCTTCAACTTCCCCACTCTCAAAATGTTTGGGTACAGAGGATCCAGTGAGAGGAACTGGGATGGCCAGGAGGAAATGGGGGACACCAGCAGGGGGGAAAAACACCACTCTGCCCACTCACTGTGTGCATGTCAGGTTTGAGCTCTACTGCATATTTGGAAATCAGTCCAAGCTGAAGTGTGCCTGACATGCTTGGTTTGGGTTTCTTGGGAGCTTTTTGTGTGACAGAAGGGAAGGTTTGTGTGGCTGTTTCTGCAGGGCTCGCCCTGGCTGTCCTTGCAGCCTTTGCCATCTGAGGGCTCCTCCCTGAGGTGACATTTGCTGCTGTCAGAGCACTGATTTCCATCGATTACTAGTGATGAAAAGGTTTGAGAACCAGAAGCAGTTTCAAATCAGGTTCCAAGACAAAGATAATTTTGCTGCTGTTTCCCTTGAAGAGCCTTTTGATGTTAGATTTGGGTACGTTTCTCAGACACTGGCAGTAAAATGTCAGAATCTGAAAGAATACTTTATCAAATGCTGCTTATAAGTGCTCTTGCCTTGCCAGTACGTTAAATTAATGGCAAGTCACTGTCAGGCACACTTGCTCCTGGCTTCACACAGCCCCGTTTACTCTTTCCCAACCTTATTTCCTCCCAGGGCACTCAGTGGGTACAGCAGAGGGTGAATGTGTTTTCTCTTTAGGAGTTCCACTGTGCAGGTCCCAGCAAACCTTTACAAGTCCTGGTGATCAGAAATCCCCAGGATGGTGTGAGCTCTTCTCCAGGGGCCCAGAGTAGATGTTGACTGTAATTGATTTGTTTGGATTGAGCCATTCTCTTTCCTCTTGTAGGAAATGTGCTAGGACAGCGACTCTCTGGTATTTGAAAGCAGCAACATCTGCTGAAGGCTTTTCCTGTGTGAGCTGTGCATTTCTTATGTTTCTCAACCATACACTGCAATGAAAGGCATGCTGTGGAGTGGTCTGACTTTGGCCAAGCAGGCATTGTTTTCTGCTGCTTTGTGACATCTTCCCAAATTCTGAAAAACTGTGGTTGGGTGAGGACACGCAAACAAATATTTCAGTCTGAGTCTGCTCCGCTCCATGGCTGTTCAACCAGAGCAGCACCACTTTAAAGTGGGAATGCTAGAGCCATGTGGGAAGGGAGAGTCATGAAGAGATGTGGCAAAACAGTTCCTACAATTTACAGGGGCAGAACAAGGGGGCAGAGGACACTGGTGGTGTCATTCCCTCTGGCCTGCAATTAGGAAATTGTTGCTTAGGGCACATCTTCTCTCTTCTGGTTTGGTTCCTCTTCTTTGGGGCTTTTGTTTGGAAAATAAGTTGTTTCTAAGTGGGTCAAGGATTAACCACGCCACGTCCAGAGGTTTCTCTGTGCTCTGGTTCCATGTCTGTCTCTTGGAAGGAGGCAGTGCTGCCTTCTCCCCTTCGGTGCACAGTGCAGGGCTCAGAGCTCCACGAGTTTGGAGATGCAAAGAAAAGGGCTGAATTCAAGTCCAAACTTTTCTCCTGAAGTCAGACTTCCAGCGAGTTAGTTCTGCTCTCCAAAGCCAGTCCCTGAGGGGTATGTGCTCATCCCACCCGTGGCTGCCCTGTCTTTGTGTGGATCCACGCGACCTGCCGGATCCTTTCAGTCCCCAGACAATGCTGTCAGTTTTCTTTCATTCAGAAATGATGGATATTTCCATTTAGCCTCACTTCATTAAATCCTGGATGTATTAGTTCTTCAGTGGATGATGTGGGCTCGCTCTCAGCTCAGTCTCAGAGCAAAGCCCAGCTGAAGCATTGCCCCAGCCCTGCTGCTCCCCTCTGCTCCTGCTGCCCTGGGGGCCAGCAAGTGGCACTCACGGGCTGTCACCAGACAGTTTAAGGGGACTGCAACGCTGCTTTCAGAGCACACACTGCATTCTCCGCAGAGAGAAATCAAGAGCCTTCTGGTCTTCCCTTGCTTTGATTTTTTTCTCCAGATGAGATTCACAACTATGTAGGAACATTTTGGGAGGGTTGATTGTTTGCTTACAAAGTAAATAGCATTTTTCTCTCTGGCAAAAGTTACACAATGGTTTTGTGTAGTCGGTCCATCCCTCAGGGTGTCCAGCAGCAGTCAGCAGGACCCTCCCCACATACACTGCAGCATCACACAGTAAGACAGTCCCACTTTCCCAAGCATTGGCTGTGTTGGAGACAGGATACCACATTTCAGAAATGGAAACTCTTACCCTGCTACTTTTCCCTAATTGTATGCACATTTTGTCTGTGCAGACTTCAGTCTTGCCTGTGAATAGGAGTTGAGAGCCTGGGCCAGCTCCGAAGTTTCTTCAAAATGTTGCATTTTTAGTGTCATACATTGGGCCAGGCTGAGTGAGGAGGAAGGTGACCGAGCACTGTAGGGAGCTACCACCTCTGATTGTAGCAGTAAGTTCTGCTGCAGCCTGTGGTTGTTGGGCAAGGCAGAGCTGGCAGCCAGGCCGTGGATGCTCTGGTGCCTCCTCCAGCTGTTTGCAGCTGTCCCCATGGCCTGGGCCAGGGGCAGGCTGGTGCTAGAGCTGGGTAGCCTTGGTGGGACACTGCCATGCTCCTGCCCTCCTTCCCTGCAGGCTTGGGCAGAGCTGTCCTGCCAACAGCTCCGGTGGGCACCCAACAGGGTCTCTTCTTCCCATAACCAAGTGCCTGAGAAGGTGGAGGAGCTCTGCGGTGTAAAAACATCCCAGTTGCGTGTGTGCCTCAGTGCTGCCTGCCCCAGGGACAGAGCTTCGGGGCTGGCCTGGCTGGAAGCAGCTCGTCCTGACGGGACAGAGATGCAGGGGAAGCCGAGCCGGGTGCCCAGAGAGGTCCAGGACAAGCGGCTCCCTCCGAGCGAGCCCCGGAGCTCACAAGCACAGCCCCGCCTGGCCGGGAGCACGCCCCGGTTATTCCCGAGACCCTCTGAGGAGGGATGCTTTCCCGATGACATAGTGTTTGCTGCAGGGACCTCGCTCGTCCCAGGGACTTGTCTCTAATTTATCCCGGGATGGGTTTCTATAAACAGTCGCTATTGCCATACCACAGCCGGACCGTCTCGATGAGCAGATCGGGATCCGAGCACCAAACGCTTCCCTGAGGACTCTTTAGATCTCAGTAAGTAAGCAGCTGTGGGATAAAAAGAAACTTTGAAAAGCCCTGTTACAGTGCAGTTTCGCAGCCCCCTTAGTTGGGCAGAGCGGGGTTAACCTGGGCAGGGCCGGAGGTGCGGCCCCGGGGCAGGCTCACCTCTCACCCCGGGCTTTTCCTTTATTCTCTGTAGCTGCGGTCCCCAGGAGCTGGCCCGCGGGCAGCTCCGTCCCGGGGAGCCTCCCCGAGCAGCCCCTCTAGCCCGGTCCCGGCGTGTCCGGCCGCGCTCGCCGCCTGCCCGGGGCTCCGGTCCCGCCTGCCCGGGGCTCCGGTCCCGCCCGGCCCGTGTCGGCTTGGGCAACCCCCCCACGCCCCGCCGCGGCTTTCCGGCCCCTCCCCCGGGGTCCCGCGGCCCCTTCCCCGGAGCCGAGCGGAGCAGCGCGGCGGCCCCGGCCCGGTAAGTGCGGCGGAGCTCGGGCACGGCCCCGCTGTGCCCCCGCGGCTCCCGGAGCCCCCTGCAGCCCCCCGACCCAAACCCCTCTCCACGCTACCGGCACAAATACGCGGCTATTTCCTCGCGTTGTTTCCTCTTCTTTCTCCTCTTTTTTTTTTTTTTTTT
>VZRF01013121.1:5004-24379 GCA_013396875.1 Vireo altiloquus | reverse complement strand
AAAAAAAAAAAAAGTTGCTGTGGATGTTTGAGAGCTGTTGCTTTATTGAAAACAAGTCCCTGGGCGGAGGCGAGAGCACGGTGGGAGTGTTTGCGGAGCGAATGTCACTCGCGGTGCGGGAGAGCCGCGGCAGTGCTCCGGGAGCGCCTCAGGGCTCGCTCGCCTCAGCCGGGCGGACTCCGGTGGGCAGCTCCAAGGAACAGGAGAAAAGTGCATGGCATAGCTGAGAAAAGTTCTCTGTGCCCGCTTTCGGTGGTATGGTTGGATTTGTGGAGCGAGCAGCGTTTGAGCGGCCCGGGGGCTGTGCGGGGAGGGAGGCTCGGGGGCCGGGACGGAGCTGCTGGGGAAGCTCGGTGCTCGGAGGAGCAGCGGAGAAATGGAGCTCCCGGCCGCAGAACCTCTCGGTGTGTTCAGGGCTGAGCGAAAGCCAGCTGGTTCTCTGCCCCCATGCCTCCCCTCACCTTATCTCTTCCCCCTGTGGCTCCGGCGGAGCCTGTGGCCGGCCGGGCAGCGAGGTCAGAGGAGCAGGGTTGGGGCACACGGGCTCTGACACCTGCGGGAAGGGCCTTGCTGCTCGTGTGTGCCCCACTGGTGTCGGATTTTCTCTCTAAACCTTTGGTTTTCTTGGGAAGGGAAAGTTGCTGTTATTGCCAAGTGGTATCAGCACCGAGTTTGGTTTCTTTGCGCCCGAGGGCGATGAGCAGAGGGGCAGTGTTTGGAGTGTTTGGAGTTTCTAACACAGCATCAGCACCTCAGTTCTGTCCTGCTCCTCCTCGTGGCTCATCTTTGCTTTAGGCATCCTGGTCCTTGACGCTATGGGCACATCCCATACATGTGGCTTTACTTGTAACTTATGTCATTTAACAACAAAATCTACAGCTCATGGTCTACGGTTAATGGGCGTAAAATTATCTGAGAAGATTTTGGACACAAACCACCCTTATTAGTGGAATGGATGAAGTTAGTTTTATTATGAAAGATTTTCCCCTAATGACAGAATGGAGGCTGTAGAGGCCAAACCCCAGTCTTTCAACTGGTTCTTTTTCCAAGTGGAGTCAGCTGGACCTTCAAAATCACTTTGAAGACAGTTATACCAGCATTAATAGGGCTGATGTTGGCCTCAAAATATAATCCAAAAATCACACTTTTAATTGGCATTGCTTTGTTGGCAGAGCTTTCCCAGTGCTGCCTTACTCTTGGAGAGCCATGTTATTTTAATTGCATCAATGTATTCATTCAGTCACGAAGGCAACGCTCTGAGCAGGATTGATTGATTTAGTGTAGTGGCTGGAGCTTTAATTTCTCCACTAAAGAAACCGATGGCAAAGCCATGGAGCTCTTCAGCCCTGTAAGTGGAATGCCCTTCTGGGAGACTGCATCAAGCTGCTCTGCAAATGATACTGGGAAAAATAATAAGTAAACAGCAGCCTTGCAATGTACATAAATAGTAGGAAAAATGGTTTTCTTTTAGTTTAAATCAGTTTTTGTGATTGATCTCTCTCTTCTTTCCATCCATCTGTCCATCCATCCACTTCAATACCTCTTCTGTTGCATTAGATGATAATGTGACATTAGACACTTCTAAATTTATCTGATCTCCTCGAAGCCGGAGGGAATGGTGCTCTGCAGCTTGGTGCTCTGCAGCTTGGTGCTCTGAGCGTAGGTGGCCTTTGAGAGGAGGTGATGATGGGCCCAGAGTCCCACAGTGCTCGGTGGCATTAAGGATGATGTTCCAAACAAAGCCCTTTCTGTCCCACTCGGGTGTGTGCTCGTGGGAGAGTGACAAGAATCCCCATCTCCAGGGACTGAGGGTCAGCCTGCCCACTGGAAAAGGCTCCTGAGCTCAGGGGAGGCCTGACCAGAGTGCTCCTGAGTGTAGCTCTACTCCTGTGTGTGTGAGACGGAGCCCAGCAGCACCCCAGGCTGGTTCCTGGGGCTCAGGAGTGCAATGGAGCCCAGCAGCACCCCAGGCTGGTTCCTGGGGCTCGGAGATGGAGTGCAATGGAGCCCAGCAGCACCCCAGGCTGGTTCTTGGGGCTCAGTGTGGAGTGCAATGGAGCCCAGCAGCACCCCAGGCTGGTTCCTGGGGCTCAGTGTGGAGTGCAATGGAGCAGCAGCACCCCAGGCTGGTTCCTGGGGCTCAGTGTGGAGTGCAATGGAGCAGCAGCACAGGGAGGAAAGGACACCTTCTGCAGGGCTGTGTGTGGCTGGGATGGAGCCCTGGTGCTGCACTGTCTGGAAACTGTTCTGCTGGACAGTTCCTCAGTGACAGGAGGGGACACTGCTGGGGTTTCCTGCTGCTGGAGCCCCTCCAGCACTGCTGGCGTCTCTTCCTCTTCCTCTGCAGGAGCAGAGCAGTTAGAGCCCTTCCCCAGGCTGCTTTCACACCACGATTTTGTGCCGTTTTTGGGTGTACTGGGAGCTCAGAGGGCTGCTCTCGTTGCTGTGGTGTCTGGTGACGCAGTGCTCGTGGGCTGCATGGACACTGCTGGGTGTGGAAGGGACCTGGGCTGTCCCTCCCTGTCATCCCTGTGCCCTCGGATCTGGCATCCCCTGTAAGCCACACAAACCTCCTGCCAGCCGTGCCTCTCTCTGCTGCCTTCTCCCCTTAATCCAGGGAGATAACAAATGTTACAGGGTTGGTCGTCTGTTTCAAACCATTCTTTGGAAATGTTTCCGTGCCTGGGAGTTTCTTGTACAGTTTGTGGGTACAAGATGGGATTTAACTGCTTCTGGCAAAACCAGAAGTGTCTTTTACATTCTCCAGAGATTTTTGGTGGTTGCTGAAAGACTTGCAGTGGGCACGTGCTTTCCTACAGCTGCCTTTACTGGCTGTGGAGCGGAAGAAAGCAGAGTGCTGCTGGCTGGGGCCTGGCTGCCTCTTCCATGAGCCTTTGACCCTGGGGCCACTGTGATCTCAGGTGGCCTCACAGTGCCCTGGGAGCTCCCCTTCCTCCTCTGTCCCAGGGCTGAGCGTGCTGAGGTGTTTTTCTTAGTTGTATTCAGATCCCTAGTGGCAGAAAGAACCCTGACTCTTAATTATTCTGCCTCTTATCTCCTCTTCGATGTGCCACCAGCCCATATGTTTAGAATAAGGCTCTGATCTCGTGATATGGGCTCATGCATTCGCTTTTGTTTAGCTTTTCCCCCCATTCTCTTGCATTTGAAATTTGGATTTCCTTCCAGCTCACTGGCATAACATTAACCTTTCTTTCTGCTGGAAGTGACATATTGCCTTTAATAACAGGGGGCCTGTATTTAACATCCCAAGAAATCCTTTCCAATTCCATGTGCATATAGATCAGGAGTTTAAACAAAAGGGACTTGGAAAGGAGCTTTCCAAAAAGTGGTTTGTTTCCTCCTGCTTACGTTATTGTGGTCTTTTTGTTGGAAATCAAACTGTCAAAACAAACATGTCCCACTTGGGTATGAAGAAGTGCAGCTCACTTGTGGCCTGGCCACTCCTCCTGCTGCTGAACGTGACCAGAGCAAGACCAGACCCTTTCAGGGACCTTTTCCTTCTTGTGTGTTACAAACCTAACCTATTATTCATGAAAATTAAGCTGTGTTAATTACACCTCTTGGTTTGCCACTCCTTGCAAATTTTCTGCCTATTTTGTTAGGAATTTCTTTTCTTAAATTTTTTTTTTTTTTGGTGATCCTTGGCATGAAACTTCTTTTAGTTTAGTTCTGGTTTTTGCTCCTGACTCTATTCAGTGAGAATACCTTGGAGACAAGGAGCTAATTTTTTTCCTGTATCCACAAAACCTTTTAGTAACTGCTAACCCCTGTACATGTAAGTCATGAAAGGATCCTAATGCAGTTTTGTCTAGACTGGTGGTGGAGGGAGAGAGAGCGAGAAAGCAATTCCTGGGGCAGGCATACATGACATTTTGGAAATAGAAAATACAACCAGCAAAGATTATATCCCCACCAGAGCTGGCAGAAGGGGTCTTAGGGGTGTTCTTAATCCACCTCACTGCAAATCCAGCCAGGTTAGCTCAAACCACCTTTGTTTTTGACTTAAATTAGCTGAGTCTGCACTAGCACAGTGAATGTTCCTTCTGTCCCTCCTGCCAGACATGTGGTGGGGGACTACCAGCCAGCTGCTGGTCCTCAGCCAGCTCCTGCTGTAGCCACGGCCAGGAGACACTGTCTGTGTGTCCCCCAGGCTTCACTTAATGAGAACTGAGCCCTTTGGCCAGGAGCAGCTTGAGATGTGCCCCTTACACTCTGTTTGTGCTGCCCTAAATCATCTCAGGTTGGTACCTGTCCCCCAGCTCTCAGCTGTTCCTTCTGGAGAATTCCACAGGTTGCTGGTGCGCTCACAGCTGGGGCTGGCTGGAATCCTGCAGGGCATCCGTGGGGGAAGCTGGAATCCTGCAGGGCATCCGTGGGGCAGCTGGAATCCTGCAGGGCATCCGTGGGGCAGCTGGAATCCCACAGGGCATCCGTGGGGGCAGCTGGAATCCTGAAGGGCATCCATGGGGCAGCTGGAATCCCACAGGGCACCTGTGGGGCAGGCTGGAATCCCACAGGGCATCCATGGGGCAGCTGAGATCCTGCAGGGCATCCGTGGGAGCAGCTGGAATCCCACAGGGCATCTGTGGGGCAGCTGGAATCCCGCAGGGCATCCGTGGGGCAGGCTGGAATCCCACAGGGCATCCATGGGGCAGCTGAGATCCTGCAGGGCATCCGTGGGAGCAGCTGGAATCCCACAGGGCATCTGTGGGGCAGCTGGAATCCCGCAGGGCATCCGTGGGGCAGGCTGGAATCCCACAGGGCATCCATGGGGCAGCTGAGATCCTGCAGGGTATCCATGGGGCAGCTGAAATCCTGGAGGGCGTCTGTGGGGCGGCTGGAATCCTGCAGGNGTGGGGGAAGCTGGAATCCTGCAGGGCATCCGTGGGGCAGCTGGAATCCCGCAGGGCATCCGTGGGGTTCCCACTGAGCAGCTCTCTACCCACGGAAAGACAAACCTGTTCCTCTACCTGAGCACTGAGGATGGTGCTGGGTGTGCATGGACACAGGTTTAGGGGATGCCTGTGGGATCTGAATTCCTCTTTAAATCACAAGGCAATTCGTTGTCCGAGTTTCTGTGACAGTCACGTTTGAAGTGTTTCGTAGAAACAACTTCTGGGACTGTTGCTTTTCTGTGCTGTGCTCTGGGCTTTGGAGGCGAGGTTACTTACAAAAAAAAAATTAAGGGGAAAGCTGGAAAAGCTCTTTTGCTGTTGTCATGAATCAGATGAGAATGAGAGAATCCATTTAAAACTCTGAAGTGAAACCTTTTCACAGGAGAGTGCTACTTTTAATATATGTCTGGAATGGGGAAAAAACCCCCACTTCTGCAAATGATTTTTTTTTTAATAATTAAACTCCACTGTTTAGAAATGATTAATTATTGTAACATGTGAGCACTGCAGAGTTTCATCTATTCACAGTAGTATTTCAAATGATTTAAAGTTGTTTGTTCAAGGTTTGCTTTTAGTACGTCATTAAATGTCATGGATTTATTCCAGCTGTCCTCCACAAATGTATCACTTGTGAGGGATTTTGCATGGGAACAGGCTGCCAGATTTTAGTTTTGATAGCAAAGCCCAGTTTTGTTTTATTTTTAATCTAGTTTTGCTTTGCTAAGGGTATTGCTGACTCTAAATGGAGTTGGCAGAGGAGGTGGTAGCAGCTCAGCTGGGCAGAGTTAACAGACCTGGTGTGGACCTCCTGAAAGCCCCTGAGCCTGGTGGGCAGCTTGTGCAGATATCTGACCTCGCTGACCACTGCCAGACCTGCCCAGCTCTGGGCTCTGCCAGCCACTGCCTCTGCACAGCTCCCACCAGCACTTCCTAATTCGCTTTACACAAAACCAAGTGGATTATCTCAAGCCACTAATTAGACTATTGAAGATAATCCTGCTGGCTTTTGGGTTTGTCTCTTTTCTTCCCCGAAGGGAGTAGGGGGGGCTGATGCTGCTGCTGCAGGCACCTGGAGGGGCTGGGCTGGGGGAGGACAGGCTGCTGGCACCTCGGAGCTCCCACCGGAGAGCAGGGACTGGCACCGGGGCTGGCACAGCCCAGGGCAGTCACTAGTGAGGAGAACAGCTAGGATGGAGCTGCTGTGCCAGCTCTGTGGAGGCTAACTTCTTATTTACTCGGTTTTCAGAAGCAGAGTACTTGCACTTGGTAGCATTCTCCAAATCTAATCTGCCTCGTGCATGGGGCTCTGTCGTACAATACAACATCCAGCCTGAAAGCAGGATCTGGGCTGTGATTAATGTACAGAGCTTGGATGGCCCTTTGGAAAGGATATCATGTGATGCAGAGCAGACTGATTTGGGGATTTTACCCCTCGGTTCTGAGCTGCTAAGTGGAGTGAATGGCTCTGCTCAGGGGAACTGCAGAATGCTCCCAAACATTCATGTGCCTTTAGAGCAAAACCAAAAATGCAGTCTGCTTTCTGACATGCTGTTTGGTTCCTGACATGGCTGCCTGCATATCCAGGAGGATATGTCCTGTGGAAAGTGTGTGTAATAATTTGTGAGCTTTTGTAAAATGCAGATGTTAACACAAGAGTGCACGATAAGCAATCTCTCCTCGCTTTTATTAAGATGTTTGCATTCTTCTCAAGGTGTTGACATAGCACACTATACCCTGGGGTGCTGCAAGTGTCTGAATATTTAGGATGTGTAGAAGAACAAGAACATTTAATAATGCCTTTCCAGTCTGGGCAAACAGGTTAACTTGAGTGCATCACTTCTATTCCTGCATTTAAATAGACTGAACTAAGATGCTGGTAATCAAGGAGGAACCTCGCTGGGGTTTGCTTAAATTTACTAAAATCTCTTTCTTTAACGATTAAAAAAATAAATCAGCACTTGATGGTGTTGGCCATGAAGATGAAGCCTGTGTTTGGAGCAGACAGCTCACGTTTTCAGCTCTGGGTTACGTTTCTGTAGTTTGTGGTTGCTTGTCTCTGGGGCTGTGGGCAGCCCTGGCTGTGTTTGTGCAGTGCTGGGCTCTGGGGCACTCACAGGCAGCTAAAGTTCTGTGTGCTGCCACAGCTGGGGAGTGTCTTTGCACTGGGAAAGCTCCCCCTAACTGGGATTTGGAACTCGGTAATTGTGCTGGATCTGGATGATGTTTAGGTCCCTTCCAACCCAAACCATTCTGTGAAAACAGGCAGTGAAGTGTGTCAGGCAAGCACGTGTGCCTTTCAAAGAACCTCCTCTGGCTTCAAAATGAAATGTTTCCAGTTGGTTCGTAGCCTGCTTTTCTAAAACTCATTTAAAGAGCCTAAACAACATCTGCCACCAGCAACGTTTGGGCCTTAGAAAGGACCTGACCCTGGTGTTGGGTGGGTGCAGAGCTGGGTGTTCTCGGGAGCAGAGCCCAGCATTTCTGCCATAACACGAGTTACAGCTTCTTGTTTTTCCTCAGTGCTGTTTGTTCCTGATGGGTAAATGAAGCAGGTCTTGTTTCCTCATTAAAAAGAAAAGCCAAGTTAAAGAAGAAAAACGCTTTCTGCAAAACATCTCGTTTTCATCTTTATTTAATTAACAGGTTTTAAGTTGTAGTCATCCATCTGACCTGCCTCCTGTCCCCTCCCCTCCTTATTGACACTGATATTAGAAGTATGGGAAAACTTAGACTGTTGGCAAAATGGGTGGAAAATCAAATGTTTAATGTTTTGCTTGAACATTTTGTGGTTTCTCCCGAAATTCTTCATCTGAAACAAAGGATGTTCTTTGTTCTTTATTGGGAGGCTTGCTTTTTACTTGAAAAAAATATGCAATGTCATTGTGGATTGCAGAAGTTTCTACAGAAATGACATAAGTTCTCTGCAAAAACATTTTTTAAGACCTGAAAAAAAAGGAGACAATGACAAACTGCAAAAAAGAAAATTGACTGGTTTGATGGGTTTTTGGCAGGTTCTTACAAATACATACAACATCAAAATGTTAGTGATTTGGAAAAATCTTGAAATGGAGTAATTTCACATGACCCCCTCTTGGAAGCTTCTAGGTTTTGCATTCTTTGCTCCAACACAATTCCCACTGAAGAAATACTTCAAAAAAGCCAAGATTATGGATTCTTTTAAAAAAGTCATTCCTGGCTCTTTGGGTACTGCGCTGAGTTGTGTTTATGCCTCTTAATCTTACCCTGATTTATATGATCAAAACAAAGGATTTGTTTGGAGTCTGGGAAGGATGTGAATGGAGCCACAAGACGAGCAGTGGCTGCCCCATGGGGCTGGCAGGCTGTGGGTGCCCAGCTCCTGCAGATGGATGGGGGGATGCTCTGGGGTCCCCTGGGCACCCCATTCCCTGGGCACCCTGTCCCCTGGGTATCCCATCCCTTGGGCACCCCATCCCCTGGGCACCCCATCCCCTGTCCCCGTGGCCCCACGAGGGCTCCCTGGCCCTCTGCACCCCTGGGCACCCTGGTGAGCCAGCAGTGAGGATGGGGTGATGGTGGTGATCTGAACTGAGGGGAGGGGAAAAACAAAAAGGTGTTTTTGGGATGATGTGGGTGAAAGGGCTTGGTGGTCACACAGCTCCATCTCCCAGCCAGGCTGGCTGCCACTGCCATGCCTGCTGTTAAATAGCCAGAGTTGTCACTCTGTGAGTATTCCTTTGTTATTTCAGAGTTACTGAGACACTTAATTGGCTGTTCATTAGCTGCCTTAGAGAAAAATAAGATTTGATTAATCATCATTTCAGCAAATTATAGCCTGTTCTACGGGCTGGTGAAATGGAGCAGCAGAGAGCTGTGCCCTGCAGGGAGCTGTGCCCTGCCCTGGCTGTGCAGGGCTTGGGGGGCACAGAAATCAGGGTCACCCACCAGAGACAGGGATGGGGCAGCTGGACTGCCAAGGTGTGGGGTGAGGAGCACGGAGAGGTGCTGGAGTGCAGTGCAGGTGGTGCCTGGGGCTGGCAGAGGTGCCAGATGTGGATTCCTTACAGCTGTGGCTGCCCCTGGATCCCTGGCAGTGCCCAAGGCCAGCCTGGCACAGTGGGAGGTGTCCCTGCCATGGCAGGCGTTGGAACTAAATGAGCTTTAAGGTTTCTTCCAATTCAAACCATTCTTGATTCACTATGATATAAACACAGCCATCAGCAGAGACGACTGTTGGCCTCAATTCCTAACCTTTGAGGTCACCTCACTTCCTTTTTGTTGCCTTTTTTTTTTTTTCCTAAGCAATTGTCATTATAACCAATTGAGATCAGATTTCTGAGCTGAGATGTTGAATTCATCCTTGAAGAATATATATTTTTCTCTACAATAGTCCATTATGTTATTCCAAGTTTTACCTTACCCACATGCTAATTTCAAACATAACTGGGTTTAGTAAATTATACAACAGTGAAGAGAGAGCTCTCACCTTTGCTGTAGAATAAAGGTCAAGAGTTTGAAGACAGGAAAGCTCAAAGATGCAGAACACAGTTGTTAGAAATCCCACACAAGGTATTTGTAGGTGTTAAATAAGGGCAAGAATTTAAAAGCAGGCTCCTTACATGAAATTGCTTTGCTGCCTTCTGGCCAAGAGTTAAAGTTCCCCCAAAGGTTTTCTGTCTTCTACCATCTTTTTGTCTTACATCTTTCCCAAGATCCCAAACTGTTCCTTCCCTTTAATCTCTTTGAGGGGCCCTCTCCTGGCTGTTGCAAAGCAGCTCTGTCTGCTCCCCCATGTGTCACAGAGCCCTCCCTGCCAAGTGGGGTCCCTCAGCCTCCCCAGCTGGATTCAGCAGTGATGGGGTCACTGGCAGTGTTGACTTTGGGATTACATGGAATTTGCTTTCACAAAAGCTGGGGAGTAGCACAACCACTGTCAGTTTGCACTTTACCCTTTCCAAGACCAAACACTGAGCGTGTACCAGGCTGGTGCTGGTTGTTATCACCTGGGCTTGGGGCACAGCATTTAGGAGCTGAGTGTGGGGCTGGAGGATTTGGGACAGGGTTTGAGGACTGTTCTCCCTCTTCTCCTCTGCACCTCCTCTGGTGCATTGGTACTTGGCAGCTTCACACCAGGTTTAACTCTTCCCTGGGCAGAATTTGGGAAGAAGAGGCATTTTCTCCTTCTCTCAAGTGTAGTGCTCTTGTCAGTGTGATGATAATTTCAAATTCAAACCAGAACTGGATCAATAACAAAGGAAGAATATTAACAGAAGAGTTAATTGACAAAGTTGAGAGGTTTGATTTTTGGAGGCTGTTTATCACTTAGCCGATGGCGACACTGGAGAGGAAAGGATGGGACTCTTCCAGCCCCACTTGTGTAACATCTTCATCACCAAAGGTCCCAGAGCAGATGCCCAGGGCTTTGCTGGGTCTCAAGGGGCCTCACCAGAGCCACCTCAGTGAGGAGCCTTGGTTTTGGCCACAGGGATGGTGGTGGCCCCAGCACTGTGGTGGTGGCCCTCAGCAAGGAGGGCTGGTCCCTCTCTGCCAGGGCTGCAGTCCCTGCTGCACCAGGCACCCTGGGGAAGGGAGAGAAGGGCCTCAGCAGCCCCCTGAACCCCTGTGGGGTCTGGCAGGGGGAAATGAGCTGTTTTAGGGCCCCGTTGGGGTGGAGGAGGCAGCCCCAGCGCTGCCCTGGCTGTACCTGGGTCAGGCAGCCCTAGGCTCAGCTTTGAAATGTGAAGCAGCTTCCTTAAGCATTGCAGGGGGTAAAAAGTGAATTAACCATATCATAGGCACATGGTACTTCCCTGCTCAGATTACACTACAAAATCTGGGCAGTTCCGCAGATAGAGCTGGAAAAGGAGATTTGGGAGTGTGAGCAGCACTCGGAGCAGAGCACAGCTGACATGGCTGGGAACAAAAGGTGACAGCAGAGCTCGCCACATCTGCATTGCTGCTCGTCCACAGGTCAGCACAAACCTTTCCTAACTGGATGCTTGTTGCAAATTTGCTGGGAGAAGTGTAAAATAACTTTTTTTGAGTGCTGGCTTTGCTTTGTGCCTTGTGTTCTGCTAGTTGCAGAGATTGTGTCTGGCTGGGTTTCACTTTGATTTTTTGTACTTTGTCTTCCAGATTTACTTTCTAACTGTTCTTTGGGCTCTAAAGCTGTTGTTAAATGTCTCCAGTTTGATGCAGTTTAAAGACTTAAGTAGAGAGGGATGGGTTTGCTTTGTTAGTTAAAGCTGCTAAAACTGGGTCTTTGCTGCTCGTGGACAAAGCTTTTTGCTTTTTTGCAAAATGCTCCATAAGCAACACATGTTTGTGCTATTAGTCAGCTCTTCATGGGCTTTTTTTTTTTGTTTTCTCCTCAAAGTGAGCTTCTTACAAAAACAATTATTTTTAATGCCACTTCTGGCCTTTTGACTGGGAATTCAAAGTTTTACCTCACAGGCTGGAGCGAAAGTTAGGTTTGTTTTTGTTAATGTAAGTCAAGGAGTAGCAATGATTCACTGTGACAAGCTGAATGTGAGCCATATGAACCGAGCTGCACAGGCATAAAGGAGGATTGTGCTGCAAAATATCTCCCAGTAATTTAGATTTTGACACACTTAGCCCTTCTCAAGTTGCGTTTCCCTGTCTCCTCACACTCCTGCCCTTCCCCCAACCATCCAGGATCTGATGTGATGGAAAAATATCAGCATTGTCTCTGGGGTTAGGAATGGCTGGGCTAAAAGTGCTTTGCTTCTGCAGATTTTATTATAGCAGTGTGAGAGCTTCCCAAAGAGGTGGCAATAATTACATACACTCGCACACAGGGTCTGAAAGGACAACTTTTTGGGCTGAAATAACTGAGTTTTGAGGTGATCTTTTGTGTGTGTTTTGGGGATTTTTTTTTGCTGTAGATCTCTTTTTTTCGCCTTCTTTATTCTGTGGTTTTTTTGCATGAATGGCAAACGAAGGCTGGTTTAGTGTTGACTCAGATGATGCAAACTCATGGCAGGGCTTTATGTCCAGCCTTTTTATTGATTAAACCTCATCACACTGGGGTGTAGAAAGGAATAGCAAATGGCAGTTCATTTCTGGCTGGGGTTTCTTACCAGTGAGAGTGTGGGAGCTGTGTGTGAGTGCAGTAAGTGTAACATCTATAGAACAGGACGTATTTTAATGGCTCTTAAACTTGAAGATGGAATTCTGTTCTCTTAGGAAGTGCATCCTGCAGATAGAACAGACACATGCCAGGGGAAAGGAGAACAGAATTTTGTTATAACCCAGTGGCCCACTCTGAGCCTCTCTCTCCCTGAAGTTATTACAAAGGATCCTGCTGGAAGTGGGGATAAAGCCAAGTGTTAAGATTTCATTGTGACCCACCTTTGCTGTTTAATGTCGAATGTGAGGCTTTTAAAGCAAACCAAAAATAATACATTGGCTACTATTTTTAAGGCAAAACCCCAACAAAGTGTCTGTCATCAGGTTCCAAATGATTCCTTGCTTCACTTTAACAATGAGCTATCTATTATATGGTCTTAACTTATGGAATGTTAAACAGTTTCTGGCATTAGTGTACCCCTGCAGGAAGAGCAGATGGTACTTTTGAATGAGTTTTGCTATGGGATAAAATGTTCCAGGTCTTCAACAGATCATATCCATCTGTAAGAAAGGAATAGCATTTGTGAAAAGTAAACAAGATAAAGTCAAACAACTCAAAATCTTCTACTGAAGTGGCCTGAGTGCATTACATTTATATTGGATAGATGGCCTGTGGCTTCACCGTGTCTCCACACAATAAAGTCCTGTCTGGTTTGATTTATAGAGCTCTGGCTCTCTGAGAAGAGCATGGAAACAAAGAAAACCCAGATTCTGACAGTCCTCATGCATAATGTGGCCACCCCCACGTTACTGAGAGGAACATCTCCATCATGGTGCCCATCTTGCACCCTTCACAGAAGTTTGTCTTGTAAGTGAAACAGAGGATTGGCAGAATTGTGAGAAGTTGCACCACTTTTGGATGACCAGAAACTGCTAGAGTGATGGAATCCATCATTTTTTTCAGGGCTCTGCTGGGGTTCTGCCAGTTGACCTCCAAGGGAATGATTCCTTCCTCCTCCTGCCCTCTGCACTATTGTGCTCTGTATTTGGTGAAGGCAGCACTGTTTATTTGTGCTTCTCACAATCCTATAAATTTTGTTCGTATTGCCCATAGAGTTGTTTGTAAAGTGGAAAATCGCAGGCTCTTCTCACAGGCTCTTCAGTTTTATTTATCCCAAAACAAGGTAATTAATCATGCAAAGTTATGTATGGTGCTTAGTTGTGGAGTTCCCATCCCTGGCAGTGTCCAGGGCCAGGCTGGACAGGACTTTGAGCAACTTGGGATAGAGGAAGGTGTCCCTGCCCATGGCAGGGCATGGCATTGGATGATCTTGAAGGTCCTTTCCAGCCCAAACCAGCCTGGAATTCTATGGTAAAGCTCATAGCAGAGGGACACTCCATCCATCAGTGTATCAGGGATATTAACCTGGATCCCCTCTGAAGTCAATCCCACCCCTCCACTGATTGCAGAGAACCTCATCAGCGAGGTGACTTCTAGAAAACTGATGTTAAACTGCACCTCTGATCTTCTGAGAATTTAAACTTCAGACCTCTTTGTTCTGTTCCTGTTCTTTGTACTTTGGATACCCAAAATATCCAAAGTGGTGTCAGCCACTTGCTTTTAGAATGGAGTCTACAGAACCGATGTACTTTGCATTGCTGAAGTGCACTGAAAGCCTTCCCCGCCCAGCCTGCAGCTCAGCCAGCTGGGCTTGCACGTCTGGCTGGGCTGCCAGAGCCTTTCAGTGCCGGTGGTGAGGCAGGGCTGAGCCCCAGGAAGGCTCTCTGCAGGTGCCTCTTGCTGCCGGACGGCTGCACCTCAGCCTGGTTTGTGCTCAGAGGGGACTGAGGGGAGGCTGCAGAGCTGAAATACCTCCCCTCCCACTGCCTCTGCTTGCCTTGGTGGGGTTTTTTTCTTTCACTTCTATTGTTTTGAACACCAAATATTCTGTGCTCTCAGGAGGCTTCATTTCATCTCTCATGTTAGTAACTTTCTGTAGCAATTCTGGTTCGGGCCATAATGACAAAGGAAACTCCATAAAGATTCATCAGAAGGCAAAGGTCCTTTTTATTAAAGCAAAGATCTTTAGATTCTTCTCCCTTAGATTCTTCTTATTAAAGGACACGAATGCTTATAAATAGCATTGGGTGAAGCAATGTAAGGAACAGCTATCATTGGCTGTTACAGAGCAACAGTTACAGAGCAACAAGAATAATAAAATGTACAAAACACTACCTTGAGAGATAGTTTACAAAACACCCAAGATAATTTACACAAACATCTCCTCGTTCTCAGCCCTGCTCGTGAGAAAGCAACTTCTTCAGCTTTGTCTTTCTGACCAACTTGTCAGCGTCCACAACTTTCCATCTTAATTTTCCTTCTCCATCGTGTTCTGGACTATGCATAACTAATGTGGAAGGAGTGACAACCTCATTCTTCTTCTGTTGTACCAATGACTTATTTCCCCTTGTATTAATTATCTTTACACATACAGGATTTCCTCAGCTGGAAAGTAAAATAGTTTCCTTCCCTTCCAGAAGATCATTGACCAAAACATAAATATGTATTTTAATGTGCCAACACCAAACAAATTGTTCATACTAGTCAGTACCACTTCAGGTGGAGTATTGTTTGCTGAGATGAAAATCAGATTGAATTTACTATTTGGTCCGTGTGTTCAACAAAACCAAGATGATGTTAAAGGAAAAGAAGTATTCTTGTTCAAATGACATGCATGTCCATAAGGTAACAGGCAAAATTATTCAATCAGCATTTTCTGTTAATGCAGTATCATCTGGATTGCTGGGATTTCTATTTTGAATGTTCCACTTGTAGTTGCAAGTGCTCATGGGTTTACTTGTATTGGGTGATGATCAGTAACTTCCAAAATTCAGGAGTATTGGTTGCACATTCACCCAGCAGATCACAGTAACTCCCTGTGGTATTAGAAAATGGAATGTATCATCTACAAAAT
This sequence comes from Vireo altiloquus, assembly GCA_013396875.1. Classification (NCBI taxonomy): domain Eukaryota; kingdom Metazoa; phylum Chordata; class Aves; order Passeriformes; family Vireonidae; genus Vireo; species Vireo altiloquus. Next base: position 9,420 of record VZRF01013121.1, on the reverse strand, counting down.
AAACAAGAGTTGCTTTTCTAATCCCATTCTGGTTTGTAGATTGAATCTGGTGCAGAACCACAAACTGTTAGGAACACAAGAACTGCACGTGTGCCTCTGAGGGCAGCAACTGTCTCAGTGCCTTTGGACACTCAGCAAACTATCCCTGAGTATGCCAGCTTGGGTTTCTGTACAGAAACAGAACAAAACAGTGCTCCTATCTCCAGGAAATTGTTCTGCAAATTAAGGTTACCCCTTGGACAATTTGGATCTGGTCCATATCAAAGGAAGGAAGTCAAGATCCAGGATTCCAAATAGACTGCAGGCAAAAGTGTTGTGCACCTTCCTTGGAGAGCAAAAAGATGCCAGGGATTGCAAGAAATGTGTGTATTTACATGTTTCTTTATCTGTTTATGTAAAAAATTTCAGCAAGAATTAATACTAGATATTTCTCTTGTAGCAATCACTCCATTTTATGATGGCCTCTGAATAGCTTCAAAACTACTTCAGCTTGGTTCTCAGTAAATGTACTGCCTGTAAGGTCTTATCACTGAAGAAGGGAACCAAGGATGTGCTCTGATAGCTCCTCTGGAGCCCTTCTCTGGGTGCCAGCCTGCAGTGCAGAGGTGGCATTCCTGGCATCTCCTGAGGATGATCTCGCAGTGCTCCCCAGCCGATCCCTTGGGCACGTCCCGAGGCTGCAGGAGCTCAGCATCTCCCTGGGCATCCCGAGGGCAGGTGAGGGGATGGAGGAGTGTCCTGGAGTAACTTAATGCTGTATCCTATATCGTCTGCCTATGCCCAGAAAATTAATTTGATGCCTTTCTGTGTCTTTAAACTGAGCCTGAGAGGGGAGAGGAGGAAAATAAAAAAGCAGCCAAGCAGTTCTGTGCTTCAAGGTCACTACTTCTCTCTTTGTTGTTCTGCTGCTGTTGGGGAGTGATAACTGTTTGGGCAGAGAGAAGGAGGAAGCACCTTTGGATTTTTCCAGCCAGCTCTCAGCTCTGTTTTTCTTTGGGAGAAGAGAGAAAGAGTTTTCTGGGACTGTGGGTTTTGTGGGACTTTCTCCTCTGAGTTAGTCTCAAAGAGGACAGGGAGGTCCTGGGCAGGGTGTGTGTGCTGGGCTGTGCAGCCTCACCCTGTGCCCTGGCCCTGAGCACTCCGAGCAGCCAAACCTTCCCAGGGCTCCTGCCCCAGAGAGGCACAGCTCAGCTCCCAAAGCTCTCTGTGCTCCTGGGCAGCTCCTGACAGCCCAGATTTGGGCTCTGTGAAGGATAAACCCCAGGTGGGAGGTGGTGTGAGTGGGACTGCTGTCAGCTCCACCTGGCATTATTGTTGTGTCTGCACGGTGGGCTCCAAGATGGAAGAGCAGAGCAGACTCCTTTCCTTTCCAGTTTGGTATCCAGCTAACCTGTCTTTATGGAAGGTTTGTGCAGGAGCGCTTTGGATTGATGGATTACATCTGTGGCTGCTGACTGATTAGCAGCATGATGGAAGCAGCTTCGTTTGCAGGGATTTACTTTCATTCATGAGGAAAATTGAAGGTTTCTTTCCAGCACATTTTTTTCATTAAAACTTTTCAAAGTGCTCAACAAATGGTAGGCTTTGATTTCCATTTGTTTAATGCCTGTGGTAATTAACATTTCTATGAGAACATTTTAACCAAGTGTTCTAGTTTTTCCTCCATTAAAATAATAATTTTTTGCTTTAGCAAAAGAATTTAATTGGTATATATAATAACCCTGATCCAGGCTTTCTTTTGTCATCATATGAGAGGAAACTGTTCCCAAGGAATGATCGCTGCTGCTTTTTCTGGATTTTATTAATTTATAATTGGCAATATACCTCGTGGTACATCCAGTCCATACTCCAGATACGCTCTTGTCTGTAGTCCGTGGAGGGAGGGAAGGTATGTACACAAGTGCTGAAACAAATCTGAGTTCCTTTTCTTCAGACTGCAGATACATGATGGGTAGATGCTCAACCAGATTAATTAACTGGGCATTTTTTAATGCAGAGTTGCAAGGCTGGATCCTTAACCCAGCCTGCTTTTTGGAGCTGGTTTTTAAATCCTATCTCCTTCGTGGCTTGTGGAAAACCCTAGGATTGGGAATGAGGAAGAGAGGCTGAGCAGCAGCAGAGCAAAGGAGATGACTTTCAGTGGTCCTGGTTCCTTTTCCTGTTGGGAGATGCCTCCGCAGCAGGGATGTGAGCATGGATCTGCTGGGCAGGTTCAGGCACAGAGTGGCCTCTGGCAGGAGAGGCTCTGTGCACCCTGCCCTGCAGTGCTTTTGTTCCAAACTCCAAAGTTTTTTGTTCAGGCTTGCCTCAGGTCTCCCAGGCAGAAGGAATGGTCAGGACAGTTGTTTATTCTTGCCCTGCTGCCTCTCGTCCCTTCCTCTAGCTGTGCCCAGACTGGAGCAGAGCAAACTCTGAGGAGTCAGGAGCAGGACTGGGATTATTCCAGCAGCAATAATGTGCTCAGGACCACACAGTGGGCTGAAAATTTTGTAAATGACACATTCTGAGAACGTTTACTGCAACTGAGAAAATGCAATCCCAGTGACTCAAGACAAGTATTCCCTTGAAGCGAGAGACGGAGGTGAAAATGAGAGCAGCGATGCCTCATTGAGGGACAGGTTTGGATGTTGTTGAGTCGTGGAGGAAAAGGGTTTGGTGTTGGGTACTTGTGGGAGTGCTGCTCTGTGACAAACCATTGTGCCTTTTGAGTGGAACGTGTCAAGATTCATGATCCCCTCCTAGAGAAATCCTGACTGTAGGCAGCAGCTGTGTGTGCTGTGGATCAGAGGAGGTGCATTGACAGAGCTGTCGTGGAGAGGCTGGGACCTGAGTTAGCAGGACACTATAGAATGTTCTCTCCTGTACATGCTCCTCTCCTCGCACCATCGGCCAGACTTCCACCATTAATCACGAGAGTGACAAAGCCAGGACGCAATTACTGACAAATTATTTGCCACAAACTTACTGTATTGATGTTTTGTTTTGATGCTGATTTGGAATCAATTGTCAGACTGAAGCAGACCCCTGGGAGTCACCCTGGAGTCTCAGATCCAGCTCCCCAGTTGTGAGGCTGAAGCTCAGGCGTGGAGGAAGCTCTGCTGCCCTGGCTGTGAGCAGTGCTGCCTCCCAGGTACGCTGTGGAAAACCGCCTGGCAGCCCCTTCAGCCTTCCCTCTATGAAAACCATTGTTAATTATTTCCAAATTGCCACACGGCAGCGCACAGGGCAGGAAAGGCCACTTGCTAAGCTGTCAGTTAAATAGCAGGCTTTCTTTTGCCTGATTTGGATTTTCAGTGGGGGTGGGGAAGTGTTCGGTTTGAACTGTTCCGAAAGAGCTGCCTGAAATAGGTAGGGAGTGCCCAGATGTTCCAACCTACACATTTCCCAAACAAAAGGTCTGTGTTGCTGGCTGTCACTGCTTGGGGCAGCAGGGCTCAAAGGGTGTAATAGAAGACTGGATTAAGAAAAAGAGACAAACCCAAAACTTAAATCTGCTACCTACAGAGAATTCTAAGTAGCACCAGAGTTCTTTCATGGAGGAAAGGGGATCACAGAGGGAGCTGGAATGACATCTTGGGCTCTTTGCAGCCCTGTAAAACAGTGGGAAGGGGCAGGGGGCTGGAGCATCCTGGAGGAAGATGAGCAAAAGGAAGCAGAGAGAGAAATCTAATCTGGGATCTTGACAGGATCTATTCGAGGGGCACAGTTGTGAGGTTGTGTGTTGTGCTTGAGTTACTTTTGGTGGGAAATGGTAAATATTGTAAATAATGAGGAACGCATGGATGCTAGGGATTTGTTCTTCCTGAGAGGGAACAGAGGAGTGCAACTCTGGGAAAAAATGAGAAAAAAATATTTCTTTCACTGATCAGAGCAACATCCAGTATTGACAGTGCTCACCTGAGCCCAGGGCTAGTGCTGGGAGCTCCTGGGAGCTCTGCTGCCCCGTCCTGGGGCTGCCTCCACATGTGAGCGGCTGCTCGAGGTGCTGTGGAGCTCAGGGACCTGCCTGCTGCCAAAAGAGCTCTCTCTGTGCAAATTAGTTCATAACTTATGAGCTTTGACAAGTTTTTGTTGGCCGTGCCTTGGGAAACATTTTTGAGTGGCTGTTGCTGAGTTTGCTTTAATCTCTTCCCAGATTTCTTTGGCTGGCGTGGAAATAGCTGGATTATTTAATTGTGTTTTTGAGGAGTATATATAGTCACCTGAAACGTGGTGATGTAAAAAGAAGAGAAAAAAAGTGTATCAATAACAAACACGTTTATTTTCACTCCGCTCTAAGAGTTTGGCTCCTTCTGCAGCAGAGCTGTGACCCCAGCCCAGCTGCCAGGACTTGCTGAGCCTGCTGTGCATTGTCCAGAGAGGAACCTGGCCGAGGTCAGTGTGTCAGGGACCCCATGGTCAGTGTGTCAGGATCCC
>VZRF01013119.1:11511-43210 GCA_013396875.1 Vireo altiloquus | reverse complement strand
ATACACACACACACACACATGGAGACAGGCAGGAAAAGCTGGAGCCCAGACCAGCCTGCTAAGCCTTCTTGTGGGTGGCCTGTTCGTGCTGATACCATCAGGGGATGGAGCTGATAAACACACAGCTGAAAACTCCCAAGCCAGGAGCCACAATATCCCTCTGCTTGAGTTCTCTGTGTATTTTTCTCCTTCCAAGAGGATAAAGAGAGTGAGAAATTCAGGCTCTCTGCTGGGGGAAGGGAGACTCGGGGCAGCATGGTGGGGATGCTCCCCAGATCTGTTGGATAATGGAGCCTCTCATGCCTTTTCCTGGAGAGCCTAACCCTCTCCAGCTTGGAACTGGAGAGGGACCTTGGCTTTGGATCCCATCCTTCTGCAGGAAGCCCAGGTTAGAGGTGGGAATCCACAGCAGAAGCTCTTTTGAGGAGCTCGAGGCATTCCTGTGGTTCTCTCAGCTGTCCCAAGGCTGGTGCCGCTCCTGACAGAGGCCAGGAACCTCTGGCCTTGGTACATCAAGGCAGAGAGAACTGAGTTTTGCTCTCCAAGGAGAGAAGCAGAACCTCTGTCCTTGTGATCTCCTCTCTTTTCCTTTTGTTAAAAGCAGAGCCTTTCTCCTTTGCTAGTGGGATGCCATCCAGCCTCAAAAGTGAGGTTTTTTGGTCACATCAGCTGGATTTTGTATCGCTCAGAGCAAGAGAACATGAGGTGAATATGCTAATCACGCTTGTTGGTTTTGGAGATGCATATCCATACGAACACACACCCAAAGGATTGTGTGGCTGCTCTGCATGCACAGGGACGTGTGTTTTAGATCTATTTATTACAATGAAGCATTTTTAACTTCTCAGGGCTGGCGTTCCAGGCCCTGAAGCGTTTCCCCAGGAGAAAACACTTGATTTAATCCCTTCCAGCTACCCAGTGACACGGGCACGCTCTGGAGGAGCAGGTATGGAGGGGATTTGATCTGAACTTCCCTTCTGATCCCAGGCGAGTCCTTCAGCCATGGAAGGAGAAGGGGAGGGGAGGATCCTCCCTCGCTTGCAGCCCTTTTGCGGGCACCCGGCAGCGCCTGCCTTCCCACGCAGGCTCCACAGAGGGGAAAGGCGGGGGAGCACCTGGTTTGTGAACGTGGCTGTGGCTTTGGGGCGAGATAAGAGAGGAGCAGCTCAAAGCTGTCCCGAACCGCACTGCTCTGCACACACCCGGCGCTGGAAAGCGCCCGTGGAAGCGGCTGAGCAGCCACAGGGCCATCCCTGCTCCGTGCTGGGCTGGCTGGAAAAGCACAGCGCTGGGAAAAGTGCTCCCAACCTGATTTCACAGCCCAGCAGGACGCTGAGACCCATCCCGGGGCCGTGGTACAGCCACAGCTGCTGCCAGGCACTGGGAGCTGAGGTTTGGAGACCAGCTCTGCAAGAAAGAAGCAGCCTGACCACAGCCCCGTGGCTTTAGCGATCCATCACAGCTTGAGATAGGAGCATGGCACACAAATCCTGCTCTGCACCTGGACTGGAAAGAAAAGGTGCTGTTTTCTGAATGCCTCCCCTTAAACTCAGCAGCTCTACACTGAGAAAATGCAGCCTCCAAATCCCCCTCAGCCCCCAAAACACCGAGAATGCTGCTCGGCACCTTCCCAGATGACAATCTCCAGCGCCCAGACCGCGCTCCTTCATTACTTTTCACAGCTCCATAAATAATATTCCATAAAATGCAAATCGAAATCAAACCCGAGCGCTCAGGGCACATTTCCCTTTTCCTCTATAACTCGCTCAAAGAGGGTTGTTTTTTTTTTTTTTCAGAGGCTCCATTTTATTGGCCTGAACTTGCACCGTTTGGCAGTGGGTCCCTGCTACTCATTTAGACAGAGCACCCTGCAGGGCCGCGATCAGCAAATTCGGATCCCTCAAAACGCGAACCCCTCAGTGCGAACCCCACGAAGGGAATCCACACCCAGCAGAGCCATGAGGCGTCCGAGTGGCCGTGACCAGCTCACTTTCATCCCTGCTGGCTTTGGGCTCTAAGGCTGGCTCGGAATAAAGCTCCAGCTTTCCCTGACTAGTCCGAGGCTGAAAAATAAACCCTCAAACCACCCCAAAACACAACCCCGGTGGCCTCGGCCCGCGCAGGGACCGCCTGAGGCGGCCGCGGGCCCGCCGCCAGCAGGGGGCGCCAGCCGGGCCGTGGGAGGTGGGAGGGAGGCGGGAAGGAGGCGGCCGCCAGAGGGGGCCTCGCCATCGCCTCAGGGCCGGCACCTCGGGCTGCTCCTCTGTCCCGAGTCCTTCACCTCAGGGCTGCCCCTCTGTGCTGTGTCCTTCACCTCGGTCTGCCCCTCTGTGCTGTGTCCTTCACCTCAGGGCTGCCCCTCTGTCCCATCTCATTCACCTCCAGGCTGCCCCTCCATCCTGTCTCCATCTCACAACTGTCTCTCCAGCGCAGCATCCTCACCTTAGCACCCCCTCCATCCCAACTCCTTCGCCCCAGGGTTTCCCCTCCATCTTGGTCCTTGCCTCAGGGCTGCCCCTCCATCCCATCTCCTTCACCTCATGATTGTCCCTCCACCTCAGTGCAGTCACCTCACTACTGCCCCAACCTCGCCTCAAGGTTTCCTCTCCATCCCATCTCCTTCACTCCAGGGCTGCCCCTCCATCCTGGCTGCCTCAGATTGGACCCACACAGCCCCAGCCCCTGCCCCGCATCCGAGGAAATCTCCACTGAAACAACCCCACCGAGAGAGATCCAAATAAAACACGGCCATTAACGCCCTCCATAGCCACCTAACACAGCAGCAAGAACGCTTTGTCACAGCCAGGATCAAACACCAACCTGGAGCAAGCAGCTGCTGAGCAAAGCCAGGGAACAAGGAGTGGGCGAAGCTGCACCCTCAGACCTTGCGTTCCCTTTGGAATCACAGCTGAAAATGGGCTTTAAAAACCCCATCTCGCTGTCCCCTTCCCCAGCACATCTCATGCACATCTGCTCTGTAGTGCTGCCTCTGAGGATTTACTACGGTTTTCCCTCGCTTACTCGCTGTCCAGCCCCCATTTGCTTTTTTGGACCCTGGCAATCTGAGCTTGAGTATTTCAGTTGTCCAGTTGCCAATCAAAATATTTGAAGGAAATGTTTATTTTCTTCTCGAAATCACACCAGCTGCTGCACTAACTGAATAAGCCCATTTAGCTGTAAGAATTTAACCATTGTAAGAGTGAATTGAGTCCCCCAACTACTCCAAAATCTGACCCAATCTATCAGCGGAAATGTCAATGTTTTGGATGGGAGTTTGGGGAAGTGTGGAATGTGTATTAAATAAAAGCCATGTAAAGGTCAAAGCCCTGATTAGTAATGCCACTGTCTCCTCCTTAGGGCTGAGCTGCCCCGGGGACCGCGGAGGCCAGGACACACCCCGTGATTTAATTGTGCAGCTGCAATTTGCACCTTTTCAGGACCCCCAAGTCCCCCCCGCTCCCCGCACGTGGGGCCGGATAGGAACAGGCTTTGGAAGCTGCTCTGCCCCTTTCCAGATAAAACAGCAGCGCTGCAGTGACACAGCAGCTCTCTCTCCGCCTCGGAGACAATACAGGTCTTTCCTTGGGTGGGTGGCGAGGAGATAAATGCAAAGAGATGCCCCTGATGGGAGCCAAACCTCGGCTGGGTCATGGTGGCGAGGGCTGGCCATGAGGTGGGAAGGGCTGGATCGTGAGGCTGCCAACCACAGAGGTTTCTCTGGGTGTGTTCAGCCACCTCCCTTAAGGCCACGCTGGGTTTTGGGAGCTGCCTTGGTTGGAGTGGAACTGGTCCCTGCACCCTGGCTAGGTCAGGGCTGCTGGATCTGCTCTGAGCTCCCTGGAAGCCTTCGAGGAGATGAGGCAATGGGCCCTGCAGATGGTTTTAGGGATTGATGTGCATGCATCCCAGCAGGGCAGCGGGTGCTTCCACTCCCTCCTAACCCAGGAACACGTCTGCTCTTCCTGGAGGGAGGAAAGGGCAGCAAAAGCAGCATCAGGACATCTTCAGTGCTGCAGGGACACCTAAACAAGCAGCTCACCCCGGGCACGGGGCAGAGCACAGCACTGGGCCTGATGTACAGCAGGATCATCATTGTCAGATCGTCTGGGGCCAGGCAGCGACGTGTGGGACCTGAGCAGTCCTCAGCACCCCAGATGCCACCCTCTGGTCCCCACCTTTGAAATGTGGGGAGCACACAGTGGCTGGTGAACCCAGCCAGCAATAAACCTGAGCTCGTGGGGCTGTCACACAACAAATACTCACAGTGTGGGACACGCACAGAGAATAAAGGGAATTTAAAGGCAACTTGATAGTGTGGCACTCTCCAAGTGTATAGAATATAAAATATTTTCAGCCTGGCCATATATCACTGTTCTAATTCTACTCGTATATGTGCCATGCAAAATTGTCATGAAAAATCTCCTTTCCTGTCTTACTCCACAATGATTGACAACAATGTAAACACTAATGATACTTAATGCTTCTGTATATAACACACCAGCATGTGTGTGATGAGTGGGGACAGACATTCCCGCTCTAGATATACCTTGGGCTGGTTTTTCTCTGCTCATTCCTGTCATGTTGGACCTCCAAGCCATCTTTGAGCATTTTTCTGACCTTTGTCCCTCTCCACTTCCTTCCCCTGATCACGACAGCTCCATGTGGGAGCAGGCAGGTGGCCACAGAAGGAGAGAATCTCCATGGGAAGGTGCACGAGGTGCATCTGATCTGTGAAGGCCCAGCTCATCTCTAGAGAAGGCGCCGCTCTCCTCCCCACCCACGCATGCAGGCACGCTCTCACGCCTCTGTCACGTATGTTAACAAGTTCATTTGTTTCCAAGTCAGAGCCGACTAAAAAAGAAAACGGCCCCTTCCTCCCGGCCTACGTAAAATAGAGCAAAATATATTTTGGGGGAGGAGGGGAGGTGTTGAAAAAAAAGAGGAGGGTGTGAACAGCATCCGTTGTTACACGCCCATGGAGCGCTGCTCTGTATCTGATAGAACCAGCTCACTAACTGGGTGCACGGACTTCCTCTGCAGAGTCTGAAAAAAACCCAAACCCCAAACCAAAACACAACAACACACAGGTCCTTATCACAGCATCGCCAGGCACCACCTCAACCCTGCCAAGCACGTTTGCTGCTCAGTTTTGTGATTCTTCCCAAACGCCGTGTGCTGCCGTGCACACACACACGCGGCCCCAAACCCACCCCACTGAGCAGCACAAACCCAGCTCCTGGGTCCTCTCCCACCCCAAAAACGCTGGGCAGCAGCAGAGCGGGGAAACTCCCAGGTGTTCCCAGCTCAGTGAATTGTGCACCGCATCTCAACCTCCCCTGCAAGGCCTTCCAGGTCCATTGGGATGCTCCAGTTCTCCAGACTCATCCTTCTGGGGAGGACCCTGCTCCTAATTCCAGTGTGGATTTATCCAGAACCAGTTCAGCTCCATGTCCTGTGCCAGCAGTGTCCTCCAGAGCTTACATTAGCTCCTCTGCCTGGCCATGTTTACCCCCTCAGTGTATTTACACAGAGCAATCAGCTCTGCTCCCCGCCTGCCCTTTGCTAGACTAAACAAGCACAGCTCTCCCTGCTTCCTCTCCCGGCACAGCCTCGCTCATCCCAGAGCCCTCTGCCCGCATCCCCCTGCCCGGCACATCCCGCAATCCCTGCCGCCGCATCCCGCGGAGCTAATGAATAACGGTGCTAATTGGAGCGGCTGGGTGGGCTGAGCGCGGATTGCAGGCGCTCCCCTCCGCCCTGCCTGCGCTTTGCTCTTTACCTGTATTCAAAGGGTATTAAAACAAATTAACAAGCCCCGACTACATAAAAGGAAGCTGCCGGGTTTACAACCCAGCCTGCAGCTAGACCACCTTGCCTGCCGAGCAGGTTTGGGCCAGGCCACGTCTGCCATGGGAATCTCACTGCGGAGGGGTGATGGCATGGGGGGCTGCAGCGGCCAAGAGCCCGGCAAGGCAGCGGCACCCCGGGCTGGGGTCTCCCCACCCCACTCTGAGTCTGGAAAACCCCGTGTTAAAGGCAGGATGGCATCCCTGAGGCAAATTGCAAGACTCCTTGTTGTTCTGTAGGGATGCAGCACCCTGAGCAGTGGCTGGGGGACGGCCACAGGGCCATGGCACAAACGCAGCGGTCGCGGGTGCCTGGACTCTGTCCTGGGGGAAGCTCCCCTCCAGCACTGCTCTGTGGTTCATCCGTGACAGTTCCATGCCAAATTCACTGAAGGGACATCACAAATGTAAAGGAGAAGAGCAGAAAAGCAGTTTAAAGATAGACACAGAAGCCTGAAAGCAGGCAGGAAACCCATCTCGAGCGTGTTCCTTCCTTTGAGGCTGAAGCTGAATCCCACAATATGTTTTCTTCCCACTAATGCTTGCCTAGCTTCCTTTGGAAACAATTTAGTCTCTGCCCGTGGTAGAATGTTTTTATCCATTAAGAAACGGATATTTTAAAGAAACCATAAGTCAATCTGGACAGGGATTAGGAAGCAGCAATTCAGTGTATTTGCTGGGCCCATAATTCAGGACTTAACCTCAGAGCAGCCACGTTGCATTTCGGAAACAATAGGGGCACTTGCTGCCTATGCCAAGAGGCTTCTTAAAAGTAATGTAATACTTTATAAATGTATATTTTAAAAGAAAAAGAGAGAGAAAGACTTTCCTTTAAATGCGTATGGTGAAACATTCTGCTGATGATAAAAATATTGTGCTGGCCTGAAGTAATGGATTGGGAATGAAGCTGGTTAAAGCTGAGCAGTTTCCAGATCAGGAGATCTGAAGCTCTTCACCAGTGAACACAGAGCCTCCCAAAAACCATTCAGCAGGCACTAAGGCTAGGAGAGGCTTGCAAAAGGATCCTGTATTTACTGTCGTCCCTCTGAAATCAAGGGAGTTTGGCTTCTCTGGAGCAAAAGGAAGAGTGTGCTCGGGGATGTGAAGTGCATCGATCAAAACAGCTCACTCTGGCACCGAGGAGATCCAACCTAAAATCCCTTTGCAATTATTCTGGTGAGCACAAGGCCCCTCCATGCTGCTGGACAATGCACACAATTGCTTTTGAGTGGTTGAAGATGTTTCCACCACAGAACTCGAGCGTGGGCGGTCCTGCTCTGCTGCGCTGGGAACAAAATGGTTCAGCCTGAGCCGCTGCCGAAATGTGGGCAAGGGAGCACACGGAGAATTGGGGGCTGCTCCTGGGGAGGACGTGTGTCTGTCACCAGCCCAGCTCCCCTGAGCCAGGGGGCCCCGAGGAGCAGCTGAAGGCAGACAGAAGAAGTCCCTTCAACATCTTGCTTCACTTCTGAGAGCTACTTGATTTTTTTAAGCTAAAAGGCAAGGCTTGGCTGAAGCAGGCACGCAAGGCTCTGGCTTCGCGTGCCCCGTAATAAGGAACCATTTCAAGCCATCCTAATGACAGCTTGGTGTCTCGCTGCGGGGATGGCAGAGCTGGGATTACAAAAACTCAGATTTTCCAGACCTCTCTGGAGAAGCTTTGGGCCAAATCCTCAACAGAGGCTCTGCTCAGTTGAAGCTAGGGAGGCTGAGCTGGATGAGGATGGGGGTCTGCCTGTCTGACCCGCCCAGCCACTGGGCCAGATTCTCATCACAGCTACAGGGGGTGAAGCCAGAGTCACCCCATTTACCCCCCAGAGCAGCACAAGTGGGAATGAGATGGTGTGTGCAGGGTTGCTGGTGTCCATCCCATTTGGGGACAGGGATGGGAAGGGATAGAATCCATCTGAGCGGGGCAAGGCAAGGCCAGAGCCACTGAAATACCCTGGCACTGGAGAGAGCAGGATCCGACCTGCTCAGCCTCAGAGCCATGCTCTCTCCTCCTGTATTTCCTGGCATGCCCTTCAGAAACCATCGGCTTTCTCTTACCGGGAGGGTTTTGGTTTGAGACCATTTAACCTCAGGATGATCATTTTACATGGGGGCTATTTATAACCTCCAGGGGCTGCTTTACTGAAAGCCTCTGCGAGTGGCTGAGGGCCAGACCCTTCTCCCACTCCCAGCAGCGTCCTTGCCTTGATCTCCACCGCAGCCACGGCTTTCGCTCCCAAGGAAGAGACATTGGACTGGGCCAGAGTGAACACATCTCCCAAGAACCCCAATTCTCCCAAATTAAAACACCATCTCCTGCCTGCCTAAAATCCCAAACTCCATGTGCTGTGTCCAGGGATTTGAGGTGCTGGGATCCCACCGAGGCTGTTTCTGAGCATCCCAGCTCCCAGCCTGATTTTGCCAAGAGCGGATTAGGCAAACTGCTTGGTCAGCAGAACAGGGAGGCTGAGCACCCCTGGCACACGAGCAGAGGGAGCTGGGCACCGGTGGAGGAAAAACCTCCCTGGCCTGCTTTTAATCCCTGCACAGGGACGCTAAAATCATTAACCTTGGGAAGCACCCCCATCAAAGATAGCGGGGGCTGGATGAACCCCAGCCTGCCCTGCTGCCCCTCCCAGCTGGTATCTCGTTCTGCTTTCCACTAATCGGCCTCTCCTGTGTGTTACCCAAGAACGTGCCAAGTCGTGAGAATTACAGGCCTGTTAACTCCCCTGTTATTCTTGGCATGGGCTGGGCTCCACTTGCTCGGGTAAAAATTATGATCTTTGTGAATAAGCTGTGTGTGTGCGAGAGAAAGAGGGGTTTTTAAAATGATGATTATGATTGGTCATAGCCAGAGCTGTGTCAAAAGGACAGGGCTGAGATGAAAATTACTGAGCTGGTCCTGCTCCGAGTTACGCTGGTAGGAGCCCACAGTCATTTTAAGACGGTTCCTCTGACTTGGGAACAAGGGAGCCAAGAGCAGAGCGTGCACAAACCGCCTTTTGCAGCATTCCTGGGACTTCGGATTCACTCCGCAGGAATGATTTCAGAGGCTAATTTTGTGTGTCTCCACTCCTGCTGTCACTTGACATTTGGGAATTTGGCAGGGGCGGTAGCTTGCGGCCAACTCCATTTTTTTTCTCGTTGAATTTGTGTCATCACCTGATTCTTCGCTCCAAACGACGCTCTTTGGGTTTCTGGCACTGCAGGGGGCTATGCTAATTTAAAATACAAATCTATTTTTCTTCCCCCAAGAATCTCTTTCTTTATGATGCAGCCAACAGGACCAGCCTAGAAAACTCTTTCTTTCTCTGTTGCTTTTTTTAAAAAACTCAAATGATAATCCTACACAAAATGCCCATGTTCTTCTCATAAACTGTGCTAATATCAATGAAAATTCAAAGCATGGGGATTTGCATTTCAATGAGAAATAAATTAAATTTTCACTGTAATTTTGGGTTGGGAGGAGTGGCGCAGCTTTTACAGTTTGGGTAACATTTTCAAACATGTTTTTACACCCAAACCCCCTCTTTGCCAATGATACTGAGCCTTTCAAACAACCACATCCCTTCTGAAAACGCAGCATGAAGTCTTTGGGAGCTTCTTCTATGAAAGCTTCCCAGAAGGGCCACTTCTCACCAAAATTCCAAATACAGACAACTTAAATGCTATTCCTTAAAGTACCTCTGCTGATTTCTGAAGGAAAAAAAGACTAGAAGTACGTGGAAAAAGAGCATGGAAAAGGACAGAATGGTCTCTTCATTCATCCTGGTGCCATCTGCCTGTGCAGAAAGACGTGAGCAGCACAGCAGCTGGATTTATTTCCAAATGCCTTGCTTAGTTTGGGACTGAAATTCCAGGACTAGCAGGCTGATCTCTCTCAGGTAACTCCAGTGGCAATTCCTCCCCCCATCCTGGCAGCAGGAGTGCAGATTCCTGGGGAACGCCCAGGGACTCGGGCGCTCATTGCCGCTGGCAGATCTGGGAAGAGCAAAGGCTCTGTGTGTGTGTGTGTGTGTTGTGTGCCCGTGCAGGTGTGCACCCATGTGGGGAATTATGCTGGAGCTGGGCGAGGGATCACCACATTTGGCACCCACACAATGATAAGAAACCGTTGGGATTAGCATGTAGAGCACGGAACACCCTCTCTGGCTGATGCATAACCATAGCGCGGCCGCCTTCATGTCAGAGGAGCTGCTGGCTTCAAAGCGTGCTGCTCTCGTCTCCCTCACGCTCCTGCTGCTCACTTGTTCCTCAAAACCCAGACCTAATGGTGCTAAGAGCGCCTTAATGGGTGCAAAAGGCTTCCAAGGTCAAGAAATCCACACAAACCCTTCCCTGGCTTGCCTTTCAGGCTCCTTGGCCAAGGGAGAGCTGGACTCCAGGTCTAAAATACCATCCACAGGGCTGTTCCCACTCCCACAGGAACACCAGGGTTTGGGGGGTGACCCTGGGACACCCAGGCAGTTACCTTGGATTGGAGTTTGAGCCTGGGAGCCGAAGTGGCTCGGGGTGCTGAGGGATCCACGGGGGTTGGGTGTTGTCGGGGTGACTCTCATGGACTGGCGCAGCCGTTCCAGGTCTCCATAGCGGTCGGTGAAGGGTTTGGCTTGGTCTTCCAGCTTTTGTCTGTGCCCTGGAACATGATAAAAAGAGTCTGGTATCTGATCAGCTCGCCTTGGGCTGCAGCACTCTGGTTACACAGGGAGCCAGCAGAGCCTCTGTCTCTGTGGTTTGCTGTTATTCAGTGGGTGGCAGCCCTGGCAGAGAGTGGCTCCCAGGGGAGATGGACACAGAGTGACCCATGGAGGAGGCCCCAGATCATCCAGAAAGTCTCCAGTCAAGGAGCTGGATCAGGATGTCCTTGCCTGGGTGCCAGCCTCCACCAGCCCTCACTGACCCTGACCACAAAGGGGAGACGTGTGCAAGGCAGGAGTAACCATATCCTGGCAAAGTGGGGACTGGGGAACCAGAAAACATTGAATTTTAAGTATTTTCTACAGCGTTTGCTCATTGCTTAAAGAACAAACGCTCGTCTTACTCCAGCCCCCTCCCAGCTCTGCCCACCCAGCGGGGTCAGAGCCAAGTGGGGCTGGAGGAGGCACAGAAAGGATGGGATCAGCCCTCGCTGGTACCACACCTTGGCCACCTCATTTTGCTTCTCTCTGTTCCTCTTTCCTAGCCATAAAACGGGCAGACTAATCACCCACCTGCCCCAGGCAGGGCAGCAGCTAATGAGCCTTCCTAAAGCACTCCCAGCTCCTTAGGTAGCAACTGCTGGCACAGGGCAATAATTATTAAATTTATGCTAATTGTCCCGAGGCGAGAGGCACATGAAATGCACTTGATACATAACTTTCACATTTTACTGTATTAATCATCGCCAAATGGCTTCGCTCTCTCTGGGCCGGATTCCAGTCTCAGCTATACCCGCACAAAGCTGGAGGAGCTCCAGAGGAACCTCAGCTTTACATCAGTGCGGGGTTCAGACCTCGGCTTCTCCTCGTGCCTCCCCTGCCGCTGCCAGACTGCCCCGCAACACCCCCAGCTCTGCACCTGCCACGAAGGGCCCTTCCTGAGGTGGCACCGCCTCAGCCCGGGCACAGTCCCAGCGCTCAGGGGCACCGGAGATGTGCAGGCACGCCGGGAGATAGGAGACAGGCTGGGAAGAAACCCTTCTGCAGCACTTCAGAGAGCTGGGCCTTATCAGATCCTACAGCCCGACATCCACCAAGCCAAGCTCAGTTCTTGGTGGCTTTTAAAGAAGAGAAGCAAAGCAAAGCAGCACGTTTAAAAAGCGATAAACGCAGGCACCTCTCACTCACACCCCCCTGCCCTTCCCCCCTCACATCTGCACAGCCCTGTGAGCACGGTGTCAGTTTAGAGCAAAGTCACAGAAAGTCCCCACACTTCCCCCTCTTTAAATCCAGCGTCTGATATCTCCTGATCTCCCCTTTGCTCGGCTCGGGCTGCGCTTGCCAGGCTGTCTGCGATGGCTGGGATGGAAGAGCATCAGCGCCAGAGGGGATCTCACACTCTCAGCTGGGCTCCACGGGTGTCCCACCAGCAAACCCCTCCCAGTCACAGTTTCTGAGGAGATTTGACCCCATCTCTGCCATCTCCACACCCAGGTGAGCCCCACCAGCCCCTCCAAGCTCTGGAATCCCCAGGCTTCCAGGGGTGTGAGAGTCCAAACCGATGGAAAATGTGCTGGCACCAGAGAGGAAAACTTGGTGAGGAGGAGCCTGGCAGAAAGCAAAAACCCAGCAGTATTTTGAAAATGTATTTTCCCTGCTGTGTGAAGTAAACCAAGGAAACCTCAAAGCAACACCATAAACGATCTCTTCTCATCTCTGTGTCCCCAGACCTCAGGCACCTCTGCATTATCCAGGGCCTTTGGAGTCAGGAACAGCATCTGTCATATGGAGCTTTCCCCAGGGAAAAGTGTGTGCACTGAGGTGTCTTGTTTTAGCTCAGTGAAACTCATTATTAGTGAAATAATTTTATTATTTCACTATACATTTAAGCACAAGAGAAGAAAAAATAGGGCTACATTTAACCACTTTTAACCTTTTTTTTTTTTTTGGGCAGAGCTTCGCAGGAAAGCCAAAAGGACTTCAAAGACCCAGAAATCTAATGGAAATTGAATTCCCTTCCTCTATCTCAGCACAAACCCTATCCTGTGGTGGTGTCTGGCATGTGACGGGGAAAATCCTGAAAAAATATATCAAGTGATCTCTATGCTGATAATGTTTCTAGAGATTATTCAGCCGTGCAACCTGACCAAGGGCTTCATGTGGCTGTGTCATGCTGCACTGCGGTTGCTCCGGTCCCTGCGCTGTCTGAACGTGGGCACAGGCCCGAGGGCTTTGTCAGCCTCGAGCAAACACCTTCTAGAAGGGGCTGGTTTGTGGGGAGACCCAGCAATTACCAGCAAAAGCCCCAAACCCCTGAAACTATCCTGCCGAAAAGAAAGTAGAAAACTTGATGCAAATGTAAGTCAAGGCAAACACGGGGGTGGTGGGATCAAGGCTCTTCCCAGCTCTCCTAGACCCTCTCCAGTCTGTCCCACCCCGTCCCCACGTGTGGGACCTGGCAGCCCCAAACCCTGTGAAACAAGGCAGAGAATGAGTTAAAAACCACCAACTTGGCCTGCCAGCCCTCTTTAGCTCAGGCTGTCTCCCCAGGACTTCCTGCCGCTTGTCACTTAGGGCTGGGGACGTCAGACTTTGTCACGCAAGAGAGAATCGCTGTTAATGGGTTTCTTTCATCAGAACAACCTGAGCTTTTTAATTTCTGCAGCGGTTGGCTTCATTAAAAGCCCTTCCCCATCTGCCCACAGCTGTCACGGAGAGGAAACCAGTGAACAATAGCTCATACCTTAGAGAACAGGAAGGTGGTTTCTACCTTCACCCAAGCACTGACTCAAAGCCTCCCGAAGCCAGTGGGTGGATTTTCACTCAACTTCAAACAGCCCCAAACCTCATCCCAAGAAATCTGTCCGAGAAGCCTTAATCACCCCAACCTGTGAATTTTGGGGCACAAAAGCTGTCGCTGGGGTTGGAGATTCTGTGCTGCATTTCCAGCTGGGCCAGCGCTGGCTGGCAGGTCAGTATTTATGGAAACAGCAGAGCTCAGTACGATCAAATGGTGGCAGCTCCTGACCTTGGGCACTCCTTGTCAGCAGCGCCAGGGTTTTAACGCTGGATCGGGTTTCGGAATCGGTTAACTCCAGTATTGAACATGACATGATGTAAACATTGACAGATCACCTACGATCCTGATGTAATAACAAGATCTGTATCAGCATATCAAACAAACGATCCCATTGAACACTTCCCAGCTGGAAGGGCCGACGTGAATTTGACACTTTAGGCCAGTAATAAGAAGCATACTGGAAGTTTTGGGTGTTTCCTTGGAATGCAGACAGCGAAGCAGTGTGTGCCACACGAGCTCAGGCCCTCAGAGCTATGATTTAGAGACATGCTTTCTGCATTAAAATATTTCAAAGACCAAACAGAGCCTGCTCTTCCTTCTAGGAGTGTGCAACCTGATGTGGCTTCCCAAGCCGGGACCGGGATGGGGTTTCCAGGATGTGGAGAGGGAGTTCCAAAAAGCAGCTGATTTCCCCAGATTGCTGAGGTGCAGAATATAAGGCTGGTCAAAGGTAGAAAGGAGCTCCAGGAACTTCACGGCTCGAGTGACACAAAAATCTCAGCGCTGAGAGATCTGAATTAAAAAAAAACCTCTCCAGGGTGAGTGGGAGCCCCAGTGTCCAGATTTCTCTGTAGATGGAGTTAGATGAGAGCCGAGGAGCTGCACAGCCTCCTCCCACCCCTGCTGGGCTCAGAGCTGGGTGTCACGTTCACCCCCAGCCCCTGGCTCAGCCCCGTGCTGCCGGGGGCCAGGAGAGCAGATGTTGGGAAGTGGCTTGGCCCTCCCCGGGAGCCTGGCTGCGGAATGCTGGCGGCAAGCTGGGGCGGAGGAAAGGCCGAGGGACGTTTGTGAACACACACACACAGACACTGCAGATCATTGCCTCAGCCCCAGACAGGAGGAGAAGAGAGCCAGCAGAGGCTGCCATGGGCTGGCACAGCACCTTGAGCCACGCTCAGCCACCTTCAAAGCATCCAAGCATCCCCCTGGTATTCTACCATCCTCCCACCAAGGCTCTGCCCAAATATTCCCAGCCTAACTCCAGGGCTGAGCCAAGCTCACCAGGAGCAGTCCCTGCACACAAAGCCATGGCTTAGTCTCTACACGTCCGTGAGGAGGGACCACAAGAAAGCAATCAGCAGCGGATAAAACTCCGTCTCAATGTGCAAAACACCTTTCAAATCCCTCCCGTAGCCCTGGAAATAGGTACTTCAGAGAGACGCCAATCCTCTGCAGAGGCTGGAATTTTTTCCCAGTCTGAGTCTCGGCTAGGCTATCAAGTCCCAGCATGTGCTCCAGAAAGAAGCCACATGTGAAACTCCTGTGTTCTGGGAGCAGCAGGCCTGTCCCTTACAGCAGATGCCAGCCTGGTTTCATCTCTGCACACCTCCAAGCCAGGGCGAGAACGTCGCTCGGTTTCTCCCTGGAATCCCAGCTCCAGCTCGAGACCCGCCATGGGAAATTCCCAGCCAGGAAGAATTCCATAGAGCCCCACTGCCAGGGAAGGAGGGAGGGGAGGACAGTGCAGAGCAGGGAGCTGGAAGGGACTCAAAGATGACGCAGGATGACGGAGGTGCCCTCCGAGCCCCGGTGAGCGCCAACCCCACCGCTAAAAATCAGAGCCCAGGAGTTCACAGGAGGGAGCAGGAGGGAAACGTTGGGAGGCACCGTCCCTTGTGCTGCCGAACAAAGTCAGGCACAGATAACTCATTATTCACATGTTTGAAGTTGGCCTGCTTACGCCATTTGGAAGGAGAATCAGTCACGGCCGGGCTTTGCTTTGGTTTCCTCTGGCTTTCGTGAGACACTGCTGCTACTGTGTTTCTGCAGCTCGGGGAGAAAGGGGAGTGTGGCGCAATGCGCCCCGGCTCGCATGTCCTGGCACAGCGTTCACACCAACAACCAAAGGAAAATAATATTTAAAGGGGTGGGGGAGAGAATTAGGAGGGAAAAAAAAAAAAAAAGAAAAAAGGAAAAAAAAAAAAGGCTGCTAATTTATAAAGCTTTTTTAGCTGGTGGTGGTCTGAGATGAATTGGCTGCCTCTAAAAGGATGAAAATAAATATCCCTCTTTTTGAAGGAAATAGGCTGGCTCCGGGCCAGCTGGCAGGAAGCACAGAGATATGTTGCATTTACAGTAGGTTTTTTAGTGTCTGAAGCTCCAGCAGCGGGAGAGATGTTCGTTCTGGGCAGGCTGGTATTGATTAGGAGGCTTTGGGAGCTCCTGATCTCCTCTCACTCCTGGCTTAGTGCTGAGACTTCGCCTCTGCCTCTCTCCCTGCCCACCCTGTGCCCACCCTGGCGAGTGTCTGATAAACCCTGTCGGGGCCTTTGACTGCGCTGGGAGACCCCAAAGCTGAGCCCTCTGGAAGGAAAACAAAGCAGGGCATTAATTTAAACAGAAATCCAGAGCAGTGCTTCCAAAAGCTCCGGGGACACGAGAGCTGTGGCCCATTCCCAAATCAAAGGGAACATCACGCCCGAATTTCCACGCAACTGTGGCTAAAATGCCCGAAGGACATGGGCTCCCCATTCCAAGGGTTTCAAGAGTCTTTCTGGATTTGCAAAAATATTTGAAGCCCTTGGGAACACAGGGAAAGCTGGGGGCACTCTCAGCAGTGGGTAAAATTCATCAGGTTTAAGCATTCAGCCCACTCGTGCCTTGCTGAAAACCCCCACCAGTGCTTTCCTGCCTTTTTCCATCCGTAAGAACTCTGAAAATCTGCCCCCAAGGCTGCAGAGCGAACAGGGTGGGGGTTCAAAGTTGTGATTTACAGATGTGAAAGCTGCAGCCCGGGTGTCACAGAGCAGCAGGTGGGTGCACATCTGCGGGAAATCGGGCGCCTTTCAGAACAGGCTGCAAAAACCGCCAGCCCCAATGGCCTCTCTGCAGTCACCCCCCATTCCAGGAAGGCAAAATTCACTCGTGGGCTGTGATCTGCTTCTCATGGAATCGGCCAAACTCCCTGATTCCAAGATTCCCGAGCTGGGTGCTGGGGAGGAAGCAGAGAGATCTCAAGGACATCCAGCTGGTATTGCCTCAGCCCCGGCTGAGATCAGATTTTCAGATCCCATAGATCCATGGAGAGATGCCAGTCCTGGTGAATTCCTGCTGCTATCTAACAACCTGGACTGGGACCTACCAGTAGAGCTGGTTTCTCCCACGTCCCAACCTGTTCCATTAGGGCAAGCACATCAAAGTCCTTGGGGTGACACTGATTAAGGACACTTTGCCCAGGATGGGGAGGACCAGCTGCCGGGTTCAGCCCCGTGCAAGGAATGTGCCGTGGTTCAGCTGATGGAGCTGAGATGTCCCTGGCGCTGTGGGGAGGGAGCAGCACTTTGCCAGACCCCAACTTTCCCAAGGTTTGAGGATGCTGAGCGCTGCTTTTCCCCTTTGCCCTAGGACACAGCTGGTATTTGAATACTGATACTCTCGATCCCAGGACTGAGCTCCAAGCTCCATCTCCAGAGCCTGGCAGGAATTATTCTGCTGGATAATTACAGCTCCTGCTGAGCTTTGTGCTGGAAGGAGGAGCCCCAGAGCGATGGCACCTGCACAGCCCCCTCATCCTCCCAAAGCCACAGGAACAGAGCTGAGCTGAGAAAAGGGGCTGCCTGCTCCCACAGCTGCTTTGGGGATGGGGAACCTCCCAGCACAGGGGTTCCCATCCCACTGCCACTGTCCCCAGAGGCTGGGAAGAGCACCAGGGACACTCCCCGCTCGTTGTGTTCCTCCTCTTCCTCCCCTCTCTGCCCCCTCCCACCACAGCAGGCAGAGACTCTGGAAAGAGTAAGAGAAAATAATGCAAACTCATGTCTGAGCCCCTTCCGCTGCAGGAGGTGATTGATCTCGGGCTGGCTGCAGGACAGGTGACTCCGGTAGCGGAAGAGAAGGGTCTTAGGAACTAAATTTCATCTCACTCTGAGTCAAATCCTCTTCCTCCCTCCGCCACATCATTAAAGTGATTGGTTGCACTGATAAGCCCTTTTGGGTGGGAGAAACAAGATGCGTCCTGCCTGACATCTGATGTGATCTTGTGGTTTTGTTTGATAGTTCTGGTCCTTTAGCTGTTGTCTTCCCTGAAACGAAACTGGCCTTTTAGCACTGGCTGCTTTCTTTTCTCTCTTCTCTCTTTTCCAATCCATGACCCTTCGCTCTGTCCTCCTGAGCTCCCCAATCCTGCCCGAGGGAGCTGGGGCCACGCTGAATTAACAACCCTCAAATCCTCCCTGGCAGCCTCCTCCATATCCCCTGCTGCCCACCCAGAGCTGCAGACAGGTAAACTGAGGCACGGGGCAGAATGCTGCTCCTTTGGGAAGGGGGTGAAGCACTAATGACCTTGCTGTGGTGCTCACAACAATTCCTCTTTGCTGCCACCTGCATCCCATCCCAGCCCACTCATCCTCCTGCACAGTTCCCTTTGGATCACACCACTGAACCCAGCAGGATTTGAATTGTATCTGAATTTCTTTTGCTGTGTGTTTGAACAGCCCCTGGCACAACCCGACACAGAGCACCACCAACATCCTGGAAAAAACTTTCAGTGCAACTTCATCCTCCAAACATCCTTAGATGAGCCCCAGAAAACCCTTTTGCTCAGTTTAATCTCTCCTAAACACACAATCAATGCCCATTTCTCCCATTCTGAGTTATTTCCAAAGCCACCCCAGGGCCAGGTTTGCCTCTTCCACCCCAGCCCAGAACCGTGCCCTGGGGTTTTCCCAAAGCTTTCAAAAGCAGGAGGTGTTGCAACCAATTCCAACAAAGATTCCTTTGTAGGACGCAAGCAAAAATAATTTCCCTGCTCTGACTCCCAATATTGCTGCCCTCAGAAAATATTGGCGTTTTTGAGGCAAAATGATTTTGAAGTTATTACGCAGCAGGCAATTGGAAAAGAGAGGTGGAATTTACTCCATGTGGCGAATAAAATAATGAGAGGAGTGGATTTGCTGGAGCCCAGATAATTTCAGCTTCTCTGTTATTCCTTTTGTGGCCTGATTACAGCCTCAAGCTGCAGCACCAAAGGCCCTGGTGATGCAAACCCAGAGCTTGGAGCACTGTCAGGCAACTTTAATCCCTGCTCTGCTCTCCCCAGGGACATCCCCGTGTCCCACTGAGGGGCAGCAGGTCCAACTTGGGGCTGGGGGGTTTTGTTTGTGTTTTTATCCACCCCCAGGAGCTGAGCCCAATTCCCCCCAGCAGGGTTGGCCCCAGCAGGGTGAACTGGGACGGGACTGGGAGAAGGGGGTGGTGTGACATAATCGTCTTCCCCACCACCCCAGCAGGAACATGGGGGCCCTGCACAGCCTCAGTGCATCCCAAAGGGGACAAATTTCCCTGCTGGGATCAAAACCTGGGGGAGGTGGGAATACAGAGAGAGAAAAAACCTCCTGTGCAGCAAGAGTCAATCTGCAGAGACTCCTGCAGGAACTGGGGAGCCCCAAGGCTCATCCAAAGGCTCCTACAGGAATTGTGGAGCCTCAAGGCTCATCCAAAGGCTCCTGAATGAACCAAAGCCCTTCCACTCTTCCAGGCAGGGCTGGATCAGCACGGAGAGAAGTAGAGACCCTCGAGCTGCACGGGCTCCATCCCACAGAAGCAGAGGTTGGAGCACGGCTGGGATTAGCCTGCTGCCTGATTAACCATCCCAAGAAAAGAATCTCCACAGGATAGCCGAGGATGTCCCGAGGGAAGCCCCCCAGCAGGTCCCTCAGCTCTGGGATGGGCACACGGAATTTCCCTAAACACCCTCCTCAGGCAGCCTCAGCACTGCCAGAGCTGCGCCAATGGGGAAACCATAAAGAGCCACTCAGGATTTCCTCCTCTTCCTCCCCAGGGAAGGGGACAGCGCTCCAGAAGTGGGAAATCAGCTTGTTTTAAGTACTGGGTATTAAATGCGATTACAGCAATTTTACATGGACAAATCACTGTCCAGGAAGTGCCGAGGTCATTTATTTATTGAAATTATCTTGGATTGATTTTGTTGCATCTTTTTTTCTCTCTTTTTTCCTTCTTTTTGCCATTTCCCCCTTTTTTTTCCCCCCCTTATTCCCAGACAATCTGGGAACTGTCTGTGTCTTTATTTCTAGCTAAGGACAAGCAGGGGAATAAAACAAAAGACCTCAATAATACCCAAAACTATCACCCCACGGGAGCACTTCAGCACCGAGTCTGCTTTTAATTACAGAAAACATCTCCAGCTCAAGTTTTACGCAGCCCCACGAGGGAGCCTTTTTGGCCAAGATAAAGATCTGGAATTGGACAATACTGGCACAATCCACCCCTGTCCTGGCTCTCCATTTGAGCTTCTGAGAGGCACAAGACCCTCCAATAATTTATTCTCCAAGCACTTCCCAAAACTCTGAGGATAAAAGGTGCAGAAAGCACAGGATCTCGAGGTCCTAAAATTGCCTGTAGGAATATGGGAACAGAGATTTTGCCCTTGCTCCTCTTTGGCTCTCATCCCATAACCCCACTCCCTCACCCTCAGCTGTTTCAGGCTGTCCCCACCGACCCACACTCAGTAAATCCCAATTTCCCTGTGTTCCAGGACTGGGAGAATTACAATTTTTAATTGTAAAGAGGGTTTTATTTCACCCTCTCCAGGCTCACAGAGCTGCTGTCCCAGAGAGCATCATCCCAACCCTCCCACAGCGCTCCCAAACCCTGCAGAGCTCTCCCAGCTCCCCAGGTCCTCTCAGAGTTGCTTCAAATCATAACAGAACCATGGGAAAACCTGGGTTTCTCTCCTTTGCAGAGAAAACAGCGTGGATTTACACAAATCCCCTCAGAGCACAGGTCCAGGCCACAAAACATCCCAAAGTGAGGAGGCCAAAATCCCCCCAGGCTGAGGAGCAGCTTTGCTGGGGGTTCTCAGCCCTGCACAGATAATCCACTTTCCTCAAAGGTAACAGGAAAGTTTCTGTGCCATATTTTCCTCTTTTTTCCCCCCAAAACAAAGAGGGAAGCCCTAAGAGGTGCTCTTCATTTCCAGCAATGACCAGGAGTCAGAAATCTCACCAGAAACCATCCCTGCTTTGAAAGAATCTAAAACTCCGCATAGAAATAACCTAATCTGTGATAATTAAACAGCATTTTGTACTTTTGGTGGCATTGGAGCCACGAAGGCATGAAAACAGGATGCTGCCAAGGTACAATATTGCACCTCTCTTCCCCTCCCCGAGTTACACAGGGTTTCAGTTTTGCTGTTTCTGGGAATAAATCTCAGCCACAAGGGATGGGGAAGGCAGTGGGGGGGTCACTGGTTTTTCTAGCACAATCCTGTGCTTCCTTTTTCTCTCTGGCTTCCAACTGGAGCTAGAATAAAAGGGGGAAAAAAATCTAGGAATAAAAGGGGGGGGAAAAAAATCCCTTCTAGTGGCAGGTGTGGGCTGGAACAAAATGGTTTTTAAGGTCCTTCCCAACCTTGTGATTCTGTGAAAGACCCCGAGAAATGGATTCAGATGCACCTTCAATCAATGAATAAAGGAGTGAGAGAGGCTTTTGCAGGGTGGTTTGCAGCCACTCTGTGCTTCAGGGTGTGGGATGGAGGCGCAGGGCTGAGCTCGGGGTGTGGGCAGCGGGGACGGGGTGTTGCCGGGGCGGGTCAGGGCTCTGCTCTGACCCCTTTGAGATGGACAGAGGAGCCCCAGCGAGCCGTGTGTGATCCCAGGCAGTGCTGAGAGAACCCTTCCTCCTCCCAGGCTCCCAACTGGGCAGCACAAACTGGGAAGAGATGTCCCAGCAGCCAAGGCCATGGGCAGCCTCGTCCCGCAGCCACCCCAGCACTGCTGCTAACAGAGCCCAGCCCAGCTTGGGTTTACAGACAAGATTCCCCCTTTCCAGTCCATCTTTCTCCCAGTTTTTTTTTAGCTTTTTAACCTCCCATTCAAGCCAAGAGTTCACAATGCAGGAGGTGAGGGCAATCAGCACCCACTGACTGCCAGCCCCAGGGGGACAGCGATGCCACAAACACCTCCACGGGCAGGGCCAGGGGGGTCCCACCCCCTGCACATCCCAAACTCCTCATTTCTGCTCATCCCAAACTCCTCATTTCCCAGCTCAGAGCGCAGGGCCGGGCTCTGAGCCCTCGTGGGAGGGAAACCCTCGCTCAGCTGAGGCTCTCAGAAGTCTGAAAGCCAAAGAGCAGCAGCGGTTCCTGGAAACGCCGCAGCACCGGGGGAGGTGAGAAGCCTCCCACCCGCTGGCTACGTGACAGGGGACAGAGGCTGCCTGGGGACAGCCAGAGCCTCCTGGGGGCAAGGAGCCTTTTTGGGGGAGGAAAAAGCAGCCACCGAGGGAATTTGGGGCTGTGCAGGATGGGCCTAACCAGAAAAACCCTGCAGGGACAACGAGGTGGGAGAGGGGATGTGAAACGCTCCGGCCACAAGCCTCCTCCTCCCGGTCCAAGCCACGATGGGGACACTGTCACTCACTGTGGTCACACCAAGCAGGGACATGACTGAAAGCACCGAATCTCTGATGCACACCCCAAAAATGAACAGGGCAGGAGGCACCGACACATCCACAGTGCTGCCAGGGCTGGGCAGGCAATGAGGGGGAACACATTTGTGGGTGACAAATCCTCTTGGGATCCCTTTGCTCCTCGACAAGGACAGCAGGGATGGGATGGGAGTCAGAAAGAAGGAATTAAATCCAAAAGGGATTTAGAAAGTAGGGAGGGAGGTTAAAGACTGAATGGCAGCAAAATAAAAGAGTCAGAGAGGGGAGAAAAGGAATTTAAAAGGGAAAAAAGACTTTGCACAAGAGTTCCGGGCAAAAAGGGGCTGGAGCTGCAAGAGGGAGCTGGGAGGGAGAAAGTAAAAGTGAGAGCAAAGAAGGTGAGAGCCTTGGGAAGGAAAGGAAAGGAAAGGGAAGGGGAAGGGAAGGGGAAGGGAAGGCAGCCAGCAGCAGGGTGTGAGGGGGAGACCCTGGGAATGCTCCCATTTCCCCAGGAATGAACTGAACATCTCTGTGCAGCTCCCAGCCCTTCATCTCTGCCTGTTCTCCCTGCTGGGGGTTACTTTGCAGTAAGTGGATGTGAGAGGGTTCTGCAGCAGAACACGGGGCTACAGAAAGGGGGGGAAAAGAAGGAAATTCCACAGGAAGTTCAAATATTTTATTACTTCCTGTTTGTACAAAGTATGTCAACACTTGGCACCCGCTGTGCTATTTGTTTAGAGCTAAGGTGCCAACTTGACAGAATGTCCTTTTTTTCCCCCCTCCAGATCTAACCCAGAAAGAGCTGGAGCACAAGGAGGAGGAGCTGGGGGCGAGCAGGGCACTGAGGGACAGCTCGGAGGAGATGCTCAAGGAAAGCCAGCGCTGGTGGCACCCCTGGTGCTGCTCCCCACTCCTGGGGGGTCCCAAAGGAGCCTTCTCCTGCTCCAGCTCTCCCTCCAGCCCTGGCAGGGCTCTGCCCGTCACTCACTTCCCAGGGATTTCCCACCCCATCCCCGCTCCATCTCAGGCTCCTCAGAAGTTTTTTCTGGGCACAGCCCGAGTTAAAAGCCTCACTTCAAGGGCTGAGATAAAGCCATGGGCCAGTGGGAGATGAATGGGATGCTCAGAGGTGGAGCCTGGCCACAGTTCTGGCCCCCAAAGCCCACGAGGACATTTGCTGGAGGGATTCTGCTGCAGCTGAGAAGATGCTGCCCAGGGCTTTCCCAGGACGCCAAGACAAATGGCCAATTCTTTCCACATTAAGGATGGGTTTTGTCCTCTCCACCAGCACCACATCAGCCTCCAGCTCTGCCCAGTCCTGATCCTCACAACAGGAGCCAACACACACCGTGGCTCATCTCTTGAAGCCAAGAAGGGGAAAAAAATTCCCTTTAAATATATTTTTGTGCCCACACATATATATACACACATATTGTAAAGTGTATAAAAAGTGTATACATAATATATATAAATATATAAAAAATACATAAACANATGAAAAAAAAAATTGTGATTCCTGCTGGCAGCTCTCACCCCCCACGGCCAAACAAGGCAGAACAGCACCAGCCTCAGTGTTGGGCCCAACAACCAAACACAGATCTCCTGTGGGGATCACCAGGGCTGTGCCAGCCCCAAATGCCACCCCGGGTGCCAATGGTGCTGTGCCCGGGAGCCACCCAGTGGCAGGTGAACCAGGAAAACCACCTCGGCTTTCCATGATTCCCAGGATCATTTTACAGCTGCTGGTTGCACACTCAGGGTTTCTGCAGGGCGGGAAGGGGTGGAGGGAAAGGCATTATTTAATTACTTTTTGAAATTTTCACCTTCATTCGAAAGTGTGGCAAAAAAAGAGACTTTTTTAAAAATGTTTTTGTTCCACTGGAATTTTGTCAACCATGAGTTCAAGCCTCAGGGTCAAACTGGGAGCCAAAACACGACCTTTGCTGGCAACAAATCTATGACTGCCTGAAAAAAATATCCCAAGAAAGCCACAGTTTGGGTCTAAACCTTTCCTATCAGCAATTTATGGGCTGGGGGGTGCAGGGATGGGGGAGGGATCAACCTTTGGGAGGGTCACACAAGGCAAGGGCACAAGCAGCAAATAAACACCACACAGATCTCCTCAAGAGCCAACACTTCCAGCACATTTTGAGGCCCAGAAATCATCACCAAAAAAAAGGAAAAACCCCCAAAAAACTGCTGCCTTTGCACGTGGGCTGTGTCCCAGGGAGGGCATCCCTCGGGCACCTCACACCAGAGCCAGGACAAGCTGCTCCATCCTTGAATTGCCACGGCCTCCATATCAGAAAACTGAAACGAAGGATGGGGAGCTGTGGGGTGAAATGCTGAAATTCAGGAGGAACAGGTGTGAATCACTGGGGTTTGGCTGTCGGGGAGGCCAAACCAAACTCCGAGGGTAGCAACTATCTTGCCTTGTATTATTATTTATGTATTCCTGATGATGATGATGATGATTATTATTATTATTAGAAAGGCGATCTGATAAGGGGCTGAGCCAGCAGTCAGGAGGGCTGGTTTCTATTCCTGACACTCCTGGCAGAGTTGTGAAATTCCCTGCCCAGCTCCAGGCTGAGCCCCAGCACCCACCACGACCCACAGGTGCTCCACACCAGGGACCTGCCTGGAGTTTCTGGCTCAAAAAAAAAAAAAACAACCAAACCCACAACAGCAGCATTGGATTTCTTGCATTCCAGCTTCTAAATCCACCCTCGATGGGCTCCAAAATAAAATCGAGGGGGGAGAAAATCCACCAAAGCCCGATGAGAATGAAACCCCCTGGCCGAGGTAGCAGCCTCCACCTGGCCTGACATCAAGGGGCACTGATGGCCTGGCGACAGCATCAACAGAAAATGTTTTCTGAGGCGTTTTTCGAAGGATCAAACCGCTTCCCCTCAATGTGGGCACTGACAGCCTCACACGCAAAGGGAACAAACTCGGCTTTATAGTCCTGGGCTGGTGCTGAGCGAGCAGGAAGGCGAAGCCGAGCGAGAAGCCGGAGATGGAGCCCCCCAGGGACGAGATCCCACCGCAAGGAGGGGGGGTGGGGTCCCACAGGGCAAATAATCCTCGTGGCGAGAGGAAACCCCCGCGGGCGACAGCTCCAGAGCGGTTCCCTGGATGGCTGGGAGCGCCGCGGGGAGCTCCGAGCAGCCCGACGCCGAAACCCAACCCAGCCGGGGCAGCTCCCGGAGCCTCCCTCAACCACGAGGCACCATCCTGCCCCCGGGAGAGCCTCCCCGATCACAACAGAGACGGTTCTGCGGTCTCAGAGTCTCTTTGGTTTCTCCAGGCTCAGCCCTCGGCCGCGGGCGCTGCCAGCCCCAGCCTTTGACAGCCCGAAAGCGAAACCACTGCGAAGCCGAGGGGAGGGAGCTCCGGCAGAGCAGACACCGGCTCGGCACCGAGGGAACCTGCACCATTTCTGGTTTAATCACCAGCAATCAGCCCCAAAGCTGAGCACGGATCTCTGACTTCACAACCCCCCAAACCCCCTGTGCAGCGCCAGGCTGGGTCCTTTGTGCTTTTGCCGTCGAAGCCCAAAGAGTTTTTCCCAACATCCCAACCCGGAGGTATAAAATTGTCCCTCCAAGATGGGTCAGGGAGCAGGGAAAGGAGCTAGAAACCATCCCTCCGTGATGGGATATGGCAGGGAGGGAGGGACACACGGGAAAATCCAAGCAGCCAAACGGTGCCACCCCGACCCCATCCCTAAGCTCTGAGTGCCGGC
The DNA here is from genome assembly GCA_013396875.1 of Vireo altiloquus. Lineage (NCBI taxonomy): Eukaryota > Metazoa > Chordata > Aves > Passeriformes > Vireonidae > Vireo > Vireo altiloquus. The sequence goes on along the minus strand of VZRF01013119.1, from coordinate 17,521 downwards.
AGCGCATCCTGCACCCCTCAGGCACGGAGACCTCGGACCCTGCACCCCCTCCCCAAAATTACCAGCCCTGCCAAACCCAACCCTTCACTTACTCCGGGGCTCCCGGGGTCCGTCCACGGTCACTTTGATGGCTCGGTGGTAGGTGGCCACTTGGGTGGGGTTGGTGAACACAGTGATGGTCAGGGTGAAGCTTTTCCCTAAGGACGGTGGGGAGGGAGAGGAAAAAAAAAAAAGCCACAACGTAAGCGAGGATCTCCTGTGGGTTCAGCTCTTGTGGGAGAGAGAGGCTCGGACACAAATCCCGGCACACATCGCTGCGTTTAACGAGCCGTGATCGCCGCGACACAAAGCCCAGCGGCTCCCGCTGGGGCTCCGCTGGCTGCGAGAGACACAGCCCTGGGCTGCTTCAGAGCAGGAGCCAGGACCTTCCCGCATGGAAAAGTCACTCATCCCCCCTCCCCTCCCCTGCCCTGCCCTGTCCCCGTACCGACCCTTCCACCCAGAGCAGCTTCCTGGGCTTTTCCTGCTCGGAAGCTTCCCCTTTTCCCGTGGTAACTCAGCCCTGAGACTGCACTGGATCCCCTCCGTGGGGGGATTTGGGGCCTGGTGCCCATAGGATGCTCCCTTGGGAAGGAGCTGGGATCAGCCTGCAGGAGGTGGGGGATCCCTCCTCCCACTTGGAGGGAGCTGTGCTGGGCCTCGGCACCCACGGGAGGGCCAAAAAACTGGGAACTGCAAAATGGGAACTGAATCCGGCCAGCTTTGGCCACCAGAAGTGGTCACCAGACAGGCAGCTCTGCAGGGACTGTCCCCTCTCCCAGCCCTGCCTAGAGAGCAGGAATCTGCTGCTGGAAAAGGCTTTGGATACCCTCAGGGGGCTTTCAGAGGTGCTTTTGAAGCACTGAGCTTGTCACCTTTTATGCAAAAAAAAAAAAAAAAAGGAAAAAAGCAGTGAAAAGCTCTTGGGAGCCAAATTTTGCAAGAAGAGCCCTCCTTGTCCCAGAAGAAGAAGTTTCCATCCACAGCCTGAAAATGCCTTTATCATCACAGAGGGTTTTACCACCCCTGGGCCCACCCTGACCCCAAACCCTTCACCTCCCACAGCCTGGGCTGCAAAAAAACAGTCCCCTGCCCTATCCCTGCCTGGCTGTGGCTGGGACTCGATATCCAGCCGAGGGGAGGCTGTGGGAGAACAGAAATCCCTTCAGGAAGGGCCTCAGCTCTCCCTCTGGCTCCCCAAATTCAGGAAACCCTCAGGTAAAGGAAGGAGGCTGCACAAACCACATTGACCAAGCCCCCAGAATCAATCCCTGTGGGATTTCAAAGGTCTCAGGTACTCCAGAGGTCTGAACCCCAGCAGGATATGAGGTATAAACCTCTGTGTGATTGATCTCTGCTCCTCCAGCCTTTATTCCACGAATTAAAGCAGTAAGAAACCACCTCCTTTCCCTTTTCCCCTGAAGCAATCACATCCCGACCGTCATCTCTCTGCAGGGTCGGACCTGAGAACATCCACAGCAAAACAAAACAGGATTTATCCAGCCAGGAGGTAAAAAAAAGGAATAAACTGAAAAAATTAAATTATCTCCCCCGGAGAACGTCGTGGAATTATCCCAGGTGGGAGAATTCCTCCATGGAGCACGGAAAGGGGGGAATGCTGTTCTAAAACCGACAGCAAGCGCCAATCCCTGCCTCGCCTCGGCTTTCCAACCAGGACTGAGCAACGCACAAACCTTCAGCTCATTTTCTGCACAGAAAGGAGGATTTGGGTGGGCAAAAAAAATGCAATAACATCATTATGAGTGTCCAAGGATACAGCCCCTGCTGCCAACCTGCAGGGACGGGATGGGATGAGCCGAGCTGAGTCCGCGGAGCGCGGAGGCTCCCGGCACCGCCACGGAAAACACACCCAGCACCGAGAGTTTGCTGGTGAAACCTTTGCAGAAGCAGAGCTCGGGATGAGGAGGATGAGGAGCAATTATTTAGGGAATTCTGCAGGAGGAGAGGGAAGGGTTTGCAGGCAGCATGTGGGAAAAGCCGGCTGTGAGGCATAGAACCCCAGAGCTGAGCTGGGAACCATCGTGGCCCTATTTCTCCTGCATTACTGCTGATTTAATTCATTATTATTAATCTTTAGTTTTTTATTCTCCACGTGAAACAACCTCCCTGGCCCGGAGTCCCTCGCCGCAGACACAACCCCAGCCCGGGCTGGTTCTGCCTCTCTCAAACCCTGCCGTGAACCGAAAATGATGATTCTGTCCCAGCATCATTTTTACTCATTTCCCGCCTTCTCAGGAAGCCAGGCTGGGGTTTCTCATCCCCACCGTGCCTCAGCTCTGCTCCACTGGGGCTGGATCCCAGCTCCTGGGTGAGTTTGGGAGCACCACCGGCTCCAGGGGATGCTCCGGGGAGATATTCCAGCTGGGAGAGTAGGCAGGGGGTGCAGCAGGGATTACTTTCATTTTATACAGCTCAATCTCAGCAAAAAAGGTTTGATTTTTTTTTTTTCTTCCTCTTTGTCTTGCACATGGAGATGGGAATTTATTTTTAGTGGGGAGTTAAGAGTGGCTCTTCCCAGCTCACAGTGCCGGGGAATAATCCCTGACACCTTATTACTAAAAATACCCAAATCTGGCCCATTTTGAGTCGTGTTTTCCCAAGGAGAGCCTGGCTGCTGGGGGTTTTCCAAGCTCCTGCAGCTCGGGCACACGGCAGGGCTGGAGCAGGATCCGTGTTTACGGATCCACACGTCCTCACTTCGGATTTACACAAACATTTGTACACACACGGGGGAAAAATTCCAGAGCGACTCCAAATCTCTGCCAGAATAAATGAAAGCAGCACCGGGGCTGTCAGGGATGGAGCCAAATGAGGCAAAACGAGTGCAGCACCCGAGATAAAAATTCAACAGGAGCGATTTTCCACAGTAAATTGCTCTGGAAGATCCCCGTGCCGGGAGAGCAGCGCCAGACATGGGGAGTGAAATGCACTCTTCACATGGTGAGAAAACCCCGCTGAGCCAGCCCCAGGGAGCCCCGGTGGGGTTGTTTCTCTCTGAATATGACAAAGCCTCATCCCACAAGAATACGTAAAAAAAAAAAAGAAGAAAAAATTAAAATAATTAGCGCCCGAGTTCCTCCCGTTAGAGACAGCGGAGGCACTGCCACTGCTGTAATGAGCACTGAGAGGACTCTGCCCGAGGAAGGAGTTTATTCATCGAGGGCTTTATGAGACTAAACTCCTAATTCCGAGCCTGAGAGTGCAGAGGAAGCAAGTTAAAAATGAATTCAAGAGTCACGCTGAGACTGGGCTGCGCTCAGTTTGGAAATTTGTGCGAGGATGAAGAAAAAGAAATTAAAAAAAGCCCAACCAGAAAGAAAAGAGCCTAAGAGAATAATTGATTACAGAAATGAAAGCTTAATTCATAAAAGAAAAACATTTTCCATCCATCAACCTGCAACCAGTTAAGTGGGGAGTTTTAAAGAAACTGCAACATGGAGAAGGAGCCAACAGGAAAAAGGAAATGTATGAAAGAATGTAAACTATTCAAGTTTCATAAAGAGGAACAAGTAAACAGTTATTACATGCAAATAATTCCTAACATCACTGCTTTTAATTAATGCAGAGAAGTCAAAATATATCTGACACTGTGTGTGTACATTTGAAGCCTTTGAGAAAATGTTGCCATATGGCCATAAAAATATAGAGTTCTTATTTGGGCTCAAATGCAGAATTAAGTGCTTCGATCTGCAGAGTGTGTTGGTGACGAAATGCTGAAATTCTATTTATACCCTCGGAAACTCAGGTACGGCGAGGGCAGGCAGGGCTCCGTGCTTAACATTTCCAGGGGGTTTGTTTCCCTCTGCTCGCAGGGTATGGATGGATTTGTTTGGGAAAACCCGGGAAGCCAAATCACTGCTTTTCCCTGCCCACAAACGTGGGGAAAATGAGCAAAATCCCCTCCCTTGAGCACCCCGTGGAGCAGAGCCCGCTGCCTCCCTGCCCACGCCAGGCCAAGCTCTGCGTTATTATTGCACTTTAAGCTCTTGATTTTGGTATTTAAAGTCGAGCTGCCAGGTGGGGTTTGCCCACCGAGCACCCTCCGCTGCCTCCCGCCTGATGGGAGAAATTGGGGAAGATTCGGGCTAGGGCTGCTTCATTTGTATTTAGATCGTTTTGTAAATATTTAGATATATTTAAGTCTGTATTCTAATTTTTTTTTTCCAACACCTCGGCAGGGAAGAAGCCCAGGGAAGAGCGAGGCAGAGCTGCCAGCGGGGCTGGAGCTGCTCCCGCATCCCTCCCGCATCCTTCCTGCATCCCTCTCATCCCTCATGAACCGCTCCAGGGCTGGGGGGCTTCTCCCGGCAACAAAACCACAGTTGAAATAAAATATAACATAGAATAAAATGAAAAAAAAAAAACCACAACAAAAAAACCCAACCAAAACAAAAAAAAAATTAAAAATAAAAATTATGAAAGAAAATAATAAAGCTTTTTAAAAGGGAGAAAGATTTTTCTTTCCTTTTTCTCCTCTAAAAAAAACCAAATTAAAAGGCCAACCATTTCCTGGCCGGTACCTACCCCTGCCGCTTCTCCCAACAAATCTGAGGTCGTTAAATCTCGCTACTTGGTTTTTCATCACGGCAGAGGCGTTGCGCAGCTCCGCCGAGTAATTCTCGTCGTTCCCCGCCATCACCGTGACCACGGTCCCGTCAGGGACATCTCCGAGGGCTACGACCTAGAGCAGGGCCAGAGCATTTTAGGCTAAAATTAACCTTCACCGAAGCCAACCGAAGCCACCGAAGCTCCCCCTAAACCCACACAAAAAACCCCAAAGCAAAACCAAAAGCAACCCGAGCCCCCGAGGAAGGCTGAGAAAATCGGAGGGGGAAGGGGAAAAGGAGCTCAAAAAGGGTTAAAAGCAGACGGGGGGTCCGCGAGGAGGGGTAAAGGGTGGGGGCCAGGCCACCCTCGGCCCCATCGGAGGAGTCCGTGCGTTTATTTTGTTGGTTTCGGGATAAAAATAAAGCTCTGCCGAGCGCGGGGCGGCCGCGAGCGAGGCCCCGGAGCTCCGCGCCCGGCCCGGGGAACCGCCGGGACCGGCCCGGCCGGCGGGGAAAGGCGGCCAACCCTCCCGGGGAGCAGCGCTCGGAGCTCCCGGGGTTGGGGGAACACGGGTTAGAGCCCCCTTCACCCCTCCGGGCTCCCCGGGGCTCCGCTGCCTCCCTGCCCGGCTCTCCTCGCCTCTCCCCGGCTGGGTTTTGGCTTCCCTCGGCCGGTCCCGTCCCGCGCGGGGGTTTTCTCCTCTCCCAGCCCGGGGTGCCCAGCCCGGGGGTGCCCCAGCGGGAGCCGCGGGGAGCCCGGGCAGCGCAGCCCGGCACCGGGGCTTCAGCTCTTCGCTCGACTTTTTGCAGATTAGATCTCCCTTCCCTGCCTCGCTCTCCCTCTCCCAGGAAGGTAATTAACCTCCATCTCATTAAACTTCAAAGTTGCCTGAGAGCTCCTAACTGTACGGAATATCTAAGATGCCGTGACCGCGGGGCAATGCGGAGACTTGATTAAAAATAATAAACCGGGCTATTTGATTAAAAATAATAACCCGGGCTCCCTCGGCGGTGATGTCAGGAGCGATTTAAAGCGAAAGGGGCGGAGGGGAAAGGGCAGGCGGGTCGCAAGCTCGGTCCCCGCGAGCCGTCGGGGCTCGGGACTTACCTTGAAGGCGACGGGCAGCGTTTTGTTGCACCTCCAGTGCGACGGCAGCACCGAGCACAAGAAGTTGGGGCTGTCGGTGCGCACCAGCTCGCCGGCGTGGTCGGCCAGGACATCCACGACGGAACGCACCTCGGGCCGAGCGCGGGCGCCCGGCGCGGGGGCCCCCAGCGCCCCGCTGTTCTCGCCCATCTTACCGCAGGGGAAGGCCGTGGACGGGGGAGTGAAGCGCCTGCTGGTGCTCGGGTCTACGGGAATACGCATCACAACGGCGGGCGTCAGGGAGCCGGGCGGGACG
>VZRF01013113.1:159268-179153 GCA_013396875.1 Vireo altiloquus | reverse complement strand
CCGCCGCCGGTGTGTGCAGGGCCGGCAGGGCGCGCCGCTGTCCCCCCGGGCGAGCACCTTCGGGCATCGGGGCGGCCGCTCTCGCCGGCGCGCCGGCAGGGCAGAGAGAGGAGAGAAAACTAGGGGGAAGATGTAGCCCTCCGCACATGGGAGCGCTCGGCTGCCCCCGNNNNAGCGCTGGTGGCCTCGCCCGCGACAGGCTGCGAGGGTCTCGGCTCCGCGCACCGCCCGGCTGCAGAGCGGCCCGGCCGAAGGCTCTGAGCCCCTCGCTGTCCCCTCCGGCCCGGCCGCTGTCCCCTCCGCCGCCCCGATGGACTTACTGGGCCCCATGGAGATGACGGAGGGCTCCCTCTGCTCCTTCGCGGCCGCCGATGACTTCTACGATGACCCGTGCTTCAACACGTCGGACATGCACTTCTTCGAGGACCTGGACCCGCGGCTGGTGCACGTCGGGGGCCTGCTGAAGCCCGAGGAGCACCCGCACCACCACGGGCACCACCACGGGCACGAGGAGGAGCACGTCCGGGCGCCCAGCGGGCACCACCAGGCCGGCCGCTGCCTGCTGTGGGCCTGCAAGGCGTGCAAGAGGAAGACCACCAACGCCGACCGCCGTAAGGCAGCCACCATGAGGGAGCGCCGGCGGCTCAGCAAGGTCAACGAGGCCTTCGAGACCCTCAAGCGCTGCACCTCCACCAACCCCAACCAGCGCCTGCCCAAGGTGGAGATCCTGCGCAACGCCATCCGCTACATCGAGAGCCTGCAGGCCCTGCTGCGGGAGCAGGAGGACGCTTACTACCCGGTGCTGGAGCACTACAGCGGGGAATCGGATGCCTCCAGCCCCCGCTCCAACTGCTCCGACGGCATGGTGAGTGCCGCAGGGAGGACTCCCTGCCGCCAAGGTGCCCTGCACGTTGTTGGTCCAAACCCGAGCAGGGCGAGTCGCGTCTTCCTGCCTTCCCTGTAGCCGCTGCCTGCTGTACGTCCCCGGGCAGAAGACAAAGTCCTTTCTCGTGCCTTGAGCGCCCACAGCGAAGGGAGGTTGGGTCCCCACATGGCAGGATAGCTGGGAAAGAAGTAGAATCTCTTACACACTTTGTTCCCTGGGAGGAGAAGTTAGGCAGGTTCCCCATGTCCTGGAGGAGGCAGGGGAAAGCTTCTGGGGAGGACTTAAAGAAGTTGCCTGGGATGGGCACCTGGGGGCATTGCCTGTGCCCTTGTAGCTCCTGAGGCATCTCTGTTTCCATCCTCTGCTGTATCATTACCTCTGAATCTTCTAAGGACGGCAGAGAGGAAGGGGCCCCTCGGACATGATAGTTACATGGAAACTGATAAGAGTCTGGGTTTTGTTTTCTGCTATTCATCTTGATAACAGGAGCAGGGTCTAAGCGACAAGAATTGTTTTTCTAGACCCTTAAGAAAAAGGTTTTCCGTTTCTCTTCTCACTCACTTCATCCCCTCCATAGATACTTACAAGCAATAGGAAGGAGAATCCAGGCTTTCAGTCCTGTTTGTACATTATGGGCACGGGACAAGGAGGGTGGGTGCCAGAGGGTGTCTCATCCCCACATTTTTTGGCTGGGGCTGTAGGTTCAGCCTCTGGTCCGACTCTGGACTGGTGGGATGTGGTGACCAGAGTCCAGGACAGCTCTCTGGACAGGCCATGAACAGCACTTTCAGACCAGACTTTTTGTGCTCAGGTGGGGATAATCGTTACTGAGTTGAGTATCTGTGATTATGAGATACTTCACAGACTGGAGAGGTTTGCACAAATAATTCCTCTTCAAGATACAGCCTCTTTTAATTCTTAGAGGAATTTCATTGTGGATTGAAGTATTGGAAACAAATAAATTAGTCAATGTTCTGTAGCATTTTCTATACAAAATCGAAATGGGAAGAGAAACTGAAGGAAATACAAAGGGACAAAGGTAGACAGAGGCTTTTAAAGAGGAATTCATGTTTAGAAAAATCTTCAAAAACTAAATTAAAAAGTCATCATTCCCCTTTCAGTCTCCCTGTTGTAAACTAAAGATACATGGAGGGCTGTATCTGATCAGAATGCTGCAAAGCCTCATCTCATCTCTAAAGCTGCAGCATTCAATGCAATAGTGGTAACCCTCCCATGGAACAGCTGTGCCACATGAAATATTCTGGGGTGGGTCCCCTTCTAGCCAAGTTACACTCTTCTCACTCAAAGAATCTACAACTTGATGGCATTTCAGCCAGGACTGGAATGATGGCACAGACTAGAGACTAAAAGATGGGATGAGATGCTTTCTGGGATTTGGGTAAGAGTGTGAGCTCACTGGGTTTCTCTCCCTCCCAGCTGGAGTACAGCGGGCCTCCCTGCAGCTCCCGCAGGAGGAACAGCTACGACAGCAGCTACTACACCGAGTCCCCAAATGGTGAGTACACCCCTCAGGGCAGTGTGGGACACTGAGCCAGGGGCAAGCAGAGCAGCAGCCTTCCTGGGCCTGCTCTGAGCCTTTCCTGTGCCCTCTGAGAGAGGGACCTGCCTTTGCAGCCAGCCAGCCATTGCTGCTGCCAGAGGCACTGGATTTCCTCTAGGTGTGTTTGCAAATAAGGGTATGTGTTACAGTTGTATTTCCTATTTTGCAAATACAACATTTGGATAGAAGTGTGTTCTCTGCAACTAATTTTCAGCGTTTAACCATATCTTATATGAAGACTCTTCTTACTCTGTCATTAATCCAAACTGGAGTAATTTACAATCGATTTCAAATCTGTTCTTCCCTCTTTATGGACTCAGTGAAGCCTTGGATCCTCCCCACCCCCCAGAGCAGCACACTGTGGTTGGGCCTCTCTTCCATTTTGAAATTACAATCTGTTTTCTGATAATTGGTGTCCTTCACTGGTACTTGTTTCCTCTGAGTCATGCTCACAGATGTGTGCTGCCCACTGATGTTAAGGACCCACTGGATAATCTGAGCCCCTTTTTGTCTGTTTTTTTAGATCCAAAGCATGGGAAGAGTTCTGTTGTTTCCAGTCTCGACTGCCTCTCAAGCATTGTGGAGAGGATTTCCACAGATAATTCCACATGCCCTGTACTGCCTCCAGTGGAAACTGTTGCTGAAGGGAGTCCCTGTTCCCCTGCAGAAGGAGTGAGCCTGAGTGAGAGTGGAGCCCAGATTCCTTCCCCCACCAGCTGCACCCCACTTCCCCAGGACAGCAGCAGCAGCAACCCCATCTACCAAGTGCTATAAGGCTCCGCCAGCTGGACTGCACCAACAACAATCTGCTCCACTTGGCCACATTCAACACCTGCCTTCTAAAAGACCTTCTTAAGACTTGTTCCAGTTATAAAATATCACCGAAAATTCCTTCACCTATATAACTTTGCAAACCTGTATAACTTCAAAATACACATAGTTATTTATTGGTTGTTAAACTAAAGTTATTTAATACGTCTAGAGATAAAATTTTATACCATGAAATGGCCAATGTTTAATCTGGGCTGTGGGGAATAGGAAGTTTGCTCTTGAACGTGGAGGAAAATAGAAGTCTACAGCAGTAGTGGCATGACAGATCCTTCCTATTACTCCTGTTCAGGCCAAAATAAGGTTGTGGACCATTTTTTATAAAACTTTTGTATAATTGTAAATAAGAGTTGCTTTCCAAAAAAAATTTTAAAAAATAAATATAAAAAGGAAAAAAGAGCAAAAGAAATAAAATTTTGAAAAAGAAACAAAAGCAAAACTTAAAAAGGGGGAAAATTTAAAAATATTTAATATTGCTTGGTTTGTTGTGTCAAACTTTATATATTTATACGATGTGGTTGCCAAGAATGTTTTCAACAGTATTCTAAATAAAGACCCTTATTTATAAAATCTGTGCTGTTATCTTGACTTTCATTAGGGCTTCTAGAATTACTAGTGCATTTAGGAGTGGTATTAGATCTCTGCCTTGGCAGGAAGAAGATCCAGGCTCTGATTCAGCAGAGCAATCAAGAACATGCTTCAGTTGCACTGCTTTGTGTAAATATGCTGCTGACAAGGGGTCTGCTTTCTTCATATTCTCTAGTGGTCATTGCTAAACCAAGACCTGAGCATCACAGGTCATTATTAAAGGGATCAGTAAATAAGCATGTTTCTCCTCCTGCCCCCAAAATTTACAGTTACATTGTGGGACTTGATCTTACAAAGATGTGTTGAAACTACGAATCACAAAAAATTCGACTCTTCAAATTCCAGTGTAGCTACTGAAACTTAAAGTCATACAACACTATCTCACAAGAACAAGAACTACATTTTTGGACAAATGTTGTTCACATTTTTCATTCAAGTTCTATTTTTCAAGTGTTTGTATTATGTTAATGTATTCTCGGGTATCAGAAAATAATTGCAAAGGAGTTTTTGTCATAAAGTTCAACTTACAGATCACAGTTTTTCCTCAAGTTCAAGTTGGAATTTAGGCCAAAGATAGGCAGTTTTAATTTGGATTTGAACTTTATGCATCTCTGGCAGCATTGCTCCAGGGATTTACTTCTTGTTTGGAGCCTCTCTAAAAATAACCAGTGGGCTCTGTTTCATTCAGGATCTATGTGTAACCTTGAAAGCTGGCTGTGCAACTGAAAAATGTTAAGCCTTGAGCTGGTTGTCATTGGAAAGTAACCATCAGGGCATTTCTGTGCATCTGGACAAGAATAACCAGCAACTACAACCTGTTTCTTACCACATCCCTATGATTTATGGATTTTGTATAAACACAACAGTAAAATAAAACCAAGAAACACACTGAAAACCAATCTAGGTATCGTCATCATCCCTAAATACTTTGATGACAAATAAGTCATTGTATTCTCTGTTAGGTGACTATTAAAGAGGGAGTCTGTGCAGCTCTTACCTCTGAAGCAGGAAAGAGGGAACAGCTAATTGCAGGGAATGTCTCCCACTCCTTTAATCATGTATGACCTTGAAGATTGGTGTTCTGTGGAGAGGAGAAGAGCAATCTGCCCTGTGTTGAACAGGGCAATGCAGTTGCTTCTCCTCCTTCCTGGGGCAGTCATGCTCCAAACTTGGTGATTTACCTGAAGCCAGAGGGGCAGGGATGGTACCAGCCATGGGTATTCCTTCCTGATCCATGAGCTCGTGGTGATGGTGGATGATGAGCCAGTGTCAGGCTCAGCACCATTCTGTGGAGCAGCCCAGGCTCCCCCAGACCAGAGGGGACTCCCAGGCAGGAGTGGCCACTCAGCATCTTCTTCAAAGTCCAACTTTGTAAAGGTCTCCCATTGATTTCCCTGGGGGCAGAAAACACTCCAGCCCATAAAGATTGAGCTTACTCCTTTTGTTTCTTCATTAAAAATAAAAATCAAACTAATTTGAGAATGTGCTAATTCATACTAAGATGAATCCGGAGGGTCTCTAGTAAGGTTGGAAAAATGGCCCAGGTTAGCTGCAAGCCTGTGTCCCTAACTTACAAAAGCTAAGGAGAAACATTTGTCTCACAGATCAGGACCTCACACATCATCAGTATCGTTTTCACTGCCTTCAGCAAACACTCAATTAGGTCCACAATGCAAAAGATCCAAAAAAATTCTCTTTAAGAGGATCTTTTAATCCCTATAACTTGGGGCTGGTAAAGTATCAATTTTACTGCCATTTAATGAGAACCAAAAAGTATTTTGCCAGCTCAAGAATGCCAGAGGCTCTGGACGCACCGGCAGCACTCAGTTCTCTCCTGCCTTGCTTGCACCCCACTTGTGAGGACACAATGGGTACCTGACTGTAGGGCTGGCACAGCAGAGCAGGCACAGGGCACTTGTGCCCAACAATGTACACCCAGTTCCATCTGAAGTCATGTATATTGCATTTCACTGATTTATTTTAGCCACCCGAGTTTCCACATACTGATGTTAATGTTACAACAGAGAACAGGCATTTAGCACATCCCAAAATAGATGGAGGGACGATGAAGAAAAAATATTCATAGGTTTCCTATGCAGAGCCCATCTTTGTCCCATTGATGTCAGTGAGAAAAGTTCACTAGAGTAAGGCCAAAGAGCATCAGCACTGATAAATACATGCTTAGGTTACAAATATATTTCTTTTTTTACTTAGATAAGGAAAAAAAATGTTCCCTGTGCAATTTCTTCCTGTTTATTTCTAAGGTACATACTTAAAACAAATCCCTGTGCATCAAGAGGACAGCATGTTACTACTGATAGAATTATATCCCAGTGGATGAGTAAATGCTTTGAAATTACTTAGTAATACTTGGATTCATAGCTTTAGTCTAGTTCTGACACAGTCAAGGAGTATATGCAAGACTGATCCAACATTTACAAACTTTGGTAAAAGTTAAAGTCTTTAACTGGGCTCCTGAAGATGAATTTAGGCATTAAGGGCTGATCCTCCAAGACAAAGTGCAGCCTACCCTGGGCTACGAACACACTCTGATAGTCTGAAAGTTTACATCACACAGTTCCACTTCAGTGTGATGTTTCCTAAGGAACACCACCTCCCAAGGGAAAGCTACCCAGATACAAATAATTAAAGGAAAGAAGCTTTGAACATAATGGTAAGTGTGCATTTTAGGAATGTTTGATTTGGTTTGGTAACTTAAGAAAGCACTGCATGACAAACACAGTATTGCTGGTTTATCTCACTCGAACCACTGCTATGGCAAACGTGAAGAGGAGTAAATTTATACCTTACTTATACATACTAAGTGCTCTGATTTTACATTTCATCAGGTCATTTGCAAGTATGAGAATGAAGAGGATCTTTTTCCTACTTTCAATATTTCACAACAAAGCACAATAAAACTGCTGGGTTTTCAAATAACAGTGTTAAACACCATTTCCTACATTATCATAGCAATATTGCTACAGAAGTATTTCACATACTGAATATTCAATTTCAGGTAAAAGATATATGAACTATTCCTGGCATATTTTTCCCTTTAAAAAGATTTTATTATCTGTATCCAAATATATTAAAGAGGTATTAAATTGGCAGTTGCTTCACACCAGATGCTGCTCTTCTAAAAGGACTTGTCATTTTCAAATCAAGATAAAGACCTTACAGAACCCCTTGGAAGTGGAAGGAAAAACAGTTTTCATTTTACATCTTACATTTTGCAGAGGTATTTGAAAGGCTCAAAGTGTGCAAAGGGCCAAAACTGCTATCTTCAGAAGAACTACATCCAAAACAGACAAGGAGATGTTTGTACCTTACACCTCATGAATTTTAATGAGAAGAAATTAATTTGTTGAAAAATTTCCTTGAAGTCAGTAGGAATATTTCCAGCTTCAGTAGGAATATTTTCAGACTACTGCCCATGCTAGTGTCTGGGATAGTGTTCAGATAGCAGTGCAAAGCCAGGACAAACTCCCTGCTGTGACCCTTTGCTCGTGCTCTGCTCACTGACCCATTTCTGTCACAACACTTTCAGATGTGCCGATCCCCTGAGCACAGCCCTCTGAACAAGCTGCCAGCCTTCAGTGCTCACCTGATCTCCAAAGTACAAACCAGAAACTGCCCCCATAGCAGTGCTGAAAGCCTACAACCCTTCCTAAACGAGTGGCTGACACGGAGCCTGCGACAGCAGATGGTATGAAGGTCATTGCACATAACTTGCGTGTGGCAGCCTTGGCTTCACTAGCAGTGGTAAAAAGGTCTTTGTAGAGTCAGAGTGCAAATCTCTGACAGCACGGCCCAGAGATCATCTTGGGAGGCACATCCAAGTACCTCATTAAGCACTATTTACTATCAGCTCGCCCTCCCTCAGCCTGTCAAATCACTGGTTTCTAGTAAAACTGTTGAACAGCCATGACCTCCTCTCCTTGATGGATGCAGCATGCTCCCTTCTCAACAGGCTTGTTGCACAACTGGGAATGTCATTAAGTGGAGACCTTTCAATATTTGTCATTTCAGGGCTAATGAGGGAGAATATGGTCCCTAGCATAATACAGAAGAGCCTCTTGGGCCAGTACAAGACACTTAGAAATTTCCCTGTGCACCCAGAAACCTACATTTTGCATACACAGAGACTTTGGAGTAAAGACCTTAAAATTGTAAGTTAATGGTGAAAACTGACATATCCTGGAACCATGGGGTGATAGAAAACCTCAGGGAGTTCCCAATAACACAGCCAACATGACACTGAACTCACATTTTCTTTCTGCAACCCCAATAAACCTTATCATCTACAGACATCTTAGCAACATCAACAAGTGTGCTATTTTATGTAATTCTCAATGAATAACCTCACATGTATCAATAGGAAGGCAAATGCTGTAACTGTTTATAAAAAATTTTACTAAAAACTCTAACAGACAGTAACCCACTTAATCACATGACTGAGGGAGGTCGTTAATCACATGGTTGGGGTGTTGGTTTTTATTGTTTGGAGTCAGATTCACTCAGAAGTCTGTGTTTCAGCACACTTACCTAGTGCTGCATGTCCATGGCAGTAAAAGGGATCTCACAATGTCCACTGTCCTCCCTAACCCACCTGAACTGACCTTGAGCCTTTTCTGGTCCAACAGCCACATCTGCTGGGAAAAATGTAAACTGCAGTTCTTTCTAAATTGCTTGGTGAATTCCATGTTCTATCATCTTTCCATAATGTAAAGTTTGTTGGTGAAGAAACAGTGAAAATATTCACAGCCTTCAGTCAGCACCCAGAACCCTGTATACTAGGAACATCAGGAAAAATATTTTGGAAAAACCAAACTCTTCCCTTCCAAGAGCCTTCTAGAGAATCAGAGAGGAAAAATTGTATGAATAGTATGGTTGGTTGGGTTTTGGCTATTTTATTGCTAGACAAATTTTGAGACACCACTCTATTTTTCTTCGTTTTAAGTAAGAAATAAAGACAAAAGGAGGGAGAAAATTTAAGGTCTTTTAAGTCCTCACCATTGCATGGCCTGTGCTGAGAGCAGTGATCCTGGGGCAGACAGGCTGCTTGCCAGAAGGCAGGTGGGGAGGATGGACAGGAGCTGCAGGTGACAGCAGGACCACAATGTGATTCTCTAGTGACAAAGTCCCTCAGCAGGGCACAAATCTTGGCCACCAGACCAAGGGAAAAGATTTTCCTCTCCATTCTGCTCTAGTGGGACCTCACCTGGAGCACTGCATCCACCTCTTGGTCCTCAGCACAGGAGGGCTACTGACCTGCTGGAGTGAGTTCAGAGGCCACCAAGGTGATCAGAGGGATGGAGCATCTCTCCTGTGAGGAAAGGCTGAGAGAGTTGGGATTGTTCAGCCTGGAAAAGAGAAGGCTTCAGGGTGGCCTTCCAGTACCAGAAGGAAAAATACAAGAAAGATGAAAAAGGACAATTTAAAAGACCATGTAGTGACAGGACAAGGGAGAATGGCTTCAAACTGAAAGGGAGTAGGTTTAGATTAGATATTAGGGAGAAATTCTTTACTGTGGGGGTGGTGAGGCACTGGCACAGGTTGCCCAGAGAAGCTGTGGATGTCCCATCCCTGGAAGTGCTCAAGGCCAGGCTGGAAGGGGCTCTGAGCAACCTGATCTGGTGGAAGGTGTCCCTGCCCATGGCAGGGGGTTGGAATGAGATGATCTTTAAGGTCCTTTCCAACCCCAACCATTCGGATTCATTTTATTATTTGGCCACAAAACATTCCTTTCTTTCACGTTGATACCTTGCTTCTCAATCCTAAACCAAATAAAGCAATACTTTTTTTTCTGAGTTTTTTTACTTCTTTTTACGGCACCTGTGGCTCTCCTGAGGCAGGAGCCTAGACAATGGCCATGTGAGAGCTGCTGCTTGCTGCAGTGTGAAAGGCAAGTACATCACTGAACCAACTTTTCTCCAGGCCACCGGAGGGCAGCCTTTCCATGGAAAACAGAACTTGGACTTTTTTTTTAGCGCACACATTCCTTTCCTCCCCCCCAGAACTCTCCCATCTAACTATTTCTCAGCTCAGGTGGAGAGTATCATTTCACAACAACCGAAATCAATGAGCCGAATTCCCACCCAGTGTGAATCCATCAGTCTTGCTGGCAGTTGACACATTATTGGCACCCTTATCTGTTGGAATTATTGCAGCAAGTACCAGCTCATGGTTTGAGTTTGGATACTCAAAGATGCACTTTTATGGAAAAACCACAGGCTTTGGTGTCACTTTGGCAAGGTATCCCTAGGTATGGTCCAAAGGTTGGGATGAACATCACACAGCAAAGCATTTATACAACAGCTTATAAAGGGAGACCTGCTCTTCAACCAGGGCATGTAATTCTCTCATTACAGATCTAATGCCATAGAAATACAAATGTTTGCAGGGGGGTTCATGTGTCACACGTGTTCCTTTGTGTGGCACAGGCCACACTTACAACTCTTGGTTCCCTTTGGAGGGGAAGCATGGTATGTGCTAGGCACACATGCTCTACACTCCCAAAGGCTGTCCTTTGCAGAGCTACACACTTGAAACAGCTTGCAGTTGAAAGCCAGCTGCACAAAATGTAGTCCCAAACATGCCTTTCAAAAGCTTCACAAATGCCAATTACATTAGGCGATATGAGAAAAAGCAACCAAGTAATGCTCCTAATTAACAAAGCTGGAGATGGAGCCAGCCACTTGGTTTGAAGTACTTCCAAGAGAGATGTTAAATGCAATGGTCAGGGCAACTCTGGAAGAAATCAATTAACACGCTGGGTTAATATTTCAAGCTCTGTGGGAGTAAAAAGTGTGTGTGGTGAGGGCAAAAAAAAGGTAAAAATATCACAGGGTGCTATTTTGTTTGTTTGTTTGCCAAGGACACTTTAGCTTTTGCCTTTTATTATTCTTCATGGTATGCTTGAAATTATGCAAGAAGACATAAAAGTGCCAGCATTGCGTCACTGATTTCCTAAATTTATCTTTTATCCACCTGTTAAACCTCAGTTCAAGGTCAAGAGAAACAACCATTTTGAGTGAATGAGATAGATACATTCATGAAAAATATCTTAGGAGGGTTCTTTCATCTTTAGTACTGTCTGCAACCACGCAAGATTCCCCACACCATAGGACAAGTGGGTTTTCTCGAGTCCTGACAGCTGCCTGGTTCCAAATCTTAGATACCTGTGCTTGGGGAAGCTCAGGCCATCCCAAACTCTCAAGTTCCAGTAAGTAGTGTGGCTTGAATCCATTCCAGTGCTCATCTGTTGGCAGCTGTTCCCATCTGCTCCTCCTTGAGCCGTTCTGCTCAGTCCCTAGGGAGAGCAGGGAGATTGTCACGCAATGAACTCGCTTGTTGGGAGCTGGCTGCTCATGTTCTACCCAAATCTGTCATTCCACCTCATCTGCTCCCTGCCCTTTCTTTGCCATAACAATTCTGAGTTCTGCTGTGCATCTAAGAGGGCAAAAAAAACCCCCAAACCAACTATTCCACAAATGTGGGTGCCAAAACATTATTCCTTCTTTTAGTTCAAATAATTACTATTAACAAGAGATACAGAAAAGATTGATCAGATCACTTAGTCCTCACAGCTGTTAGGTACACAGTGATTCCTGCATGTATATTTTGTAGCTAAAGGTGTCTGGCATACCTTTACTTTGTGGTGAGGGAAGGAAAATGCCCTTCAAGCACTCCATGGCCATTACGTGTGGTCTTTTTTTGTTTAGTTTTGTGGTAAAACACACAATGGAAAAAGAGAAAAAAAATCAAAAATAACATTTTCTTTTTTAGCCATCAGTGTTTATGTTTCCAGACTTGCAGCTGACCCTTTAGGAACTTTGGTTGACTGAGCAAATGTCTGTGCACATTAAGGCTCCTCTCTTAATTTGTCCCATTGCTATTTTATGCACTTGTTAGCTTGATATCTACACATTAACATTAATTGGCCAGAGAAAGCAAAAGATTTTACTTTTTCTTAACCAAGATAATTAGTTTTATATTCTGATCTTTGAAAGTTTTAATTCATACTTTGATATATTATCTCTAGCCTGATTTCCAACTGGACCAAATCCTCCCAAATCTCTTGGGCCTTCAAAACTTCCAGGTGCACCTGAAAATGAAAACATTTGTTTAGAATTTTTTTTTTTTTTTTAAATCCCAAAGTACTTGAAAATATATCTCTAAATATAAGCAGCATTCTGCAGATCCTATTTAGTCTAGGGTTGGGAGGGGAGAAATAGTCAATAAGACAAGCAAAGCTGAAGGAGATTCCATTAGTAACCCAAATGCAATCTGGATTTTACCCTAACCAGCATTATACATATTTGTGGATATATTGGTCAAAATACCTCCTGTGGGCTGTATAAGCATAAATTCAGGAAAATTGAGAGTAATTTCACTGACTTCCCACATCACCTTTCCTGTGGTGCACTCTGGACCATACATCTCTGCTTGGATTATGCCAACTGAGCCACACAAGCACAGCACCACTGCAGCACTTCTGCATGAAGACCTTTCCCTATAATGAAGGGTTCTTAAGGGGTTTGGCATGATAAAGCAAATAAGAAACATCTCTGCCCACATCCTGAATTACAACCACACAAGCAATCTTTTCCTCTGCTTTTTAACAGGCAGGATAAGCTGGAGAACAATTTCAGAAGAACCTGTAGAAGTCTCTTGTATTTTTTTATTACAACTGGAAAATTTTCAAAGAAAAAGAAAAAGGTTTTAATTATAGATTTGAGAATTGGACACTTCTTTTTTCTCATTGCTTCATAGGAAAGCCAATAAACATGCTAGTGTAGGCCCTCTTAGGATGAGAATCCATCCTAGAAGAACAGAAAGGTCCAGTTTTGTATGAGAATGGAGCATTCCTGAAGGAAGACCCAATTCTGATTTCTTGCTGGCCAACTCTGAATATCTTGTGATCCTTCTCTGCTTCCTCGTTATTCCCCAATTCCTTTTACTGCTGGACTACCTAGAGGCAAAGACTACAACTGCAAAACCTGGCAGAACCCACAGATGAATCAGACTGAATCAGTAAACAATGACTAAAAGTGCAGTGTCATAGGAACAAGCACATCACTGTGCTTCTTAAAGTAAATCATTTAAATACAAATCTGCTGCAAATCCTGCATGTTACCAGGAATTCCAGCCACAATCTGAGGGGCTGGTATAGTCCTTCTGCCCTGGATTCCTACAGAAGTCTTCCCCAGGAAACTCAGGGTAGAGCATCTTGCTGCTTCCTGGAGTGAATTTAGCATCCCTTGTAGTATGCCCCAGAAAGGAAAGGCAGAGGACAAGCTAATAGAGGTGACATCCCTTCACTACTGGATTTCATCTAGCTCTCAACACTTCATTTAACTGGAACAAAAGGCTGCTGCTAATGCTAAGGCACAGGCCCAAACATAAGGCAGGATAAAGGAACCTCCATTCCCAGCAGCTGGCCCAAGGTTTGGGACAGCAGGTGGATTTTGCTTTCCATTTACTCACACTTACATTGTATAAACCTATACAAAAGAAACGCAGCAGATTTCATCCTTAGTGCCAATTATTTAACTAGCATCACTGGAACTATTATACTTTTTATCTCTTCATAAGCAGCATTGAAATAATTACTTCAACAGGATTAAATGTCATATTTCATGGGACTGGGTGCGTAAATATTTACAAAGCTAGAGGAGAGAAAAGACATCTCAGAGTTATTGATTCATGTCAAATATTGAGAAGCTGGGTTAATCAAGGGATTTAAGCAATGCTTTAAACCTTTGAGTCAGCATTGTTGAGATTTATTTAAACCACTCTTACCTTTCAACATCTAAAGTTTTACAAATCGTTTATAACAAAAAAAGACTTACAGGCTATTCTCCCATCTGCTTGTCTGAGGACATTTCAGTTACTGTTGTGAACTCAGAGTAGGCTGAAGAATTAATAACAGCCGTGAAAAGTGAATCATTCAACAAAAATAAAGTTCTCATTTCAGTCAAAAAAAAATATAAGAAATGTTCTAATTGTTTTGATGTATTACAGAAATAGCTGATGGGCAAGCAGATTACACATTTTATAAAATGGAGTATATTCCATTCTCCTCGGTCAGAAACAGACCCTATTTTTTTCTCTTTTTTTGATGGTTAAATGAAAAAGATACACTTGCAGCACCGAGAGCTGCACGCCTTTTTCAAGAAAAGACTAGCACCTCCTGTTCTGTGTTCTGTATATAGTAGTTGTGAAATACATACGCCTGTATCTATGTGTTTGTGTCTGTTGCTATGTTCATGCACCTGCAAATTGGCTGAGATCTCAAAAACGTAATGACAGCATTAGTAGAGCTTTGTTTTCAGACAAGGCTGAGTAGGCCAGTCTGAGAAAGTCAAGGACCTTTTAGGACTCCCCAAAACAGATCAACTAATAAAATAAAGACAAGTCCTCAGCCCTTTCTGAAACTCTAGCTATAGTACATGGTTGGAGTTAAATTGTTCCAATCAATGTAGCTCTTTTGGCAATGCAGATTGGGAGCCCTCAGGATGACTGAGCTCAGCTCATAGTGACACCAGTTTAGATAAAGGTGTTTTTGTTATGTGCTGACAGGAAACTTCCAATTGTGTAAGCTCAATTTTCCTCATCACCAGCTGGTTTTTTGCTGGATCACACCTAGATCAGCACGAAGAAGACAAGGGACAAATCTATATCCTTCCATAACTCTGCATTGTAACAAAGTGGCTCATTAGCTGCATGCCTAATTTCAGATGCATAGAGTAGATTTTGTTGGGATTTAGCCCCATGATTTCTTGGGGAACAATTATTTCTGTTTGGGCTGAATGTCTCGCCAAAGACAAATCCTGACACTTTTACTGCAGCCTTGACTTGAGGATGTGCTCCAGAAGCACAGCTGCACCCAGTCCAGCTTCATGGTGGATTTAGGAAGCTGGGGCTGAGACAGACCCCTCAGCAGTTGTTTATTGCCCTTTTTGCCAGGAAGAGCAGGAAGGACAGTTTGGAAATGTCCCTAGTCCTTGGGCCGGCAGCAGAACACCACTTCCACCACCTCCCCTTACTTGTGTGCACCATCTCCATCCTTGTATCTGCTCGGTTCCATCTCCCATCAATTTTCAGCAAAACCAAATGGATTCAGGTGGGAGTTTCTCCTAGTTAATGGAGTGAATAAAGACCAAAGATGATCTCTAAGATGTCACAATATAACTTCCATTTTTTTTCCAGAGCAGCTTCCATTTATCTCACAGTTTGATGTGCACTTTCTGAAGGATCCCAAAGGAATTTGCAAATCAAAAAGAACCTTCGCTCACAAATGTCAGCCCAGTAGAAATGGATGAAGAACAAGTGCAACTCATCAGGCAGAGCACAGCAAATGCTTCTCAGCTCAAAGCAAAGCCATGCAACAGTTGAAAAACATGGATGGAAATGAAGTACATATTCAAGCGAAACTGAAGTAATTAAGAATGAAAAATCCAGCTATTAAAGCGCAGAAATTAGCATTTCGCCATAACTTCTGCTGCTCTGGTCACTCTCATTAAAAGCATCATGACTTCTTTGCATCAGCCTTTGGGCTACACAGCTCTTCAGATATGCAGCATCTCTATGACTCCCTCAGTCAACATCAAGCACCAACCCACAATTTTTTCTCCATTCTCATTCTTTCTATGAAAGGCTTTCATCCAATTAATGACAATTCAGAGGGGTAAATCTAGCCTTTCAGAAAAGTAATAACATGTATGCAATTGCAGCTGCTTTATTTTTAAATGATTTTCAAGGACAAAATGAGTACATTGCATGCTGAAGTGCATCACAGCTTTCCATTTGAAGACCTCAAACCAAATGATTTACAAGGATCAATGCTAACAGATAGAGCAATTCACAGCATGATGTAATCTAAAACTGATAAAGAACTGCACTGAAATACTATTGAGCTGTCATGAATTTAATACAAGAGAGCACAGGCTGAATTATAGCATTCAAGCATTGCAAAACTGGCCTTCCAACCCTGGCTGCCTTTTCTTTTGAGATTATAACTCTTACAAATAATTCTCTCAGCCTCCTTCAGGTCTCAAACATTCTGAATGTACTCTTCAGTTATATTCATAGTTGTGTACAAAGTCACAGGCTCTCTCAACAGCTCCTTTTCCTCTTCATATTGTTACAATGGGTCAGTCTTGCTCTGTGAAGATAAATTGGCTGATGAACTCAGAGCTGGGCTAACATCTCAGGAATGGGAGCTGCCTCAGCTGTCACCATTGTTGGTATCCTCACTAGAATCCCCAGGGAAGGAAGACAATACAGAGGTGTGCAGAATCACACATGTACTCTTCATACACTGGTAAAGCACCAAAGAACACAGCAAAGCTTCCTCATGTAGATTTCTTATTTCTGTGCCTGGACAGCACTGGGATTTGGATCTGTCAATCCAGCATCTTCAGTAAGTGGCAAAATATCTTCATACAATAATGAAAATAATAAAATTTAAACAAAAAAGTTAAAGTTCAACTTCAAGTTAATGAGTCACTAAGTTTAGGATTATTAGGGCATTTATGCTCAGTCATCTCCCACATTGGGAAGAAAGCTCCTTTGGATTTAGACAGAAATCACTGCAGTTCTCAGCTAAAGAAATAGAGAGCAGGGGGATTAACAAAAGAATAGCATGAACCCACCAGCTTTTTTATTTAGTTTGCAGACAGAATTTAGAGTTCTGTCTGAAAGACAACCTACCTTTCCTTGGATACAATTACCCTGGGGATGCTGAAGCATAGGGCAACAAAGGTGATCCCAGCACACCAGACAGAGGGGAAAGAAGGACTCACTCCTCCTGTGTCATCAGAACAGCGAGGTGACCTAACACCAGTGACAAAATTAGTAAGGGGACTCACTCTCTAACTCAGCTACACAGCAGTTTAGAAACTAAAATATGTCTAGAGCTTGAAGTTATTATTCCATTGTCACCACTAAACATTTTGAATTAGAAGAACAGCTGAAATTACAGGCAGACCAACAGGACTGCTCAAAGTGCACAAATACTCTCCTGAGTAGTAGGTGTGCCACAAGGGAGGCCTTCACAGAGACTTTCTAACTCTACAGCTTATTTTCCTCACTTATGCCAAATTTGGTCAGCCTCAGTTCAACATAGATGATCACCAAAATCTCTCACCAGTTATTAGAATCATTTCAGGAAAAAAAATGTATTTCCAAGGTGAATAGCTTTTAATGCATTTAAAAATTGTCTGATAACACCACCTCCAGCTGCTGCTGCTATGCCATAATCCTTTTCCAAACAGACTGTGAACTATTTAGATAACCAACTCCGTGCTTCCTACAGGGGTCTCACAATATTATTAAAGCTGCTTTAGTTCTTTTTAACATGTAAAACTTAGCAAGATTAATTAATAATTTAACTTAAAATTACAAGTAGTATCACTGATTGTGATACTGTAGGTAACTCCTGGACTTACACATCCACCTTCACATCAAGTCTTCCTTAAAGATATCAAATATAAACCAGATGTTTAAAGACTTAAAGACGTCAAACATAAACCAGAATAAAACCCAGTTATAACATTGTTATTTTTCAAGGAACTAGGACGACAGAAGTCCCACTGTCAAGTTTGGGATTAGTCAAAATTCCGTAGGAAGTTTTTGTCTGCAAATTGGAACTTGAAAAATTAGTTGATTTGTTTTGTCTATCATAATCCAAACATTTCTAATTGTGGAAAATTATTTCTTAAAATTAAACTAAAATTTTATATTGCTATATAGCAAGCTTAAAGCAAAACTTTCCTCAGACACAGCAGTTGCTAGAATGTACTAAAACTTTCATTCCATGCAAACCATCTATCTGGTGTTATCAGCTATAGCTAATTAAACAAATGCAAATCATGCTATAATCTACCATGCAAAGCAAACTCTTTGTGCCTTAATATGCAATTATTTTGTGCCACAATCCTTGTTAAATAAAGATATTATTTTTGAACACTTTCCTTCTCAAGCTTCAATATAAACTTCAAACACTATGTTATCTTTCATTTCCTACATGAAAATGGTGTCTAAACTTAGGTTCCAATTTATATTTCTAAAAGACCTTCTATTTCAAGCACCTATCTTGCTCCAGATCTCACAAGCTCCTGCTTGCCTATCAGTCTCTGATTTGGGCCCCTGTTGCATGTCTTTTGAAATATCCAACTCTTCTGTTTCTTCCAATGCTTCTTCATCAATTACAGCTTTATTATCTTCAAAGAAACCTTGCAGGTCACTTAAGTGTGGCCTCCCCATCTGAGTCCATGAAAACTGCCTTTAAATAAGCTTTCTAGCTTTTAACATATACTCCCAGATGACTTCTAAGGTCCTGCACCACACTCCTTCAGTTCCCCAGACAAGAAGGGAAATCCAAGCAAGAGAAGCTGCACAATATCCCTTTCATCCCCACAGTCACCTTGGATCCCAGCACTGAAACTCCTGAAGAGGAATCACTCACTGCAGGTGAGGTAACATGGAAGGCAGGAGCTAATGAGCTGGGAAAGAGTCTTTGCAGTTGTGGATGTGACGAGAAGGACCCACAAGCCTAGGATTCACAGGCCCTTAATGTGCTTCCTGGGTCACCTGCCCTCCTCAGCCTTCGTTAGCTCTTGGAACCTACCCTGCAGTTCTTTCCCATTGATCCCCAGATCTATTATTAACAAAACCAGGCACTTACTATGATTAAAAAAAATTTTTCACATGTATTGTTTCTGTCAGTGAGTCAACATCTTCTTTTCCTTTCTTAATGCCAGGCTTGGGTTCACAGCCCTCTTTTCCCTCTGTGTCCTCTGGCTGGCAATTCTCAAGGATTTTAGATAGTGTTTCTGTACTTGTGATTCTCAGATTCTCCCTCTGTCATCAACCTCTCTGCCTCTGTTCAGTCCCAGTACTCAAGTTGCTGTCTGGCATCTCTTCCCGGAGATTTTTTCATCACTTTATGCTAGCTGAAGTGCAGAGTTGCCTTGATTCAGCCTCACTTTCCCTTTCTCATTCATAGCTGATATGAGTAACATGCTCCCGTTCCTACTGTCTTACCTCCCTTTTCCCAAGAGTGGCACACAAACAGCACCAGGTCCCAGGCCTTCCTTCTGCGCCTCTAGCTTCGAGACCTCTTAGCATTCTCACAGACAAATCTGCTGCTTAGACCTCTTTTGAAGATCTTACCACAGCTACTGCAAAGTTTTCCTTTTTGCATCTTCCATGCAACGCTCTTTGCAAGGAAGCTGCAGGTAACCAAACATCTCCTCTCCCAAACCTGAGCACACCGAGAGCTCCTTGGCAGCTTGTTCTTCACCTGCTGTTCCCACACATCTGAATTTCTGCATTCCCCTGCTCTGCCCTCTTCTATTGAGCATCATGCTGTCCCTACCACCTGTACACTCCATCAGCACTCCCTAACCATTTTATGTCTCTCCACCATGTCCTTTCATCATGGCATCACCTCCCATGGTCAATCCACAAAGGCTCAGTTCCCATTCCTCCTGAGACACTGGTAGCACATAAAGCAAAATACAGAACATGTCTACATACCTCTCTTACTTCCCTTCCACACAACCATCTTCCTGCTGTTCTTCATGCTCCTCGCAAGACACAAATTGGGTGGGTTTTATTTGAAACTTCCCTTGTCATTATTTGTGAATTAATGAGAATAAAAAAGAATAAAAAACACAAACACGAATTGCAACTTCCTACCAACACAGGTATTAGGAAAAAAACCCCAAGCGAACAGTAGGAAAAGCAGAGAAAAGATGGAGAAGTGGTGTAGGTGTGTGGGACCGAGTAAAAGCGCAACAGGAGGTGACACCCCCGGGTAGCCCCGCTTGTAAGGCAAGACATTTACGCCGGGGGAGATGTTGAATTTTGCCCTTCAGCGAGTCCAATGCACGCAGGACGAGCACAGCATCAGGGGAGCTCGGGAGGGTCGCTCCGAGCCGAGCGAGGGACAGCCCCGGGACCCCGCCCGGGGACCCCGCTGCTCCCGAGGGGTACCCGGGTGTGACAGC
>VZRF01013113.1:16680-158250 GCA_013396875.1 Vireo altiloquus | reverse complement strand
TTTTTTTCCCTTGTGCTTTTGGCCACGTCCAACCAGGGAAAGGCCCTCCCCCTCCGGCACCGCAGCGCTCCCGGAGCATGGCCCCCCCTGCCCCTGCCCCTCCGCCGCGGCTGCAGCTGCCGCGGACCCCGAGCGCCTGACTCCACACGGAGGCGGCGCAGCGCCGGCAGCCACCGGCAGCGGCATCGCCTCGGAGCGGCCCCGGGGGAGCGGGGCTGGCCGCGGCCCGGAGCCCCCACGGGCCCGGAGCGCGGCTTAGGCACCGACTGCCGCCCAGCAGCCGTCCCCTGACGGGCTCGCTGCCTGCCGTGCTTGCTTGGATGAGTCTGCGACATGCCTAATAAGAGACGAGATGGGCCAGGGCGACGAGAGCGACCGCATTGTGATCAACGTGGGAGGGACTAGGCACCAGACTTACCGCAGCACCCTGCGCACCCTGCCCGGCACGCGGCTGGCCTGGATCGCTGAGCCCGATGCCCACAGCCACTTTGACTATGACCCCCGCACGGATGAGTTTTTCTTTGACCGGCACCCGGGCGTCTTCGCCCACATCCTGAATTACTACCGCACCGGCAAGCTGCACTGCCCCGCCGACGTCTGCGGGCCGCTCTTCGAGGAGGAGCTGGCCTTCTGGGGCATCGACGAGACCGACGTGGAGCCCTGCTGCTGGATGACCTACCGGCAGCACCGCGACGCCGAGGAGGCTCTGGACAGCTTTGGTGGGGCGCCCCTGGATAGCAGTGCTGAGGACGGAGACATAGATGGCACCGGAGACTCTGGCGATGGTGAAGATGAGCTGGAGATGACAAAACGCCTAGCACTTAGTGACTCCCCAGATGGCAGGTCCGGGGGCTTCTGGAGACGGTGGCAGCCCCGCATCTGGGCACTCTTTGAGGATCCCTACTCCTCCAGATATGCAAGGGTAAGCCATGCAATCAGCACCTTCACCAAAGCACTCAAACCTCCCTGCAGCCCCACGTCCTCCCAGCATCTCCAGGGTTCTCTGGCAGAGCAGAGCAGCCATCCATGTGTGTGGCCATCCAAAAACCATGCAGGCTCTATGTAACCCACGCTGTCAGGCAGGCCCCATGCATTGGGAACAGGCAGACACCACGGCCTGAGCTTGCATACTCACATGTGGGCCTCCAGAGACCCACATTTTCTAACAGGATCCTAAAACTCCTAAAACGGCTTGGGGCAGGGTCCCATTCATGGGCCAGAGAGGTCTCCATTACACCAGGTAATTTCCCTCTAGATTAGATTTTTACAGTCTGACATCCCCTTGTAAAGAGAGACACCTTGTCCAGCCCTCTTACAAGCTAATAGCTCTCTCCCCTTTTCGAGATGGAGAAAGGATTATGGGAGCAGGCAGTCCCAGGGGTTCCAGGGGATTTGGAGAGTTTCAGCCTGGACTGGAGTCAGTGCCTTTCTCTTTTCTCATACATACCAAGTTAAATATTTATGACGTGCTTCTCTGAAAATGGGTAATTTAGCTGCTCACTCTGTGTCTTTTTCCCTTGTTGGAAATGCAAAATATTAAGCATAGGAAAAGGTTTCATTCATGTAGAAGGGACACTGTGTTTGACAGGTTTCTTGCCTGCTACTGAAGGACAGCTCCTCCCCTCCTGGTACCTGCGGTTGTTTTGGAAAGGGAATGCACACTGGTGCAGCTCACAGCCTAGGTGTGGATAAAAAAGGGTCTGTAACAGTCATCCAACTCCTTTAAGTAGGCACCTCCTCATGCTGTGAGCATAGTTACATTACTTGGGGCCCAATTCTGCTCCTGAAATCAAAAGTACTGAGAACCTTTACTTCAGGAACAGCAGGAGGATTAACTCCCAAGACAGTCAATTTGATAACTGAGGAAACAGATGGAGCACAGTGCCTTCATAAAGAAATTGGTTGGCATAGGCTTTACTCTTAAATGTACCTTTGCTACAGCGTAATTGGTGCCAGCCCTCAGCAGGGATGAGTGGTGCTTTGGTGGGGGAGGGTGGTCAGGGCTCCTGAGAAGGATCAAAGGACTGAGATCAGATTAGGGAGAAAATTGGACGGATGGAGAAAAGAGAAGTGGAAATGCAGGAAGAGGGGAGCTGGCTGTGTATGAATGGGTGGTGGAATAGCAGCTGCCGGAGACTTTGGGTCTGAGCAGAGATCTCCAGCAGGGAGACACCAGGTCTGCAAACTGAATGAATGGGGAAAGCTGGAGCAGAGCCTGGAGTTATATCTTGCTACATTTCTAAAGATTCCTGTTTGCATACCGTTTGGAGACTTCCTCCCTGAACAAAGGAGTTCATATTTTAAATGAATTCCTTTAAACAGCATGGGGGATAAAGGTATAATAAAATATTTACCGCAGAATGAAAAGATGATGCTGTTATATCTCAGCTTTCAAATCCCTGATTTCTGCCAAGGGAACATGGACAGGGTGGAAGATATCCTTCAAAATGCTTGGTTTCCATTAATCAAGCCCAGTGTTAGCAGGTGATCCGAACAGCAGATCTCTCTGGTACCCAGGAATCTGTTGGTAAAACACATTTCAAGGGAAAGTAATGTTCAAGATTTTGGGAAGTGGTTCAAAAGACAAATGGATAATGTTGTCCCAATGAAAAGGATAGAGAGGTTAAAACACCCCTTTGCTTGGAGGCATTATGATATTTTAGGTGAAAGACAAAAATTTATAACCAGTTTTAAGAGTCTGTGATGCAGAGGCTGGAATTCTAGAAGGATATAAATTCTCTAAGGGTATTTTCATTTAGGAATAGGTGTTTATTATAAAGTGATTTGGGTTTGTTGGGTTGTTTTTTTTTTTTGGAATGGATGATGTACCATTTATTCACAATCACTTGTGCATACCTGTTAGAATTCAGCTCCTAATTTACCTCTAACTTATTCTTTCCTTAAAGGATTGTTAAAACTAGATAAATACGAGTACACTGAATATTTCGTGGGTTAAATATGATTCTTTAAGTTGTATCTATGGAGACGTAGGCCACATGCATTAATACTTTGCATGAAGGAAGACTGCTTTCCTCATCAACACATGCACACACTGTCCATTAAGAAGACATTATAAGACACTTAACATTTCCTTATAAAAGCCATACGTTATGGTTATGGATGTAAAAAGAGATGAGAGTTTGATTTATTCTCCTGTAACCTAACACAGACATTGCAGAAAAGACCTCAAGCTCACGATAGCTAATTTATAGTAAAATAATTGATAACATCATTAACCAGTGAATGGTATATTAAGGCAATCATTGGTGGAGTCAGGCAACAAATCCACTGTTACCCCACTTGTAACTGCGTGTGCTACTTTCAGTTACAAACTGCGATTCAGTCGTGCAAAAATCTAAATTCACATTGCCATTTTGTCAAAAAAAAATCACAAATTTTTTTTCTTTCTAAATGGAACTGGGACCTGTACTAAGCATGGTTATTATACACACTTGATGTTTACATATGGCACCAAAATGCAAGTCAAAATAACATCTCAATGTAAGCATCAGTTTACATAACCATCATAGTGTTACACTTGGGCAAGTAAAAGGAACACAGTCTCTGAATATTAAGATTAAATGAAAATTTGCATATCTGTATAAGGCAATATTCTCTGGACTGTATCTAGTGCACCAGATCAGTGAATGTTTAAAAACTCTGAAAAGCTCAGCATTTACTCAAATCCAGCCATTCTTGGAGGATTTTGATGGACACTGCTTGCAAATACAAGTACATTTGACTGTTTTGCTTCACCTGCACCTGACTCATACTAAATTACTTCTGATCTCATTGTAGACAGCCAGAGAAGACTGGAAGGGCACGTCAGGGAAAAGCAGCTAACTCTGCAAATTTTGTTTATTTCTTAGCTTACTTGGATTAAGCCAAGCTCCCAGTCATGAATCATTTGTCTTTAGGTGCAACACAGTCAACAATTAACAACAGTAGCTGTTTTTAATTAATTTCTAGTTTTCTGCACGCTAATTTCTTAAATAATGTAATTCTTCCTAAAAAGAGGAAACACTACAAAAATCACATCATCTTCTCTATCTGTAATAAGAAAAGATAGCTTGTTTCAAATGACAGATTGCCGTAGACACCTCTCTTAGTAAGACAAACGGGTACTACACTTCTGCTTAACTTAAAGAACCCACATTTGGATATCAGAGTCTGGAGTTCTCAACAGAGTAACAGGCAAGGTGATGTAAAAGGTCTGGGGATCCAGGAGGATTGTCAGAAGCATCTGTCCAGACAGCTACATGTCACTGCACACACCTAAACTGGTGAGATGTTTCTTTGAAGCTCATTAGAATTGTCTTTTTTGCATCATCAGACAACTTTGTCGATTTATTTTTCCTAAGTAGGCACAAAGGGGGAAATAGAGTCACCCAGAAAGCTACAGAGGTACACTAAAGCAGCAGAGAGTTACACTGTAGTAGAATTCTTGCCCTCTGTACTTACTAGACTTCATAAGTCCCTCAGTACACGAACGTGTGAAAAATATCTTCTTGGCATCCTTTCTCCTTTTTATTTAGGTCTGGTCATGCTGTTCTTCCACTAGTAAAGCTCCTACTGACTTCCTGAGGAGTTTGGCCTGCAGGTATCTAACATATTTATTTCCCCTTCTTCCTCCTCCTCCACAGCAGGATAAGGTTGTGTTTGTGTTAATTCACATTCCTTGGGTTACTCAGTGTTTGGGAACGAGGAGCTTTCAGCTGAGATTCTGCACTACTGCTGACATTCAAATTGGACAGTTAAGCTTTACTAATGAACCCTCAGGAAAGCTTTTGTAGTCCTTCCAAATAAACATTTTTAGTGTTTTTAAATAAAAACTGGTTGGGGTCCTACGGAAAGTCCTCAACAGCTTGACTTGCAATCCTGGCATATGCTGTACCGCTCTGATCTGGAAGAGGAAAAGCAAAACTCTCACTCACCCTTCGCTCATGTTTTCCCTTCGCATCCTGCAGAAGAATCTGCTTTCCTCGGTGGGTGACTTTTGAAGGACAAGTTTCTGACACTGAGAAGGAGACAGGAAAAAGGATAGTGGTAAAGAGATGAGAAAAAGGTATTCCCCAGGGATTTCTTCCATCTTTCTTTTATACATTCAAGAGCATTTCAACCTTGCTGTGTTCATTTAAACTGATTTTTCTCTAGAAAAAGTACACCTCACAGGTATAAAAAGGCTTACGGGATCCTAGTTCCTGAATAACCATTCTGTTTGGAGGATTAGAGGCTGGGGCTATTCTGCTCCTTACGTACCCCTGACCAGCGTGGCTTGGCTCAGGAATTGAGGCATCATGGAGTGGGAACAGATACTCCTCATGCCTCACAAGGGAAGCTTATTCCACAGATGTGTGATGAGGGACACACTTGGCACAGGAAGACTCCACAGAGAGTGGTCTGGGGACTGCCACTGAAGCATGAGCAGACAGGAGAGAGGGGATCAGACCTGCCCCACTCACTTTACCCTCCTCAGGGACAGCTTCAAAGGGGCCCCAACGGAGCTGCTCTCCCACCTTGAGCCTTTCTGGAAGGTCTCTCCTGCAGAGGCATATCCAATCCTGCACTGAGGCTGGCTGCAGGAATTCTCACCATACACTTTGACAATTAACGAGACAGCCTAATTTTAACTGCACGCTGAATTACAGCTCTGGAAAAATGAGAATCCTTCCATATCACATGAGGTTTCCCTTGCAGTTGTAGTATAATGGAATTACAGACATCTATTAACTACCATTCTATTATCCATTATTAATACAGTTCCTAAAATTCCATTTTATTCCTATTTTCTCCCATCAAGGAACATGTTACTGCAAATCCTTATATAACCCATTAGTGAGCGTGGTAGTCTTCTCTGCATCCTGATCAAAGAAACCTTTGTGATGCCAGTTAGGAAGTGCTCACTGCTCACACCAAGTCCCACATCCAGTCCCTAAGCTGGTCAGGGTGGGAGCAGGTACACAAGGAACTCCTGGGAATTGTCTGTCTGACTTTGGAAGTTACACGTTTTTAAACTACCACACACACGCCAAAAAAAACCATTCAAAATACCAGAAGAGCCATGCAGAATCATGACTTCACCAGTCTGAGGTGTTCAGAAACACACAGGAAGATAGGGTGTCTGCCCAGAAAATCTTACAATCTCTTTGAAGTCACGATCTCACAGGGAGATGAGAGAGATGATGTTACCCACCTGACAAATCCATGGCTGCCTAGTACAGACTTAGCAGTTTTGATTCAAGGACGTTTTTTAAAAAATCTATTTGCCTATTTCCAATTTTATTTTTATTATTCCAAAACCTTAAAAAAGAACAGCATCTGTTACCATTTTAATTTCTTTTTTTTTTTAATCTCACTTAATTTTAATGTTTCTAGGTTACAAAATTTACTCGATTTAGCCAAGGCTGTGCTTGTATGGATCATACCATCATATGCATACACATATATATGCCTTCCTATTGCTGCCACCTCCTACGATGCTGAGTGGGATTTCCATATGAGGAAGGACTTCAGAATTAAACCACCCCAAAATATTCCTGCAAAAGTAACCATGCTGCCACTGAAATCAATGTGAATTTAGTGCCTGGGTCCAGAAAGATATTTGGTCCCTTCTCTCTTTAATCCATCCCTATGTGCCTTCAGTTATTTTCTTTGCCCTTCTCCTGACATTTGCTATTTTGGTTTTGGTTAGGGCAAAAAAGGCAACAAAATCCTGGTATTCTCTGTTGGCCTATCATGAGACAAAGGATAAAAAGATGTGTGGATCAATTATAATATTTCTATTTTAGAACTGCTCACAAAAATGTGGTATATTAGACTATACCTAGGAAAACCATTTTTCCATCTTCTTCTTCTTCCCTTCTGCTGTGTGGTCTAGTGTTTAAGGGTATTTGTCTTTCTTATTTGTAAAAATACGTGGCTGATCTCTGTATATTTATGGTACTACTTTACTAAACTCCATACATACTGCCTTCCTCTTAACATAAGGAGAGATGTTAGCAAATCAGCAACAGAGGGCCCAGCCTTACTGTGATTGAAACTCAGTGCCAAAATTACCACCAACTTCAAGGACAGAAATGAATTTTCCTGCAGTATGCTTCAGGATAACAAATTAATTGCTGTGTACTGCTTTTTTTAATAGACATGGTGCATACTTCCATTCCAAAGCACTGAAGTGCAATAGATCTCAGCAATTTATTAGGAGCATGCATGTTCAAATACATGTTTTCATAATCCTTTAAAGACATGAGCATCTTTAGCACACTGCATCAAAACATAGAGCTCTAATACTGACAAAGCTCATCATGATCTTATTGGCATTTTTCACTGCAAACAGCTAGAGAATACATCCCCCTTTAAACCATGTGACTTCAATTAACGCTCAACTAAATCATATCCAAGTGCTGTGTTTCGTAATAAAAAGGGCAAGCAGGGGTATTCAGATTGAAAAATTGGGCCCTAATTGATAATCAAGTGTGTAATTCTTTCTCATGCAAATACAGATGGCAAAACTGAGTTTCCATTTTGTATAAGCTTGATTTTATGAAATTTCAGTGCATTTTTGGAGTATAAGACTAAAAGAAAAGCCATTTTGAGATGTTTGCAATTGTCTTACAATTAGCTTCTCAGTTACTATATACTGAATTTGATCTGAGGAAAGAACAGTTTAGAAGGCTGACTTGGCTTTCTCTGCTGAATATTGAATTACATAAATATGTGATTCACTCCAAATGGTACACAGAAGCAGTAGGATCGGATGAAATCAGAGAAATCCATGAATCCATGGAGAACCACCTCCTCCCCCTGGAATATAAACCAAATGCTGTCATTTCTAGAATAATTTTTACATCTCTCTCCTGTGCTCACTAAGTAACCAGATTTTGCTATCTTCACTCCTACTCGTGTAGTGATAGCTTACTCCAGGAATATCCCTGTTTCCCTCAGGCTGGGAACAAGGTACCACCCAACACGGGCAGAGGTGAAAGGACCAGGCCCTAATTGATTTTAATTTCTTTCTGATAAGGTTTATAAAATGTAACAGAAGCACTAATAAATCATGCAATAAAAATTCTGAATAAATCGCAGGCCAAGGCTTTCTGCAGTGATTGCTTGTGATGTAAGAGCCTTTAATGACAGTAAGTTAAAATTGCATTGTAATGGCCTTTTGTAAATGCAATAAATCTCAGGTTTCAGTGCAGTGCAGCCAGCCAGTGATGTGTGTGCTGCACATGAGCTACCAACACAGGCACACGCTGCTGGTACACACTTACGTAATTGTGTTGCTACTTCAGGAGCAGCAGCAAATCTCAGCACTGCTACATTTACTTGGAAAAACCTTGGGTCAGGACCACTGAGGTGTTGTGACTACACGAAATAGCTTAAAATATCATACTGGCTTTTTACTTTTACTCTCCTCATACTGGGAGGGAATGTCCCTTTTAAGAAGCAATAAAATAGATTATTTGGTTTTAAATAGCAAAGGCAAAACCTATTGCTACGGAGTCTTTTAATTTTCAGAGGCAAATACAAGTTAAAACATACATTTTCATCTGCACAACCAAACCAAATTTATCATCTTTTCTAAATTTCCTTGATCATCTACCCATTCACAAAAAATTAAATGTACACAGAGATACATCAACAGTTACTTAATAACTGCTTGTTTTGACTGCAGCAGCATTCCTATTGCTGCCTACGTTTGCCCTTAAAAAAACATTCTTGAATACAGAAAGATCTGGTCAGCTCAGGTTGCTTAGCATTTAACATGTGTAAGAAATTCAGCTGCAGATTTCCCTTGAAAATTCATTCCAGTACTCCTGTTCTATTTTTCAGTTTGTGCTTCTTGCAGTCTTCATTACACCGGATCAGTTGACACATACAGAGATGGTGGAGGCCAGTTCTGTGATTTATCCAGTTATTAATTTAATCAAAACCTTCAGTCAGAATGCTTCAGACTTGATAACAGACTTCAAAACAGAATGAATAGGAAGAAATCTCTAAAATGCTGAGCACCTACAACCTGCAGCAGAAGGGAGGTCATGTCCTAGAGCAGAAAAGGACACAGGCAAGAAGATAACAGACCATCATTAAAATCCCACCCACTCTGTAGGACCACAGTCCCAGCTCTCGCTGGTTTTAGTGGGATCCAACCAGAGACCCATGCAGAGCTATTTCAGGTAAAATTTTCCAGGGCAAGGACAAGTGTGTGATTGCCACAAGACGCAGTGCTAAAGGGCTTGCCTTCAGAGCAGCCTTTGGTCTCCTCTCTGAAAACACCACCCCATGATCTCAGCCACACTGTGCTATTCCCGTTTCCCTTTTTAGCATGGATCTCCCCTTCGCTTCCAGCGTGGAGTTCTGCAGGAAATCTAGTGACAGTACATCTTAGCACTTCTGGGGAATGTGTCCCGCAGAACGCTGAGCTGATTTTAACTCTGGGCTGCTCAGCGAAGCACTCGTAAGGACAAACCAAGAACAAGCACTGACTGTGCTCTGATAGCTCAACAAATACCTGGCCTGAGGCAATGGCTGTGAGGTGGTGTTTGGTTTTCTGCTTTTGGGGCAGTAGCAGATCAGCTTAGGTCACAATTTGGCTTAAGCGATATTGAAATTTAGTGTTCTGTTGTTCAGTGTTCAGTTGATGGGAGTTCACTGTCTATCCTACCAAGCAGTCCCTGAGGTGCTAGTGATTTTATTAAAAGACCTAATGTAAATTTCAAAACTGTATAGATTACTTAAAATGTTAGTTATGTCTAAGCAGCAGGAAATCAATAGTGCAAAAGTGCATTCACTGTTCTAAAGAAAGCCTCTTTTGGAGAACCTGCACTGCTAAGCAAATGAGCTCAGTTTGCCAATGGCATGGACTACACGCAAATAAAAAGTGTGAAATTCAGTAAAAATTCTATAGCATCTTCAACCCCAAACCAAAAATTTATCTTCATGCAGATACTACCATCAGCTATAGGAACTCCTAAAACTGTGCATTTACTGTTCTCGAAGAATATCTTGGTTAGGACAGCAGGTAAACCTTGGTTCTACTAGGTGATTTTGAACATTCATTCAGAACTTTCCCACATCCTTAGATGTGTACACAGACCTATGTGGAAATTTATTTGAAAGGAAAAAAAACCCCACAGCCTAAAGAAGCCCTCAAACCTGGGATTTGGACAAATCATTGCAAACAACTGAATTAGTGCAGTTTATGGAGTATTTTTTAGAAGATCTGACCAAGGTCCTACTGCTTGCCTATGTTACCTCTGAAGAATCCTCTCAGAGGAGCATCTGCAGCACACCAGTAGTGCAAAGGCAGGTCACACACATAGAGCTCAGCACATGAACATTTGCAGTGGCACAAGCACACAGACTTGTTTTATTACCTCACTATGGCACATCATTTGGGTATGCTTCAGCCCCTTTCATTTTCTATTAATTTTACTGTCTTTTACACATACAAGATGTTTAATCTAAGTATGTCATTTTCAAAGTTGAAAAACAAAATTTCTCAGGTTACTTGTTTTGCATTTTTTCCTCTCTGCCTTACTATATGTTTATTACAGTAGCTAGCACAATAGAGTTATCTGTGACACCTCTGAATGCTTGCACTATAAAAACAGCAAGTTGACAGCATCTAGGGGAAGGCTTTACACTATACTCAGATGTAGTGGATTTTTGTAGTGTTTTCCCAGCCAGCCTGGACTGCAGCAGAAGATCACCCAAGGCTGTGATCCCTCCAAAGGTGCAGTGCGTGCCTGAGCTGTGGTGGGCAGTGCACAGACAGCTTCTCCATCACCACCTTCTCCATTACTCCTGCACCAAGGAAATCCAGCAATCAACTCCTGCACCTTCACTTCTGAGAGCAGACACATGAAAGGCTGTCACCACGTGAATTCAAACTTACAATTCCCAAAACACTAACCCTGCAGCTGGAATTTTTTTACATTTCCCAGTGCCTACAGTGTTGTCTCTGCCTGTACCCAAAATTGCCCTAGTACTGTTGGCAACTAGCTTATATCAAAGCCTTGTTGATGCCCATAATTTCCCCTCACTAATAGGAAAGACCTTTAAATGTACTTGCCAAATACATGGTGAATATAAGCTGTTTTCAAAGACATAAATAAAAACAGGAGTTATTTGTAGTGTCAAGCAGTTCTCTGGATGCAATAATCTCGTGGTTACTGTTTTTTGCTTAGAATGTGAAATTTCAAATTTAATATTCTCCTCCTACTGCACAATTTCAAATTTTCATCCATCTCTGCTCAGGAGAATTTCACGAAGCTCCATAATCCAGGCAGTTAGTGCAGCTGATCCAATTTGCACAGCATGAAGAGTTCACAAACTAATACCCTGGGAAGATGGCAAAGCAGCAATTCCCAATAGTGTGGAAGTCAGAGGCTGTTCCTCTGTGGTGATTCTGGGCTACTGAACTCAGCAGGATCAATAGCAGAAAATGATACACATAGTGGCATTATCAGAGATGGTCTAACATTGGCACATGACAAGACTGGTATTTTTATTTCCAGTCACTTGTTGGAAGGCAGTTCCTGTTAGGAAATAACCATGGGTTGTCCTCACGTGTTGGGCTCTGGGGTGAGCCATGCACAACGATTTGGGGATCTCTGTGCAGCACCTGTGGAGAAGGAATGGGCAAAATGCACACAAAAGTAGGAGATGATATGCAGGGGAGATGATATGCAGAATTAGAGAGGACTTTTTCACCCCAGAGTCTGAGCAATGCTGCCATGCTCCAAAGTCAGTGTGAAGACACATCACATAATTTGTTTTGAAAAGACCTACATTTCCCAGGGCTATCAATCTGTCACCTCTCAGCCGTGCCATGGAAATACATGCATGCTTAAGGTCTCTGAAGGCTGCCTTTTCATCAATATTTTAACATAAACATTCTTTTAATTTAAATGGAGATTGATCACTTACGTTTTATTACTTTTTAATAAAAACACATTATCACCATTAAAGGAAAGTGATCTCAATTAAACTATTGCCAGGATGAATTTAACTTTGGAAAGCACTTGAGCAAGTCTTTGCTAGATCAGAGCCTTTTACAGCATGTGTGCTTTAGTTCTGGTTTTAACAACCAGCACAGAAGTGATCAATGGCCATTCCAGCTACCACATTCACTGCCTTCACAATACACTTAAAACTAGTCCAAAATCTTACTGAAACTGTGAAGGGTGAATAGTTAAATATCCCTCTCTGCTCTAACTTACCTTATATAGGAAGACTTGCCAGGGGCGCTAATGAAGCAGAGACACTTTTGCAGTTTTACCATCTGTTACCAAATCTACTCCTGCTCTAACAGAAACACAATTGTATTAGAATTTAGAAGTGATAAACATTGAAAACAAATATTTTCTTTCATTTTTTAAATAGCTTTGCTGCATAGTCCAAAGAACAAAGTGTTTGGACAATTAATAAAACATCTTGGGACTGCTTTAATTAAAAAACAAGATAGAACAAAAGAATAGCGATAGAGTTGAACATAACCACAACACAGTAGAGAGGTATAAATAAGAAATCACATTTTTCCACAGCCTTCAGGTTTAGACTTTAATTCAGGATAACACACCCTATTTCTATGTCCTACAGAAAAAAAAAGTCAACAAAAAAACCCATTTGAAATGTGAATGTCATTGAAAAATTTTTAAATGCTCCATCTATACTAGCTAATATGTGATGATTGTAGAGTGCTTAAGAACTGCATCCTCCTAACCCTCTTCCCATCCTAAGTAAGGACCTTCGGGGTAAAAACTCCAAAGAACACTACAGTTTAGCTTCACTTATGTGCACTGGACTAAAAATGAACACTTAATATTTATGTGAATCATTGTCAGTGTCAAGTGAGATGAAGCTTATAAAAATAGATCCAAATCAGGGAATGAGTTTGAAGACTCAGTGGGTAAATGCCTCTTTACGTACGGTATTATTTATAGATATTTTTTAATCTGTTCTGTCATCTTGTCTCTTAAATTATTAGAAAGTAAGAAAGAAGGAACTATGGCAAATGTAGATAAAACAGAAATCTTGCTGGAACTGGCAGGAATATGAGCAAAACCCAGGAAGTTTAAAGCTGTGCTCCTAAGCCCCTTGCTTTCTCTAGGTTCCGAATGAAAACAATTCCAGCCTATTTTACAATTAAATATGTACTATTTTGAACTAACTATGCTGTTGAAATAGGAGGAATGCTGTTTTCAAGATTCTCTGTTTGGCATCCAAAAGACTTGCTCTGGCATCTGAAAACAAGCTAGCCACAAGCCAATTTCAGGCACTGGGCTGAGTCTTGTCTCTGTGGTCTCACGAATCCTTTGACATCCTACATTAATCAGAGTTCCCTCTAGATAGAAATGTTAAGCTCACCATGGCCACAACAGAAATTTCAGCATTGGATCCCAGTTTTTGTAGCTCTCTTAGAAGCCAATGACAGCTGCAGATGATCCCTAAGTTGATCCCCAAAGGTTCTAAGCATTAAAAACTTAAAATGTCATTGTGGTAGGTTTATGCATCTATTTATCATCATCTGATAAGGAGAGGCCCAGTACTAATATTGCTCTAATAGTGCATCAACAAGACTCTGTGAGTCTCGACCATTTCTGAAAATACTTTAAAAAGCTCCTACAAAAAGGACAAACTATAATGAAAATATGATTAGAATTTGAAGCAGGTATTCAATATTGAAGGGCAAGATACTCAAGGCATTTAGGGTGAAGGTCACCTTGTACAAAAATGCAAAGGAAGGGAGCACATCCACAAGGCTTTGCTGGGTTCTTGCAAACATGGGAATGTTATGTTTCATGTGTAGGAGGCTGGGGAGGTCATACTTACCTTAATTCTGCTAGCTGGTGGAGAACTCTCCTTTGAAACAATTGGAGCCATTTCTTCCTTTATCCAGACACTTCCATTACCCAAAGTCTATCAGACAGAAAATCAAACTGGGTAAAGCAGGGAGCTACTCTGCCCCTGGTATATATATTCCACGTGGTTATGGAATACTGCACAAGGGGAATATGTATCCATAGCTTTTGCTTTGACCATTCAGGTACCATTTCTATAAGGTGAAGTGGTTCTTGTACTCTCCTCATCCAGGTAGGATTTCAGTGTACCTCTGTGTCTGCTGGGAACAACACACAGAGCTGCTCTTTGATTTGAAGGCATTTCGTGCAAATATCAGCTTTTCCTGCTCTTGACTTCAGCAGCAAAATCTAATTCAGACCAGTGAGAAATCTCATCTAATATTTTTTTTCTAATTGTCCTGAATCTGTTTTAGAAGTGAGATGTACGTTTTTACAGGCACAAGAACTGCAGTAAATTTGAGCAGAGGTCGTAGATGTGAATGTTAGGAATAATTGCTTTTTTTTTTTTGCCACGAGGATATCTGAGGATATTGTTCATCCCAGTAGTCAGCCAAGTTTTATTTAGCAATGTCAGTCTAACAGATGCAATTTCCACTTATGATAACTGTAGGCATATCATTAATTTTAGTAACTGCAAAACTTATAGTAGAAGTACTTTTCTGTGACATCCCTTGCTCCTCACTTTGGCAACTGCAGAAAATAAAAAATAAAGAGAGATTTCTGTTATGAGCTTGTACAATTGTCCAGATACAGCAGTAGTTTAGTCTAAAGATCTGTAATGTACACAGATGGCAAAAGTCTCACAAATACATCCAGAAATTATGTGTGAAAACTACATTCACAAGACTTGTGCTGTGTTTATTGAGAGACCAGAAACTGCATTTCGACAGGAATATCAATAAGGACTTGGATTCAAATGAAAAAAAATATTTTCCATTTCCTACCTACACTGCATAGGGCACGAGCTGTAATCAAGAAAAATTTCAGGATGGCATGAGGCTCTCAAGCTGCATAATTCCAAATAACACTCAGTGGAGTCCTGCCATTACAATGCCCACAGGCCACAGAAATGCTTTTAAGCCAACTCAGTAGCCCACATTACAAATTCTAGTTAACAAAACTGACCACAGGATCGCAGCTTAGGGTAGAATACATTCCTTTTTCTTTAAAATACGTCTGCCTTCGTCCAAGTGCTTGGTGGTCACTCATGGTTTTCAGTCTCCCATTATGCTGAAGCTGTAACTTTATTTTTTTTTAAAACATGCAGAAAGACATGAGCCACAAGTAAAGTCACTGTGCTTGTCACCAGCCCCTCTAACATTTATTGCACAAGGTTATTTGGCTTTCCAATTCAGCTGCTCATGAGAGTTGCAAGGAAGGGACAACATCCATGACTTGATGTTTTTGGGGTTTGCATTTTTGAAAGTTTTGCAGATGACATTTGGGAAGCTTTCTCACAATGCACAGACTTTTTCGCTAAGAAAGACTATTGTAAGTATTGCAGTTTCAGAGCTAGGGCTGGACAAATAAATGTAGATATATTTTGGAAACAAAGTATTATTTCCTCCCATTTTTCCTCCTCCTCTCAAATAACATTTATTCAAAGCTTTTCCCTTTTCTCCATAAGAAAAATCCCAAAGTTTCCCTTCTCATCCCAGTATTAGTTTCTTTTTCTCCCCTCACTCTGACTTAATAAAAAAGTGAAAATGAAAATGACAGAAAAAAAGAACAACACAGGAAAATTTAAGAAGGAATGACCAGGAGATAATAAGGAAATAACTTTCTGCACAATATTTTGCTAAAATCTTTAGGTAAGAAAAAAGCCTTGCTAGTTTGACGTCTGAAGGACAAATAGCAAACCTTGTTGAATGTTTTCAAGGGAAAAAAGGATCTCTTTTTTTTTCCAAATTGCTTTTATAATTTCCATTGACTTACTAACAAGTACATATCCATCTTCTTGCAGTCCCTTAGCTTGATTGAGGTGAGGGGTTTTTGTTTGATTAGTTTTAAATTAGTCGGGAATATAAACAGCTTTCCATGTAGGTCAGAAAAAAATATCTTCAAATGATTCTCAACCTGGCACTGTGTTTTTTTAGCCTTTTCTGGCCGTAACAATACTCTCTCTTTTAGAAGTATCAACATCTTCTTTTCCTTCTGATAGTTCCTCTTTCAGCCAGAGGCTGTGGCACCAATTTTTAAAGAGCATTTTAATCGTTGCTGAGCAGCTGCTCTCCTGCTCCTGGAGCATGGGATGCCAAGCAGCAGAGGAACCACAGCCACCAGCAGATGTGAGAAGGACACCCTGAAGTGGAACTGCTGAAACCAGAGGTTGCAGTGTAAGCAGTGAGGAGAAAATGCCTCCTGGAGGAGGATATATCTCCTAGAAATAGGAGATGGAAGGAGTCTCTTCGGAGCTAGAAAAACAAATCGCTGTGGGGAGAGGGAAGTCACACCCGTCAGTGCTCACTGGGCATTGAGGGACAAACAGAGTTAGGACCCTGGAAAGGGAACACAGGATGACAAAGCAGCAGATTGCAGTAGAGAAAGACAGTCAAGAGTATGAAATTTCAGGTTGTGGCCACTTACAGCAAATCCCTTTTCGGCAAGGTGAGAACAACCTAGTCAGAATAATTCAAATGAGTTAGCAAGATGCAGTACCTTCTGCACGTGGTGCAAGCAAGAAAGCAGCCCTCATGAGAGCCCAGGAGGAAGGGGGGTAAGGAAGAGATTTTGTGGTCAAAAGAGCAGATTTTGCTATTGCAAGTTTGCCAAAATATAAAAAAAGGATTAGGCTCCACGTGAAAAGCTTCATGTATTGTCACCAGTGCTAATTCTGGAGAAGCCTTTGCTGTAAGGACACGTGAGCACTTTGGACAGCATGTTCTGATGCACTCATTTGCTTTTGTGAAGGTCAGACACCTTGATGGCTGGCACAAGAGCTGGGCAGGACAAAAAGAGAGAGAGAAAGAGGCCAACTTCATCTCCTTAAGAGCTCTAGAGTGGATA
Source organism: Vireo altiloquus (assembly GCA_013396875.1). NCBI lineage: Eukaryota > Metazoa > Chordata > Aves > Passeriformes > Vireonidae > Vireo > Vireo altiloquus. The sequence continues at coordinate 141,379 of VZRF01013113.1, read as the reverse complement.
TTTCAGCATTCCAGCCTAGCCAAACTAACTTCTCCTATCAGGAGTCCTGCACAAGAATTATGTCCTTCAGCACACACACAGAGACTCTTTTCAGCTGTGATCCAACACTGCTAAACAGAGTTTAGGGAAAAAACGACTTAAATATATAGGGCACTTGTGGAAGAGAGCACACCACAGGCACTTGCTGTGTCAGACTAAAAGATGCTGTGCTGGTTTCAGCAGTGGACCTTGTACAGGAATTATTCTGGGGGTAATCCTCATTCACCTCTTTGCCCTTGTTTGATCGCTTTAATTAAAAAGAAAAAAAGGTGTAGAATAAATGAGCAATCTTTAATTGAGAATATTTGATGTCTAATGAAAAGCTGTGGCTTGTTCATGTATTCTGTTCACTGAGGGCTCCAATATGAAAATACATGTAAGATTCAGTGGCAGATACAGTGATGGAGCTGAGGCAACAAAGAGATAAGGTAGCAAACAAAAGTGTTACAATCTTATGTGGGAAGCCCAGAATCCACCAGCTCTTGATATGATTTCAAATGAGACTTCTGGCAAGCCACAACTTCTAGATAATGATTTACCTCTATAATCAGGATAATAGAACATTATTTATCTATCTCTTCTGGGTATTGTGGAGACTAACAGTTGTATTGTAATTTGGAGATAAATTGGAGACACTAGATGAATTTCCACTATCATGTTTTTTCTAAGCAGGTGAAGTGAGGACACCTTGACACAGAAGGAACTAAAGTTTTCTCAAAATAAATCAGAGAGATCAGAAGGCAATTTTATCTTTGCTTCATTCTCATTATTCAGCATTTCTCAATAATGGCAATAAGATTGACAGGAAATGAGAAAACAAAGCTTTCGTGGATCAGAGCGATAAAACCTAGTAACATTTAACACTGCATCTACAAAACAACAGTTTAAAATCCAAAAATTATTTCTGCTGTTTCAGATGAAAAATTAATGCAAGATGCACCCAGCAGATTGTGCCTAATAGACTATTGACAGATCTAATAAATAACTTCTAATTACATAATGACAAAATTTAAACATATATCACCTCATATAGGCATTTTAAATCAAAAACATATAAAGTTAAACACTAACATGCTCAACCAGACCCCACATTTTAATTGGTCCCGGTTTGTGGCAATCCCATAAAGCCAGAAAATAGTTTAAGGGAATTAACCCTTTGTCTCCATGAACTGTGGATTCTGACTAGAGGTTTTGAATGGAGGGAGCAAGTTATACACCAGCCCTGGAGTGCAACAGAATGAACCTTTGGTTTTTATCTTGGCTGCTGTCAGGAATCACATCACCTCCCCAGAGCAGGCAGACTGAGGATGAGCTGGGAGCTGTGTCTCTTCCCAGAGACCAACACCCCACGGAATCAGATGCCAGAGCAGATGCTGCATGTGCTGGAGGCTGGCACAAGCTGTGGCTCCCTGAGCAGTCCCAGCACGGCACACAGTGGGAGCACTCACCTTTCTCTCACCTGGGCTGGCTCCAGCATCACCCTTACCTTACAGGACCTCTGACACAAAGGCATCAGGCAGATATTGAGGATGAGCTAATCACTTCCCAGGGATTCCCACTCAGCCAGAAGTGGCAGAGCTGTGGTTACAGATCAGGGGAGAGGCAGAGGAGTCAGGAGAGACTGGCATGGCAGAAAGGCACTGGGACCTCTTCTGGCAGTATGTGGGATGAGAAGGAGCCCAGTTACTCCTCTGGAGACTCAGGGAGCAAGGCAGATGATAAACAGTTGCACATCTGCTTTGCAGATGCCAGTGTCTCTGAAAATGCCCTTTGATTGGGATGCAGACCTGAGAATGTATTGCAGATATGTGACCAGCACAAGACTCTCCACTCTAATAATCTGGTAACTCTTGCTATGGTTGAGCACAAAATGGCTGGATGCCTTGGGCAGTGCTCAGGAGCCATTGTGTTCCTCAAAAATATGTTCTCCTTTTGAAGAATTAATTCTACCTCATATTTACCATGGATTTATTCCTTATGGCACACAGGGACGGCCTGAAATCACTGATATCCCTACCTAATTCAAGGAATCCAAAGTGTCACATTTGACCTCCCTGTTCATTTTTTTTCTTGAGCAATTCCTGAAGGGACCAGGAATTACTCCTTTTCCAAATGGAATAACAACAGAAAGCTGCTGGAATTTCAACCAAAAAAAACTCCAAAAAAGAAACCAAAACCCCAAACCAACAAAACCATTTCTTTCTTTGTCAGTGTTCACCAATTATAATTAATGTGAGTTTAATCAAAACTCAGAGTAAGACCAAGAAAAAAACAAAGGTCAGAAAGTAATTATATTAGAAATCTGTTCCCCAGTCAATTGCTTGCTTTTCAGGCTTTAGCTGTGTGGCAATTTCAGTACTTATGCAACCACCATAGAATTTTCTAGGTCTGAGTTTTACTTGAGAAGCAGAAACTTCTCACCAACCAAGCCCTTCAGGTCCAAGCCCAAGAAGGTTTTTGTCATGGGGGTGGGGTTGGCAGGGAGGAATGAGCTTCCTTCACAGCCTCAGCCCCCTCAGATGCCACCACTGCATCTCAGAAGAAACTCTCAGGCACCTTCCTGCTTGCTGCAGATGGAGTGAAGGGCACTCAGGATCCTCCAGGAGACACTGCCTCACAGCCCTGCAGGGAGAGATCCTCTGGGGAGATCACTCTGTGGCAGATTCCATAGCGTGCCAGGCTAACAGCAGGTGTATCCCTGTCCTTTTAGCACAGGTTGGGAGGAACAGTGTTTGCTAAGGCTGCACAGCCAAAAAGCCTACTTTAAAAACACACGCTGGAGTCAGATGTCTGCTTGTAACATTTATGACTTGGCAGATTGACTGTGCACATCAGGCACACATCTGATGGTTAATTCTGAGCCCTAATGCAGAAGAGCAGTCTTCTACCTGGCTGGTGTCTATCCTTTTCAAAAGGCAAAGGAGTGCATAAATTATGTTTAAAAAGAGGTAGGCATTTTCTACCCACAGAGTGGAGTCACTGTAGGTGGATTATTATCCAGGAATACCGAAGAGGCAAGAAGTCTGTGATTTAACCCATTCTTTGTAGTCTCCTTGCCTGCTACTGTTGGTACTGCCGACAGTCTGAAATTATCCATGTCACAATTTTTCAGGAGGTTCTGCAGCACAGCAGCTGCATTTCAGACAGTCAGGAGGAGTTAAAGCCCTAAAGAAAGGATTTTATTCTGAAATACTACCAGCTAAGCCCTGCAGCAGCATCCAGTTGTCTCTGCTGATGTCTCAGCTATGAGGTTGTTCAGTTTACTCACCAGGCCCTGCTCTACAAATGTCATGTCTTAGCAGAACAGGATGAACACTAAACCACCTTACAGATGACCAGCAGGATTTTGAAACCGATTTCTTCTGCAGTATCTTTACTACTGGGAAAACAAAAAGCAATAGTTTTCACAGTGCAAACTGAGACATTTCTACATCAGGATACAGGCATGACCTTTATCTAGCACAAATAAGGCATAGAGATGTTCAGCTGAACACAGCCACCTTCACTTACTCCAGCTCTGGTCTTCAACACTGAGCTTAAAGAAAGCATTGTGAATTGTGATGAAGAAAAATGATCAGCATTGGGGCTGAGCATCCCTAAATTCCAGTGATTTGCCTACAGTGAGCATCTGACAGTGAGCATCTTCAGAAACAGGACCTATAAGAATAGCCAAAAAAGAGAAGGATTTATAAATGTATGAGGTGAGTTTTAGATTATCATAGGTATCCCTGCTCTACTTCAACATTTCATATTTATGCAAAGAGAATTATATTTTCCTTGTCCATAACAATTTTCAGAAATTCAAAATACTTTACAAAAATGACTTAACCCCTTCAGTATCCCTAGTGAGATATGCAAGTATTCTTTCAATTTTCTCACAAGATGTGTGATCTGAAGCACCAAAAGACCCCACTTATTTCTTAAATTAATCAAAAGAAATAATTAACAAAAATAAGAAAGAAGTCCTGCCTCCCCCTGCTTATTTATTTTTTCACCAGACTCACCATTGTAAATAGGTCTAAACGGGTCAAAAGCAATAATACTAAATCCAGGAGTGTCTCTGCTGTGTTTAGCTCCAATGGGTGCTGCTCTAAAAGCTGTGATTTTCCCTGAGCTGGGTTGCAAAGGCTCAGTATTTTCTGGGCAGGTGGGCATCTGTTCTATCGCCTTGCTCTTGTTCCACGCACACCCATCTTTGTTCTCTAGCCAATATCTGAGACGCACCAGGTGCCACCAAGGTGCAGGTGGGGACCTGGACTCGTCCCCATGCCCTCCTGAGCACACAGAGAGGAGGCCAAGGGCTGCTGGCATGTGCAGCCTCCAGGAGAGACACCAGGTGAGGTGAGCAGAGACACCTCTGGAGAGGAGACAGGAGAGGTGTTTGCAATGAAAGGAAAAGCCAAAAAACGTTAGTCACAGAGCTGTTTGTGCCTGAGGGCATAAATGAGAGAGGAATCCTGCAAGAGGGAAGTGGAGAAACAATTTTGTCCTCAACAGCAACATTGCCCCTGGCCTTCCCACCTTCCTCCTCCTGCACATGCTGCCCTCAGTGGCTTGGCCATTCTGGCTTGCAAGGTGCTCAGTTGGAAACTATTGCCTGTAGACTGAAATTCCTGTTTCTGTCCTGCACCAGGGGGGCACTGGACAGAATTTCCATCATAATCAGACATCTCCTACCCTGTTACAAACAATACTAAAATGTACCACAACTCCTTCACCCTCTGTCAGCAGCCTGGGATTGCCCAATGGTCCAATTTCAAATCCCAAACATGCAGGATCCCTTCCCCACCTCCGTGTTTGCTTATAGCAATACTCTAGTTAATTAGCTGAGCTCAGCTATACCACTGAGAGAATTAAAGTTCAGGCTCTTTGCTAAACAGAAATCTGAACTTTCTGACTACCTTAAACTCCTGAAGCAGGTCTCTTAAATAAAGCATTGCTCAGCTCTTCTCTTGGAGTTCTTGAGTAGTTGTATTTTTTTTTTTTGATAGTTGACCCTGGTACTTGCTGATATAGCTGAGCTGGAATTCTTATCTGTGACCTTGTCAGGGCTGAAATTTTTAGTTTGCAACTGTATTCACTTTCCACCACTAAAAACAAAAGAAAAAATTAATAGAAAGAAAAAAGAATTTTGTTTTCCCGATCTTTTGTGACACAAATTGCAGGGAATGATTTTAAGATAACACATGAATTAAGGGCACCATTGGCATAAAACTAAATTCTGTTTTAAGACTGCCAAATGGTGCAGCTCAGGAATAGATGTAGAGATTTCCAAAAATAACATTTCTACCATGAAAAATTCACACAAAATTCCCCAAAATTATTTTGAAAGCGTACTACTGCCTTTATTACTTTACTGTCCTGAGTGTTACTTACTGTTTTCTTGGAGGAACACTCAGAGGCCCCATTACAGAACAAAGCCATGCTGTGATAGCTCATTTAAGTAGGGATACTGAGATAGTTTTCAATGATAATTAGTATGAACAAAATAAGCTTAATTTATATAGGCACATCCATCCACATATGTATTTAAACTCTGAGAACTATTTCCTTCTTTACTACAAATGTGGAGCCTAGCGAAAAAAAAAATCTTTCTATAGAAAATAGAGGAGATCCTCTTCAATATTAATCTCTGGGACCCTAAGTCATTACATTTTTAAATTTATAAAAGTCACTGTGATTGTTTAATGAGTTCTCATATCTTCTTAATCCTTCAAAATACGAACTGATAACACTCTACTTGTTTCTACAGGTGTTACTAATGAATAATTAAATAATCCCTACACACTTGTGAATATTTCCAAAGGATTCATAAAACAGTTTCTAACACACTCCAGAGACATCTTTAACAAGGCCTCTGACCTGCTGTATCAGTCCCCCAGTCAATGCACCTTCCCTTTGCATATTCCTGAGGCAGTGTCCCTCTGTGAGAAAAGGGTGACCCCAGTGGAAACAGGAATTTAAATGCTGCCTCTCAGTACCTTTAGCTTTTTCTCAGCAGAATATTTTCCTGTCATAAGAAGACAGAAACTAAGGCATTATGTTAGCACCCATGCATCCAATTTTAAATCCCATGCTACTCCATCCATTAAAATCAGTTTTCCCAGGGAGAAGGGTAGTTTCCCCAAGGGTGGCTGTCATCTTGGGTTTCCAGATCTCTTAGCTGACCTTTTTTTCTTTTACAATAGTGTAGTTATTACTTTTTAAAATCATCTTTGGTCAAAGTCCAGCCCAAGAAAAAACAGATTGAGAAGCTACTCATTTAAGAAGCTGAACCAGAGTTAGAGCTTGCAAAGGCATCTGATGAATTGAGGCACATGCTGTAATAGCAGACTATTTGTACAGGAGAATTAGAGGCCACATGGCTCATGTAGTGCCCACAGATACTGGGATTTCTCAGGAGACTGACTTTGCACAGCCCTCATTCTCACATCCTCTGTTAGGGGAAGGAGGGAGGAAGAACAGCTCAGTAAGGTTTTATCTGACTGCAGCAGGACACATTGGCAATACTGGGAGATCCAGTGCAGCAGCCTGGATGTTATCCATCTAATTTCAGTATCTAATCTCTCTAGACACTTAGAATCTGACGCTCAGTGGTGTGCTCCATCTTAGCTGATAGTGAAATCATTTAATACAAGTGGGTAGTGAGGTAGGTGACAAGCTGATTGATGGCAATATCTTCATTTAAAGCTATATAATGCCACCAGACAGGTCTAGAGCAGCTCAGGAGCTCTGCCTCAATTTGTTAGTATCCGTGCAAGTTTATCATGCCAGAGTGTGGCTTATACAATCTATTAAATCATTTTCCTAAAAAGAATGTGAGCTACCTCAATCCCATTAAAGCAGAGTGTCAGCATCTCACAGGATACTCAACAGTGAGATTACAGAGAGGTTCATCATTTCTCCCTCCTGGCAGGGAGAATCTTTTCTCTACCTTGCAGTACCCAGAAGGGATGCTGGCTCCTTGAAGCCACTTGTACTTCAGCTGTGACCTCAAATGCCCCAGCAGCAGAGCTGCTGCTCTCTGACAACAACCACACTGCCCATGCTTGGGGTCACAACTCTGCCTGCACGACCTGCAGGGACAATCCCACCCTTGGAGGCAAATTTGGTGTCCATGGTTTGCTACAAATGGATGAGGGGTCCAGCAGGCACCAGGAGCACAGGTGAAAATATAGTGATGCTCCTGCACATTAGGACACATAATTAAAGTGTGGAGAAGCCTTTGCCTTTCTATTTCTTCGTGGAACTCCTGCTTGGAGAGCCCAGAGGGCAGACTGAATCCCACAGGGAACCCCTAAAAAGTCCACTCTTGATGAGTCTGCAGTCAAAGCCTAAAGGCAGGCTCATGTAAAGGAAATTGGGGCTGTAGTGGGTTTAGGGAGAAGAAATGTCTGCTCCTTTCATTTCTTAAGGGCATTAAGCACATTGGGTTAATAATCCATGCCTGCTTGTGTCTGTCCCTTAAGCACCTCTGCCTCTGAGGAGAGCAATGGCAGAAGAGTCCATTGCTGTCCTGTCCACCCTTGTATTGCCTCAGAGACACAACCTCACTACAGCTTCTGCAGCCACAAATTCCCTCAAATCCCATGGGTTTTTAAGTCTGTAGCCAACCTACTGTTCTGCCTTAAGGAAAAAGAGATGGGAAAATTGAGGTTTTCTCACCTGCATCAGCACTCTCATGGAAACTGAGTCCAGACAATCTCAAACTCGCTGTTCAGACCTGCACAGGAGCTTTAAATGCAATTTCATATAGCTCCTGTGAAAAAAAATCAAAACAGCTTCCCCTTAATTCACTAAGGAATACTAGAGGTGGTGGCTAATTCTCTCCAAATTCTTTCATGCTTCATTCAAGGTCTACATCGTGGGGCTGTTTCTAATCCAACAGTAGCACACAGATGAGCTTTCAGTAAAACCTGCATTGTCCAGGTTCCAGTGGCCATAACCAACAGCATTTCCATACAAAAGGCTGAATTTACATTATTTGTGATGAGACTGTGACATACCAGCATTTTACACCCTTTGAACAGCAGGGATAAGATGAGGAGAATTTTATGGCTAGTGATTGCCATCCCTAATGAAGGAGCTTTGTCTCTGCCAGTGTTGTTGCAGTTTCTGTGGTAACCACTGCTTGCACAGAGGAAGAAGTCAGTGTAAATTGCTGGCATGTGGACAACAGCCACCTTTGAGTCTGGTTCACATATATACCTTTTCTGACTCAGGTTATGATCCATTTCTACAAGGTAATTGTTAATGCCTACAGTATTTATTATTTTAATCTGGAAGCTGTTGAGCAGAAGTCCTACGTGACAGGCATTACATGCCACACTTTGCCAATATGTAAATGCAACTTCTAATTTAGGATAAAACCCATCTGATTTTTGTCCACATAGAAAAATTAATTCTTTAGAAAATCAGATGTGAACTCTTTCAATGAAAACGACAAAACAGAAAACATTAAAGTACAGAGTATACAATATATCCACATGTATACTAGCAAATACAAGATTACATGATGTGAAAGATAAGAGCAGGTAAATCTTTTTTCCATCCTGTTTTCATGGAAGAAATTTTTGTGTGTGAATCCTAGGGAGTAAAGTGTTTCAAGTGACTGCAATGAAGCAACAAAGAAGTCCAGGCTTAATAGTTTTCATTTTAAAAAACAGTTCATATTCAGAGTTAAGGTTTCAGTAACCATACGTAAAACCTTTAAAATAACTCAGGAAATGCCTTCAGAAATCAAGACTGCAATGATTGGTGCCATTTCTTTCACTACCCACATCTACTCACACCCTACTTCTCCAGAAACACATTCTCAAAATGGAAGCAGCTTCTCAAGCACCAAGTTGTGTTTCTGGTTTACTGAATTCCCACAGAGTACTGAAGTTTCATTGAGTAGAAACTAAGGCATCCAGACAAATGTGTTTAGTCATGAAAGGAACAGAAGAATGGAAGACAAACAAGTTGCAAGAATGGAAACTCCTGAACTAGTTTCCTACCAGCTTCTCGCAATACACATATGCTTTATGAAATGTGTTTGTGTTGACTAAGATACAGGACTAGGTCCTTAAAAAAGTAATGGGGCACAGTCATTCATTTCTCTCAGCCCACCTCTGAAGAATTCTCCTTAACACAGAGGTTTTGGGCAACCATTCTCAACTAAATTACTTTCTTACCTGAAGGGTAAAAGCAATACCAAGTATTCCATAGAAATATGTTGACCAATACCTTGGCAGCCCAAATCCCACTGCAGTCAACGACAGATTTACACTGGCAGGAGCACAGATGGAGCTATTTCTGGAAGCTGCTTGATGTCCTGGTGACATGGCTGAAAATAAACAGCCCCAGAACCATGTATTGGGCTGGAAAACCCTACTTGTTCTACACTTAGGTCTGATTATGGCAGAGCTGGCCTCACTTGGCTGTGGCACCCAGCAGCAAAGGGCAATGGAGGTTTGCAGCTCATGCTGCAGCACTCAGACTCAGCAGTGCTCCAGCTGCATTTCCAGCTGTTACAGCACATTCTTTAATATTACATGCCTTCAGTTTCCGAGTGGAGATGGACCTTGAGTTGCTTGTCACAGGGGAGTTCTCCTGGGCAGTGCTTTGGCTTTCAGCATTTCCTTTCACAGCAGGCAAGAGCTGTTCCCATCACCTCCTGGCTGTTTGTCGCTGCTCTCCAAGATCCTATCAGGCTGTCACACCAGGACAGCCACAGAGCTGCAAGCACTTTGAGTCAGCAGGGCTTCACAGCAAGGGGGATGGCCCTGGGAAGGCAGGAGCAGCCTCCCCTCCCAGCTGCACAGCTGCTGTGACAGGGACAAGCCCAGGTCACCCAGGGCTGCTCTCACACCAGCGGCTCCAAAGGCTGCCCACACAGTCTCGTAGGCAAGGAGAAAAAAGCAGAGTCCCAAAGGCCACACTAAAGATGTCCCCCATGGATTAGCTTTGTTTCAATCAATCAAAATTACACATCTGCCACATGTCAACATCTTTCATTTCTCCTTGCTGGAGCCTCTGCTTCATCTCTCAGTAGTTCAGATGGTCAAACCTGGACCCAATCCACTCTCAGTTTGGGCCTGTTCCCACTCAGGATTTCTGGATAACTCAGGATTTCTGTGTTTAAAGGCAACTAGGATCCAATCCATGTCCTTGGAAAAGGATGGTCAGCAGATCCAGAGGCTGATTCTGAATGAAGAATTCCACACTCAATTCAGGCACTCATTTCCATGAAATGTTATCTGGCAGATGCTGAAAGGTAATATTCAAGGCACCTGATGGATACTGAAGGAGGGTTTTAAACCATCCTAAAAGTACTCTCTGCTTATGTTTCCCAATTTTAAGTAAAATTATTTCAAGAGGAATTGGTACCTAAGTTAACAAATCCCATTAGAGATTTGTCCCTTTGAGAAAGCATCCTCTAGTTAATTTTTTTAATTGCACAACAACTTGATGTTTTCTAAACAAAGATAGGAATATCCATTATTTTACAAATAGCCCTCTCTGATTCTACCAAAATTAACAGCTTTTTCAAAAAAGAAATTATTGTAACTTGCAGGACAACTACAAATTTGATAATTATTTAGCCAGAATTTCAGTATATCAAGAGAAACACCACTCCCTGTTTTTATCAGGTTATAAGGGAAATACATCTCATTGCTTGAGTACATAAACCATCACATACCATTTGTTTTAGGAGAGAAATATTTTTAAATTATGATTGGCTAATATGTAACCTAGAATTAAAACAGTCATAATATCTATTCTGTTTCTTAAATAATAGGACTGCTAGCCCAATGCAAGCAAAAGGGAGGAGCAAGGTATGTGCAAATCAATCAGACATTGCTAGATACTATTTGATATTTTAAGATGGCTTTAAAAATTTCCCCATATATTAATTACACTGCCCTTGGAGATCAGCAAGCATTTCATTACTGACTGCAATGGGAAGAGAACCTCACCTGTATTCTGTCCTCATACTTTACCAAACAATTCCTCTGGTATTGACAGATGTCTGAGACAGCAGGACTTTTATGCTGCACTGATGCTAAATACAGCAATTGGCAGCAATGTCTCTAGCCAAGTGAATTTAGGCCATCAGAGACAGTGTTTCCATAACTGCTCCTGACAGGAAAAATTAATTGTTTTATCATTTTTCCAGGTATTAAAAACTTGTATTAATCATTTGCTTGCTTGTAAACTGAAAGGTAAATTGGTGCCATCATGGTATTGTCAGAATCCTGTAGCAGTCTAACTTTTCCTTAAAATGTAGATGTTCTTCACAGATTTTTGTGATTTATGAAGACAACAACATGTCATCTTCATGACATCCCCAAAGCCTTTCCAGTGGTCTCCCCTCCTCCATAAGGTCAGAGCTGTGTAGGAAGAAAGGTCCTCAGGCTGGAGCTGGTGAGGAACAGCTTCTGCCACAATCTGCTCCCCTGACCATCCCTTCCTCCTGTGCTCAGTCACCACCAGAAAAGGAGAATGCTTCAGGCTGCCCACATGCCCTCAGGGAGCAGTGCCAGGGCACACAGGGACACCACTGTCCTGAGGGCAGCCCAGTGACAAACACTCAGGTGTAGGAGACCTGTGACCTGCCTCCTTTCCTCCGGGGATGCACACTGCTCACAGCACAGCTCACCCTGAGCTGCTGGCTTAGGCAGCTACTTCTGAGAACAAAGACATTCAGTGGAACAGCACATCGAGGGCCAAGGTTTCATGTTTCTGTTTATCTGGGAGGGTTCTGGGTAGAAACAAGCCTTGGATGCCAAGAGATCTATATAAAGAACGTGGCCTTAGTGATTAGGTCCTAGGATGTGGCATACAAAACACAAACAAACAAACAAGAGCAAGAAACAAAGATGCAGATTTATGATCCAAACCAAGAAGCCAAGAGTACTTGTGGAGATTCCCGTAGCAAAGGAAGAAAAATGAGTGAGAACACAAAGTACTACAAAAACTGTCAGTTATTTAAGGCAGAACTGGTAAAAATGAATTGGAAAGTTTCCAAAGAATGTCTTTTTGCTTTATTATTTATAATGGCAACTGCTTTGTATAAACTACCTTACACAATTGTTTTTGCCTTCACCCTGATTTTTCTTACTTTCCTTGACAGATTCTGCCAGAACTGTTTAAATAATAATTTGATGTGCTACATGCAGATTTTCCTGTCTACCCTCCACCCTCACACAACCCAGCAGTCTCACTGCAGGTCGCACAGGGATCCACCCCAAACTTTCTCCACATCAAAGATGTTGCTTTGCTTTCACACAGAAGAGGTTTGACTTTTTTGAATGTCATCCAGAGACACAAGAAATTAAGGGGGGAAAATAAATACATTACCACTATGATGCTTAAAGGCTCCTTAGGGATGCTTTGCACTTCCCATTCACATTCTCTGCTTCATCTGTGTGCAGAGCTCTCAGAGACACCAGAAAAAGAGACAGACAGGGAATAGAACTGAAAAGTGGAAAACTGTTAACAAAGAGTTTTTGCCTCTTGAGCACATTGCCCAATTAATAAAATTTTTAAAAAATATTTTGCATGCACTCAATGTTTTGTAGAATGCTCTGCAGCGTTTGAAAAATAAATATTAAAACCCATGGAGATTGGGATGGAACACAAAGAGATATAAATTCAGCTGAAATATTAGTTCAAATTCAATGTGAAATCAAAAACCAGAGAAGTATGTATGCAGAGGAAGGTACAAGTGACAGGAGCTGCAGGACCTGATAGCAGTGAATGGTGTGGAACAGCTGAGACTAAAGTGCATTTTAGGGCAGCCAGAACAGGCATGGACATAAACTTTGCTGGACAGGTTGGAGTAAGATGTGAGACAACCTGCAACCTGCCAGATATAAGAAAATAACCTAACTCAATCTGGTTGTGCTTTTGCTGCAGTTGACAGTAAAAGGAAACCAGGAGCTTGTTCTTTTAAACAGGGTGGACACAGGAGGACCTGTGCAAATGTTAGGTGAAATTCTTTCAGTTGTGTGTTCAAGTCCCACATGCGTGCTTCCCTCAACTAACTGAATTAAATCAATTGGTCAGGGTCTTAAATTGCCCTTAGGATAACATCCAGGCACATGATTTTTGCATGGGTTTGTTCTTTTTCAACTACACTGAATTAAGATTTTCTAGGATGGGAGGAAATGAAAGAGATGCCAGATCTCAATGTGGCACAGACTCGAGTAGGACCAGAATGGTGCTTTTGTAGACACCACCTGTTACCAAAAGTCATTTGTACTCATGGGTAAGAGTTAGCAACTCGACTGTTAACTTGTATGGTGCTTTTCCACAAAAATCTTTCTTCCCTCTGTCCCCTCTGTGAATATTTCCTGTGTCCCCTCTGTGGAGCCATGACTTGCAGATACCTGCAAAGTCCCTTCAACTAAGAGCTTTAAGTATACTTGAGACCGCAGCACACTTGAAAGGTCATTATTTATCACCATTCATCAAATAGGAAGCAATTAACTTTTAATGGACAAATCAAGTCAATACATCAAGAGGGGGTTTTTTTTGACATGCCACAGCTTTATGAACTGCTGGGAGAAAATGAGGCAGCCTGTAGGGAGGCAGGAAACCTTTTATTTACTAGAGAGGAGAATCCTAACAGGTCTCTCTAGTGTTGTGGTATGTAAGGTAAAACACATCCACATAGTATAGCAACATTTAAAAACACATAGCTCAAATGTTTCCCCCTCTCACATAGCCTGGTTTCCTTCTTTCCAAATATTTGCAGTGAGAGGTCATTTTCCTTCCTGCTTACCCTGTTGCTGAAATAGGGTATAAAATAATGCAAGCAAAAGCATTATTTTATACTAATAATATACTAATAATGCTTTGCTTGGGTGTGAAGCAAAAGCACACTGCATGCAACTGAAATGGAAAACCAGCTAACAAATATAAAGTAGTCATAATGAACCAGGGTGGTTTATTCTGATTTAACAAGCTTGTTTTGTTTAACTATTATTCTATGTCCTTTGGAAAAAAAAAAAAAAACAGAGAGAGACAGTGCAACCATGCTGCTTCCAAGGAGCAATTCATTTACGCAAATCTCCTTTGAATAATATAAGAGGAAGAGCCTTGTAGTCTTTCCCCTCTTAGGATATTCCTTCCTAGGCAAAGTGCTTTCAGAGGGATGCTAACCTGGAACATAGCCACAAAGTCCTCCTGCCTCAGGCCTGGCCCTCAGGCCTCAAAGTCATTAATGCCTCAGAGGCAAAAACTCTCCAGGATTGTGTTGGTATCAGCTTCACTTCAGACAGCCCCTACAGCTCAGTGTGGGGACGGGAGAGGAGGAGAGAGGGAAATCCTTCTGTGTGCTGGGATGTCACAGCTGCTGCTGCAGATGTGAAGAGCCCCTGGCAGCTCAGGGACTGCCTGATGTGCATGGAGGCACTGAGCACTCAGCACGTGCCAAACGAAGGGCATGGACACTCAAATGTTCACAAATGCTGTATCAGAGAGAGCTGGAGGTTCTCCAAACTCTGCTGATACTCCCCCAAGACACAGAGTGGAAAGCACATTCCTACAAAACGGAAATCACACTCCTGATTCCTCCTGGCTGGGGAAGGAGGGAAATACTGCACATGGAGTAAGGAAGCTTTTCCTCTCCCAAAACATTTCTAAAATATCAGAAGCTAAAGTGTAACAGAAAGCCATAGAGTCTCCTCATACTGGTCACTGAGAGGGGTCCTGGGTCTGACATCCAGAAGGGCAAATGGACACAAACACAAAGGATGAGTCCAGCACCCACCTGGGACCCTAGGACAGGAAGGTTCCAAAGCTGGAACCATGGTCAGTGGACAGCCACACTCCTGAAGCAGGCACAAGGTGGCCTCTGCAAGGGGCACAGCTATTACTAGTAATAGCAATAATTACTGTAACAGAAGAAACTCATCACCTCTGGATCCCCCAAACCCTGCTTTCTTACAGTCTCTGACACTTTAACATGTCTGCCTCCCCAGAAAAACAATATTGTTGGGACAGGATGGAAATAACATAATGCTCTGGTTTTTAGCCAGAAGGATAAAAAGGATGCAGAGCTCAGACTGATTCTCACCAGGATCATCTAACAAAACATAGCAGCAACAAAATGTTTCTTAGTCCCTCTGCATGTATTGCAGAAAACATTTAAATTGGGGGCTGTGCTAGTTTGCCTCAGGGTTGACCATTTTGCCACAAAGATCATAGAACAATTTTTTTCAAAAACTTGCTTTGTGAGGGGACAACATCCTGAAAATACTTCAGGGATAATTTTTTGACACAAAAGGAGAAGAAATTAATAAGAAGCGAAATTTCTCTTCCTTTGAATCTAACAGGAAGTGATGTTTTGGGAATAAAAACCTCTGCAGTGTTGCATGTATCCTCTGAATTCTTCAGCTGGAAAGACAAGTAGGCAAACAAGTATGGAGGAGTACTAATGGTGTTGGCTGGACCAGCTGGGTGTGAAGCACAACTGAAAATGCATTTTACAGTGTTTTGAACAAACATCATGATCCCAGCCCTTCCATAGCAACAGGAATTAGGAGTTAATGGATCCCAGTGTATTCTCACACCACTGTTATCATGGTCACTGCATTACTTTTAGATTATTGCCTTACTGATTTACAGTGAGTCTCAAGAGATCAAAACTGAACCACTGATCTCCTTATCCTTCCCTTCTTATATCTTACTGCCAGAGGATCCATAAGAGCTAGGCAGATTTAGCTCTCCCATAATTCTACTAAGTTCTATCTGAAAGTTCTGGTGTAACGTGAAATTTGGTCTTGTTTACTATATTTAAAATTCTAAAGAGATTATTCTAAGCTTAGTATAAATCACTATGGAAAAAAGTCTGCACGCAAGAGTAGGGATTTACAGGCCACTCAGTGATTTATCTGTGCTCTCTGTTTCATTCTAATGAAATAATGGAAGCTCTCTGATCCTCTGAAATGTCTTCAGTACCAAAGAAGAATTATTAAAGATACGTAGCTGTGATGTTACAAAAAAACCCAACCTCAACCCCCATTTTGCATTTCTAAAACTAACTTCAGTTCAATGTAGTCCATAAACTTCACAAAGTATTGAAAGTCCACCAATGTCCATAGGAAGATTAGTGCTAATTGGTAGTGATCTTGGAAAAGAAATCAGTTCAGAAATGTTAAAAGAAAACTATAAAGTGGGGACTTACCACTGAGTCCTGGGAAATATCTTTGCTAAGCAGTTGCACTAATTAGAGAGAGGGGAACAAAAAAATATGACCCCAATCTAGCTAAGGGCTCAAATAACTTAAACCCATTTGAACTGGGTGTCAAAGTTATTCACTCTTCAGAATTAAACATGTAGTTCTTGCTTAGCTGGACTAAGGCACAGAAATAGTGGTCAACATATCTCTGCTTTTCATCTTGAAAAGTGCTTTCATTATATGTTGCTGATCCAAGTAAGGCTTGATCCATGGCTCTTTGGAAACAGCCTTCATTTGTGCTGTTCTTAGTTTCAGTGTTTTTAGCCCCATGGCACAAAGCATTGTGCCTGGTGCTTGCTGGCAGAGCTGCCCCACGTGCCAAGCATGGCACTGCAGCCTCCTGGCATCTGCCTCCTCCCTGCCA
Organism: Vireo altiloquus; assembly: GCA_013396875.1. Classification (NCBI taxonomy): domain Eukaryota; kingdom Metazoa; phylum Chordata; class Aves; order Passeriformes; family Vireonidae; genus Vireo; species Vireo altiloquus. The sequence goes on along the minus strand of VZRF01013113.1, from coordinate 124,745 downwards.
AGAGCTGCTGCAGTCCATCAGTCTGTCCCTCACAGACAGCCAAACAAAACCTTCAAGTCTTCTAAGGCACCTGTGGCAGGGGGCAGCTCCCCAAGTGAGGGACAGCTCCCACTGCCCCCAGGGTCTGCCCAGCCAGGGACAGCTCCCACTGCCCCCAGGGTCTGCCCAGCCAGGGACAGCTCCCACTGCCCCCAGGGTCTGCCCGGCCAGGGACAGCTCCCACTGCCCCCAGGCTCTGCCCAGCCATGCCCACCTGCCCTGCTAGACTCACAGGAATCCCTTCCCTGGAATTCTTACAACTGACCTTTTCTAGAGCTTCTGAAACACGTGGCTGTTCCTGGGCACCATTACATCAGTTAAAGGGCAAAGGTCTGGGATGGGTTCCTTCTCCCCATTAAAGAGACAGTGGTAGCATTTAAGAGGGTTTTCTGATCCCAGTAAGAAGGGAAGTTATTCAACACTTTTGAAAAGCTGGTCCATTTTTAGCCAGATACCAGCTAACATTGCTAAGAGCCCTAAAATCCAAATAAAGGAAACATTCCCTGACGTGGCATCCTATTCTGCACTCTTGACTTTGAAGGAAGGTATTCAGGATTCTATAGGTTACTGTATCCCTTTCTAATTTGGCAGTCAAGGGAGAATTTTTCCACCTATGTTTGTTTTATGGACTATTTTGCCCCTTTCAGAAGGCCTGCAGTGAAAGGTAGATTTCATTGCAATCAATGACAGCACTCAATGATTTGAGACCAGGTCAGCATTTCAAATCATCTCTTCTTGGGGCTAATTTCTAAATTAGTGTAAGGAATGTGTAAGGACTGCATGATGGTGTGGCTCCTCTATAGGAATGTGAAAATTCAAGGCTAGTGATAGGCCTGAAACTCTGGTGGTACCCTGGTAAATACTTCATACAAAAGGTACACTTTTTTCTCACCTCTAGCCCAGCCAAAACCATTTATCTGCTTATCCTTAAGCACAGGAATATTGGTGTTCTTGGGTGTTCTTATGAGAAGATTTCAATGTATTACAACACTGTAAAAATCACTGAAATGCAATAACATTGTTGCACATTTTTTGCTTCTAACCAACTCTATAAAATGTAAGCTTTTCTTCCCTCCAAGGGTTTTGGGAGGAAGCCTATCCCCACTCCACAAAGTGTTACTTGCAAAATGCTCCTACCTTGCCAAACCATTAGATGTAAACCTTTTTACATAGTGTACAGGATATCATAAACCCTAGATAGGCTTTGAATGACTCCACATCTCCATTCTTTCCCTTTGGAGCCATACAAATGCAATTTAAACATGATACATGTTTTAATACACTATCATTATAATATCTTTAGTCAATTACTTCCCAAGCACAACCAAAGTAATCCTTTTGGCTTAGCATGAAGGACTTGGAGACAAGGAAGAGGGTCTGCCTTAGAAATAGCCCAAGATTCTCTAGATAGCCCCAGAGGAAGGATGAGGTGAGCAGTGAGGTCTGCAAGTCAATTAAACCACTTGAAATCCACAGCATTACATTAATTTAATGTTAAATTACCGTGCATTAACTGGATTGGCCCACACAATCATTTTGTCCTTATGAGGTATTTTTACTTCATCACTTTAATGATAAAAAGAAAGAAAAGGAGGAGAACCTCCAGTCCACATCATTTAACTTTTAAAGTTTGACATTTAACAATATAATTTTGCTTCCAAGTTCCACATTTAAAGCTGCAAGGAAGCACACCTGCTTTTATCAAGGAATCCAAGGCATTTATGCTTATTTATGCAGAGCCCTAACACACAAAACACAGCTGGCAGGATTTTAATTTCTATCAAATTCAAATCACAGAGTCCTTCCAGCCTGATTTAGCATCAGTACCAAGACCTACTTTGAACCCAGTCAGGACTACAAAAATCAACAACAGTATCTGGTAGGAAACTTGAAAACCTTGCCATTCAAAAGGTAAGAAAAACCCCAGTCCATTTCAAAAAGATTAGGAGAAATATCTTATCAGTGATGTTTCCTTGGCTTTCAAAGAGAAGACTCTTCCTGCCTGAAATCCATTCACTTGGCAGACCAGAATTGCCTAGATGCTCTTCTCTACTGCATAAACTTTACATTTTTAGTCTCTTTTAATTACTTTGATTTAGACAAAATGAAGCCACTTAAGACCTGGCAGAAAATTACCCAATTAATATTTCCCTTCTCATCAAGTCAAAAGATTAATTATGCATTCTAATAAAGGCTTAAGGACTTTTTTCCAACAGCTGCTGACCATTTTCATCTTAAACCAAAAATGCCTTTAAACATTGGACATTTTAGCATTTAAAAATGCTTAACTTAATTACCTAAAACATACTTCCAGAGTAAATGGTTCTGTTGATAGTCCTAAGAAGTTAGGCAGAGGAGATGGCCAGAACCTGAGCGCTTAGAACATGGCAGAAAAAAAAAAGGAAAAGAAAAAACTTAAAATAAACAAAAAAGGAGATTAAAATATCTGACTGGAAAACTTAATAAGGTAGGCAATAATTCATGTTTCTCATGTCTCAATACATTATAGTATACAATATGAAATCAGCAAATTAACATAGTTTGTGTTGCTACCAAGAGGAAAATAAATTAGCTGGTGGAAAAAAGGATAACAACAGACTAGCCAACACCAATAAGTATTGCTAAAGACATGAGATTTGAAAAAAGCTTGGAAAAATTAAAATATAAAGTGATTTTATAGCCATCACTTGAATGAGACTGATGGTTCCTTTAATTTTAGTGGCAGCTACTTGTCAAACAAAGAATATATACAGACTTCCTTCTAATGAACAGAACGAGCAGGACAAGCATATGATGTCCTGCTCAGCCAGGAATTCAGAGATTGCTTTCCAAGTCCAAAGCTTAAGTACTCTTATATGCTTTTACAAAAGAATAACTGGCTAAAAATAAACAAATAAATAAACACACAAAGAAACCACAATACAAACCCCACAACTTGTGGCAAATGTAGTTGTGCACGAGCTGTTAGGTAGGTAGCAGGTGTGATCCTGACTGTGACTGCCTTCAGCTCTTGGCAGCAGATTTTTAGAGGTGATCCAAGTCACAAATATGGGACATTTTCATTTTTGTCCTTTGATTTCCATGCTACAAAACAAGGATAACTAATTGCTGTAGCTTCCCCATTAATAGAGAAGCTAAGGTTTTTAAGCACTTTAAATATTAGATAATTTCTATGCATTTAAGGAGTGCAAAGATCCATTGAAAGAGGGCTAAAACTAACCCGAATATTGGGATTTTAGTGGTGCAGTCCTGAGGCATCCTTAGCCGAGTATGGGACTGACAATGCTACAAGCAGCTTTGTGCTCTGCCTCCCCCTCCCCTGCCCCCCAAAAGACAGAGGAAAACCCTGTGTGGTTTTAAGAAATAAAGGAAAGCAGAAGTAAAGTTACCAAGTGTGTGATTTCACCAAGGTCTTCCTTCAGGAACTGACATGGAGCTCACTGAAATCAAGGGAAGTCCTGAAACCAAGCATGTGCATTCATGAAAGGGATTTGGGGAAGAACTTTGCACCTTAGTTTGCTGAAGGTATCTGAAAACAATCTCTTGGTAGAAAACAAGACGCATCAAATGCTCAAAAAACCCCAAACCCCAGCAAACAACAACAAAAAAAACCCAACAAAAAATTCACAACTAAAGAAACACTCCCCAAAGATAACTGAGCCACTAACCTCCTCCTCCCCAGCAAGAATCTTCAACTTCTATTTTTCATGTTTCAAGGTGAGAAATAGTTGGCCATCACTCAGAGAGAAAGGCTTCAGCAGGAGCCCAGGATTGTATAAAAACTGCTCACTACAAACTCCCATACAGATAAGAATACCTCGATAAAGCCAGAGAAAAAGTGACTAAAATTTATTTCAGAACCCTGCCAATGTAATCAAACAAAAACAGTATTCACGAATTGTTTTGTAGTGTCTTGATCCAGCCTTATGCTTTCAGTGTTTGCAATACATTTCTTTTTAATTAGGAAGAAAATAGCTTTCCCTCTTCACTCTCCTACACAGGATTAACTCACGGAGGTTCAACATGGCATGGGCTAATCCAAGGCTCTTGGTTTATGCCCTGGCATGTCTGTTTGCTGTCAGGTCATTGCTTGGTTTTTCTGTGTGCTCAAATACTGCTCGTGGGATGCAACCTAAATGGAAAACAGTGGGAGCCTGAGATATAATAGTGGAATATAATATAATAGTGGAAGTTTGCATCAACATTTAAAGGGAAAAAGGCATTCTGCACTGCATGGTCTTTAAGGATCCAAAGACTTATGGAAACCGTGTTGGTTTATGCTAAGACAATAAACTAACCACTGCTCTTAGCAGTAGCTGAAGATCTGCAATAGTTCTTGAGGAGAGTATTGCCAAAGAGCTGCAGTTTCCAACTGCTGAAATTCAGTCATGTTCAGGTATGAAGGCTTAACTTAGGACCCATATGAAAAGCAGGCATGGGTCACAATATCCAAATCTTCTTTCTTAAGGGCCTAAACGGAAAGAATGACAAATCAGACTTGGCATCTCCACACCCATCTTTAACTGGAAAAGTTTTCACATGAATAAAATTATTCTGTCACATGACTGGATGCAATCAAAACTACTTTCCTGGGTTACAGAAAATAGAATATGAGCAGGGAAGGAAAATCATCTGAATTCACTGCAATGACTAAGTCTGGGCTGAGTTCCAGTCTCATTAAAATCAGAAAAGCATGGACCAATCCAATATGTTGGCAGAGACATATGAGCAGTAGAAAAGTTCCACCCTGCTTTCCTCATCCTGACATTCACACGAGGGCAAGGACAAGTGTCCCTGTGGCCCCACACAGAAACATTGTGACAAGGACAGGACAGGTTGGCATCAAGATTTGAAATTGGTGGTCAAAGACAGCAGCAAGTAGCTCTTTGGCAGGTGTGTGTAGTCAAAAGGCAGTTTGGCTTGGCAGTTTGCTATTCCAAAGGCTCACAATCTTACCAAAGTATACAGCTTCAGCCTTTTGGGGATCTGGGAGTCTTGGGGCTGGGTTTTAGGGGTTTTTTGGTTTGTTTTTCATTTAGATAGCTAGGACACAATGAGGGATCATGGGCAGAGTGTGGCTTTAAGGAAAACAAGAGCCTCTAAGGATGCTTTCTTTCTTTCTCAGCTCTGCTCAGGAAAATGCAGCTGTACAGTTACTGGGCTATTCACTAGGAAAAGTATTCTCATAGAGGACATTTCTCCCTGACTTGTATGGTAATAAATAAACTCCAAATTAATGTGATAAGTGATCAATAGCTACTTTTCCTTCACAAATACCATTGATCTTAAAAGACAATTGCTTCCTCAGTGCCCTGCACTGAGAAAAGGTATCAGCATAAGAAAGTTGGGTGTGCTTCGTGCAGCTCCTCTCTGAGTGGAGATCCTGTTGTATTAGAGAGAGTGATTTCTGAGAGATCAATGCTACTGCAACTTGTCTGCTTGTGAAGTTGCTATGGAATATCATCACTGCAAAGAATCTAATACAATTGCTATTACTATCCTAATTCACTTTCTTATGACGGATTTGTAATGCAGAAGATCTTTTGATAATTGACCTTTAGACAATTTGAGGGAAAAATTCACATTTTTTGAGGTTTGCTTAGTCGTTCTCCTTTCATCTAACATTCAGAGCTATCCTCCAACTGGAGACAATACTTTTAAAAATATAAAATTAAGATGTCAAAGAGAGTTTCTGATACAAGTGAAAAGATCCTTTGAACGACAATCCTTACAGATGTACCTTGCACAGAGCACTTGCCATTAATATCATCATAAACTTGCAGCTGAAATTAGAAACAGTTTTTATATGCAAAAGGAATCCATAGATCAAACACTACAAAGGAGAAGAACATAATGTAGCTTTCAAACAGATGTAGATTGAATTGACAGAGGAGAGGTTAACTTGGGTTAGAAACACAAAATGAGGGGAAGAAAGACCAGACCATACAACTCATGGGGGGTTTTTTATTAATTTCTTTAGCTGGGCCATCTTTAAGTGATTCTTTTTGTGCTGTTGCTGTAAAAAGAGAGGGAATTGGAAATATTGCTTGTATGAACACAATCTTTGATAAAACTCAAGTATATGTAAAATTATTCAGCTGAAAGACCAAAATTGTTTTCAAACAAATAAGTGATTTGAGCCAGTGAGACTAATAAGAGTTATTGCACTAATTTTATTAAAGGGAATATACAATGTGGTTGGAATTCAATGACAGAGTTGAGATTAGAGGAACAGGGGAGCTGGTAAAAATCACTGGTTTGTCAACAACATTTGGCTTTAATCTTCCTGAGGGATAGGAGAAATGTCCAAGAGCTATTCTCATTCTTCTCTACAGATCAGGCAATTTCTAAGCCATGCTGCAATTTTTACCTTTAAAGTCTGGGGAAAAATATCCCCAATTCTCATTTTCTCCAGTAATGAGAGATCTCTCATAGGAATTACAAATAGTTCACCTAAAAGTTCAAAAGCACTCTTTTCATTCTGGAGTGGAACTTTTACCATGTTTTCAAGACCTTGATCCCACCATCCCCCAAAAATGCTGCCAAGATTTGCCTCTGACTAATCCTGGAGTTACAAGCAGCAGAAGCAGCTTCAGTGGTCAGAGGAGGAGAGCTCATCCTGATCCACACCAACTGCAAAACTTCTCCTTGCAGAAGAGCAAGGAGAGGGGCAAAAGCACCAAGGTGAAAAAGAACAGTAAGGTGAGAAGTAGTTCTAAACTTATCCAAGGGAAAAACACAGGCATTTATAGGGGAGATAGATGCATTCTCTACTCCTGTCAAACGGCTTAAATCTTGAATTTACAGCAGCACTTTTGCAGCTCAGCTCCTGTGTTGTTAGCTCCATAAGAATGCTGAAACTGCTAGACTTGGGTGACATTAATGGAACTTCTAACCCAATAAAACACAGCTATTTTTGAGGATTTTAGGAGGCATCTTGACTGGGAAGCTCTGAAATATATTGCATGCTGTTAAGTCTAACATTGGGTTTTAACTGAATTTCCTTGATGCCAGAAGTGAGTCAAATTCATTCTCAATGCCTTGTGCAATCCTCACTTTGAGGCTCAAGCTGAGGCTCACATAAACAGCCAAACACAGCAAAGAGAAAAGTGGGAAAACAGTGTGAAAATAATGGATTACTGCAAATAGAAAGCAACATTAAAATACTACAGAAATAATTGTACAGGACTTTTTATTAAAAACTCTCACTAATTACCCACTTGTCTAAAGTTTTCAATGGTATCTTTTCTTCAGAGCAGCTGTGCAGAATCTCCTCCCTCCATCTCTCTGAGGCTCACTGCTGGCTGTGGCACGAGGCATGGCAGCAAACCTGCTCAGCACGTGCCAGCAGCTGTGGGCAGTGTGCTGCCAGGGTCAGTCCCTGTGCCATGGTCAGTCCCTCTGTGCCATGGGCAGTCCCTGTGCCATGGTCAGTCCCTCTGCCATGGTCAGTCCCTCTCTGCCATGGTCAGTCCCTGTGCCATGTCAGTCCCTGTGCCATGGTCAGTCCCTGTGCCATGGTCAGTCCCTGTGCCATGGTCAGTCCCTCTGCCATGGTCAGTCCCTCTGTGCCATGGTCAGTCCCTGTGCCAGGGTCAGTCCCTGTGCCATGGTCAGTCCCTCTGTGCCATGGTCAGTCCCTGTGCCAGGGTCAGTCCCTGTGCCATGGTCAGTCCCTGTGCCAGGGTCAGTCCCTGTGCCATGGTCAGTCCCTCTGTGCCATGGTCAGTCCCTGTGCCAGGGTCACTCCCTGTGCCATGGTCAGTCCCTGTGCCAGGGTCAGTCCCTCCGCCATGGTCAGTCCCTCTGTGCCATGGTCAGTCCCTCTGTGCCAGGGTCAGTCCCTCTGCCATGGTCAGTCCCTCTGTGCCATGGTCAGTCCCTGTGCCAGGGTCACTCCCTGTGCCATGGTCAGTCCCTGTGCCAGGGTCAGTCCCTCCGCCATGGTCAGTCCCTCTGTGCCATGGTCAGTCCCTCTGTGCCAGGGTCAGTCCCTCTGCCATGGTCAGTCCCTCTGTGCCATGGTCAGTCCCTGTGCCAGGGTCACTCCCTGTGCCATGGTCAGTCCCTGTGCCAGGGTCAGTCCCTCCGCCATGGTCAGTCCCTCTGTGCCATGGTCAGTCCCTCTGTGCCAGGGTCAGTCCCTCTGCCATGGTCAGTCCCTCTGTGCCATGGTCAGTCCCTGTGCCAGGGTCACTCCCTGTGCCATGGTCAGTCCCTGTGCCAGGGTCAGTCCCTCTGCCATGGTCAGTCCCTCTGTGCCATGGTCAGTCCCTGTGCCAGGGTCAGTCCCTGTGCCATGGTCAGTCCCTGTGCCAGTCCCTCTGTGCCATGCTCAGTCCCTGTGCCATGGTCACTCCCTCTGCCATGGTCAGTCCCTCTGCCATGCTCAGTCCCTGTGCCGTGGTCACTCCCTCTGCCACCACCACTCATGCCAGCACAAAGGGCATCATTCCACTGCGCTCAACAAAGAGCCAGAGGAAGGAAATACCTCAGGCAGCACAACATTCCTGCTTTCAGTGCTCCTCTTTGCTTCCTCCTTTTCATATCTGTGCTCAGTTCTCCATCTGCTCTCCAGGGGTGCTATGGCAAATGCTGGGAAAATGAACACAGTGAACACAAGGGAAAGCACAGCCAAAAAGGCATTTTGGGTCATTTCTGCTCTTGCCCTGAGAGAGGAGGGTGAGTACATGGAGTCATTAGTCTGATGCTTCAGGTCTAAATGAAGGTACACCCCAAGAAACGAGGGGAGGGCTTGAGGCATGTCCTATTCTCTCAGAATCCAAAGAGCAGCTGGATTCTGCTGGATACCAAAGCTGGAACACAGCAATTTTTCTCTGCCCCAAACTGGCAGAGAGGGCACTAATATGGGTTATATGAACTCGTGGAATAACTTGATTAAACAGAGGCTGCTGTGTAGCATGGCAAAAAACCCAAGATGACTGCAAAAGCAAGAGTCAAAGGAAGCACCAGTAGAATTCCCAGCAAGAACTGAACTACCATATAAAGACTAATTAATTTTGAACAGATCAGAAGTGCTAGACTTCAATTGTTGTTTCTTTGAGAGAAGATTAAAGTATTTCAACAGAATTTAAATTTTCAGGAGTAATACAAGGGAGAATAAAAATCAGATTTTCCAGAATATGCAGATTTAATTAACTGAAATCTATTTCAATGGAAAATTCCTGAGTGTTACCACCTAACCTGGAACAATACACACAAACCCTTCACTGCTGCCACTATCAAGCTCCTGCCAGCTACGTTTTGTGCCCATGGGTGCAGGAAGCAAGGGTCCCTGTCTAATTCTGCCTTCCACTTCCCAGGGCTGCCTCAGGGGTAGGCAGCCAAACCTCTCCTCCCCTTTCCTATATCACACCTCAGGATAGGACTGTGGAGCAGGAAGTGAAAAGAATCAGCTAACTCTCATCTGACAGGCCTAAGCAACAGCAAATACCTACTCCTAAAACTGCTAATCCATATTCTCCCTACCAAAAATACTATTTTTCACTCCTCTGTTAGTGGGACTAGCATGAGTCAACAGACAAATGCATTCTCGAAAGGCATGACAAATGTAATTTCACCTCTATGCTGCAGATTGCCCTGTTTCAAAAAAAAAACCAGCTTTGTTTTTAAGCTGAGACATCAACATTCCCCTTGGAAACCAAGCCTTCCTCACCACTGCTGGAGCAAAGCAAATAGGGATTGAGATACAAAACTGAGAATTCACCAATCACCTCAGCACCAGACAGTTCAGGTACCTAGAGCTGAGGTCAGTAGAGCACAGCCAGATGAAAACTGAAAAACCAGAAAGCTACTGCAATTTATAATGATTAAGGATCTGAGTCATTTATTCCAGTTCTTTTCTTCTCACTAATGGAAAGGCAGAAGCTGTCTTAGGAAAACAAAGATAGGCATGCAAGTGTAATTGAAGAAATGGACCCCTGGTTTCTGTTTGATTGTAAATAACAATCCCTCCTTCTCTGCACGTGTTGGCTGAAGTACTGCAAGTTGGCAGTCAGGAAATGAATTCTTTTTGCAGTTACAGCTGGATAAATTCAATGCTTGGGATAAATTGGCCTCAAGCAAACTTATAAAAAAAAAAGTACTTCCTTGCTAAGTGATCCCAAGAGACATATGTCTCTATAAAACAGTTAAGGGAAAGCTGCTGACTTGCACTCAGTGGGTTCAATAATTTGAAAATGATTAATTTTGTTTTAAATCTTACAGAACCACTTATGTAACAGACAGCAAGGAGAAATTTTTTTTTTTTTAGACACTTCCTATTTGGAAGATTAAGAGATGGAATCAGTGGTACATCACAATGAAATTTTAATTCTCAGAAGTTTGGCACGGTGATAAATTTGACTGCGTTGCTTTGACAGTGCACTCTGTCTCACAGAGACCAAACTTCACACCAGCCTTCAGCTCCAGATCATGCACTTTGGAGTTTGCCTCTCCACAGGGAGCTCTGGTTTGGAAGTGCTGAGAGAGGGAGCAGCCTTTTCCCATTGATAAAGAGCTCTTGGTAGCTCTTCCAGTGCAGCTGGGTCAGCCTCCTGCAGCCACTGGGGAGAGTGACTGGGGTGGCTTTGAGGGCTGGTGGCTCTGGGAGAAGCTGGTGCAGGATGAGTGAGATGTGCAGCAGATCTCTGTCCTGACAGAGGGAGAAGCTGGTGCAGGATGAGTGAGATGTGAGCAGATCTCTATCCTGACAGAGGGAGAAGCTGGTGCAGGATGGAGATGTGAGCAGATCTCTGTCCTGACAGAGGGAGAAGCTGGTGCAGGATGGAGATGTGCAGCAGATCTCTGTGCTGACAGAGGGAGAAGCTGGTGCAGGATGGAGATGTGCAGCAGATCTCTGTGCTGACAGAGGGAGAAGCTGGTGCAGGATGAGTGAGATGTGCAGCAGATCTCTGTGCTGACAGAGGGAGAAGCTGGTGCAGGATGAGGGAGATGTGCAGCAGATCTCTGTCCTGACAGAGGGTTAGCATCCCTCACTCTCCTCTGCACAGAAAAGCAGTGGGACAGCAAGTGCAGGAAGCAGCTCCAAGAGCTCTGTGCCAGCACATGGCTCCTTTCTGCCAGCTGAATTCCCAGATGGCCATTAGCACCCAGCTACTTGACTTGAATACTTCCAAGGGCCTCAGGGAGCAGAGTCTGCATTCCTGCCAGATCCCTGTGGGGTAACTGCAGCCATACCATGTTCACTTCAGCTTTTCCAGCAGGTTTGTTCACAAGTGGAGCAAACTTAGCAATTTTCAGTCCTTTTTCACAGTGGCTAACCATATGCCACATTCATTCTATTTGATTCCAGAGGTGAGAAAATTCCCTCGTGTACATATTTTATGTGTGCATATGTTGTATATGGATTTTAGATTTATTAGGGTAGGATTCTCAGTTGAGATCAACCAGAGTTAAGTTTAGAGGTGCTCTGATTTATGACAAAAGAATTCTTGGAGATAGAGGCTCTAGGATAAAACATGGCATAGAGGAGACAGACATTCTTATTAATCTCTGCTTTGGCCCTCACATGCAAAGGACAGTGATGTGGAAGCAAGTGTTTCCAGGAGAAAACACTGCTTTAATAGTAGGGGCTAGAGGTTAAGTATACTATTAACTACAAACTCTCTGCATGTTCTTTCAGCACCTCCTGTGCTATTCAGAGTCACTTTGGCCAAAGTTCTCCCTGGGGACTTCACCCAAGAGTAACCAGAGTTACTTAGGGTACCCCACAAAAAAGAAACCTGAAGGAAGGACATGGATAGGGTTTGATCTGGAAGGAAGCTACAACTCTCTGCATGTCAGCAGAGCTGAAGGAATTCATGTACTCTTCCTGGATTGCTGGGAGTGAAAAAAACCAGTCTGTTATATTAATAAGGAAAGGCAGGTAACCAGAGAGATTTAGAAAATCACACCCACTCACCTGCAAGGAAGGACAATTTCATGCTAAAGCAGGAAATACAATTGTTGTTGACCTGCATAAGAGCTGGAAATAGAATAAGTCAAGTGAATCTGATTGTAGCTTTACAATCTATATAAAGAGAAGCCAATTTTTCTTTGACTAACATGCTTATATTTAGGATCCTAAATCTGTATTTGGAAACCTAAGGAACTGACCTGATTTTCTGAAGTGTTCAGCACCCAGTGAATGAGTGGAAACATTTTTAAGTGGCTTCAGCAGGAACTGCTGGATTCAAGAGCTTTGGGTGGAGAAAAGGAAATCAAAGTTTCATTCTATTTCTTAACTTTGTGCTTACAAAACTAAGCCTTGCATTTTTCAGAGTTCATCACTCTGCAGCAGTATCTGGTTTTGCTTTAACTAGTGTACTGCTAGAACTGTGTGGATTTTAAAAAGTTTTCAGACTCTTTCACTATGACTTAAATAGGGATATTTAACACAGAGTAAATACAGACCCACTTTGCTGCCATGCTTGAAAACTGAGTAAAATAATCTCTACAGCAAAAGCAAAGCTATATAAACAAAACCATGGCAAAGCCATATGGAAGTCAGGAGTAAACTACATTTGGGAATGCTCATATTATGTAAAAGGAAAATTCCTGGTATCTCAGCTGAGGAAAAAAAGAAGAGTTCTAACAATTTAGTAAACTGTGGGGAGCCTGCATTTCCCTGGAAATGGCCTTTCCTCAGCAGATACTGAAGTGTTGAGGTCACTTTGCTTGGTGTCCTAACAGGGCACTGGGATCAGTCTCTCTCTCATTCAGAAACTTTCTTATATCCTTTGAAGACCACAAGACTGCAGAAACCTATTTGGAAAAGAGATTGTATAAACCAATGGCCTAGCCATCCTTATCAAAACACAAGGATAAATAATGAATTACTGCCCTATTATTTCCCCTAATGGCACTATAGCATGAAAATCCCAGAGTTCATGCCACTCAATATGTGCAAGGGCAAGCATTTTTGGAGTTATTGCCTTTCTTTAGAAGTTCTGAAAATTGGGAAAAGAAAAACACATATTCTCACCGAATTCTTGTTTTTATTTCACCATGACCATTTCAAAGTTTTAGTGTCATTCAAAATGTAAGATTTTGATTGAATCCCATGACTGAAAAAATGATTGAAAAATTTAAATACAGTCCCCTCTGCATGCCCTTCACAGCAGCATTTGGGTGTACAAATCTCATAGATCTGCCTGATAAATGGGTTGTACATTAAAGCCACTTCTTAAAAGTACACACTAAATTAGGCACCTTTCTGCAGAGATAAGATTTACAGGTTACTGCACTCTTCATAATATAAAACACTCATGCACAGGGGGTACCATTATCAGCAGTCATGAAGCAAAGCTCATTAAATAAAAAGAAAATTGGAGTCTTTCTTTTCTCAATGCAGAAATGTAACTGCCCAGAACAAGAAACATCTCCAGACTGTTATTTCCAGCACAGAAATGTGTAGAGGCCCCAAAAGCAGCATTGAGAACACTTTATGGCAGGCTCTGCACAAATAGCAGCTAGAGGTGCTCATTACCAGCAGTAATTTGTCAATGGACAGACAAAAGGCAAAAAGCAGAGCAGAACAGAGACCATCAGAGGAGATGGGTGAGGAATTAAACACATCCAGGTCACCCTCCTGCAACACCAGCAACTTCTAACAGGTCAGATTTAGCACCCAAATATGCTTGTGTCCTTCCTGTGCTTTTTGAGAGAGTGTGTGTGTGAAGTGCTTTCAACAACTCTAACACAGGCCAAGAAACACAACTGATTTTTTCTGCACCAAACCCCATTTTTGGAGCCTTATCACCTGTTTCCAAATTCCCCATTGACCATGGATTGCCACTGAGCCCAGGCAAACAACTTTCCAGACTGTTCCATAGCTCAGGTTCTCTTCTGTCTGAAAGCTTTTCTGTCACTCTGGGGTTAAATTTCCAGCAAGATTTTCAAAGGAATATAATCACTTTGCATTATTTTCCATGAGATGTCTGTGAATCAAAACCTGCCACCCCTCAAAGAGCTCAGGCCAGGCTTTCCTTCTAATCGTGGCCAATGCTTACTTGTACAGAGCCTTTGGGTAAACTTGTCAAGCCCAAATCTTTTATACTGTTCACAAAAATGTGCAAAAAACCAGATGACCTGCAAAAATTAAGAGGGGTTGTTTTTTTTTTGACTTAGTCAACATTAAATTATTGACTGATCTAGAAAGGAGCCTACCAGAAAGGAAGCAGATTTTGGTGTTCAAAGGTGCAAATGGTGTTAAATGACAACTCTGCTTAACTGGAGAAGCAAATGGATTCAAGTCCACACAGCAATACCCAGAGCTGACCATCCTTCATTCCATCTCCCACATAAAATATCTAGTGAAAGGTACAGAAATAATCACTTTATAATCAGAAACCCAGTGAAACAATAATGATCTAGGCTTCAAGTGTCAGCTGCCTGTAATTGTGCTTTGCATTGGATGTTAGCTCTTTCCAAATGGACTTTTGAACTGATGCCCTCAAATCCCAGCACAGAAAGGAAACCAGGGAGACAAAGCTTCCCATGGTTGGTAACAAGCCATGGAGCTTAACCTTCTCTGCACTGCAAAGGGGCACTTTGGGGTACTTAAATTGGTCCAGGAAGGCACAGACCGAATTCACAGACTGAATCTTTGAGTCAGAGGGAGCTGCTGTGAGACAGAACTGCCACAGGACTAAGTCTGCCTGGCTGGAGCAACATCCTCCTTCTCTCTTGGTGGCACAGAACTCCAGTGTGAAAACAAGAGGACACAGAGAGAAATTTCCTCCTAAAGACACTTCAATACCAGGAAAGAGAAGTTTCAAAATAGGCAGCCAAGTCCTGTTTTCTGCTGGGGAGTATCTGCTCAGGCAGTCCTTTAGGGCACAAATAGGATTGGCAAAGTCTGCAGAGGAACAGCTGACAAGAAGGCATTACTCAGGGCATGCACAGATGTTACAAACACCTACACTTCGTTCCCAAATTAACTTTTTTATTAGCAAACATTTGATGGTCTCAGGTCTGTCTGCCTCAGAACAACAGTCTGTTCTTGAATGCTCATCAGGAAAATGCTACCTATTTCTTCAGGCAATTTGATCTTGGAAGATGCACATATAATATTAACTGGAACCAATGGGTAGAGGGGAAAATGTGCTATACCATGTACTCAACACCACTAATTACTGCTTCCCTTACTTACTACAACTGAGCAGAGTTATTTATTACACATGGTGCTGTGCCCTGGATGGTTCAGGTATATGACTGTGGGGGTAAAGCCATTGCTGATGAAATTCTGAGGGCAGCCTTCCTGCCACATTTAGTATTTACTCATGATCCCAAGGTTTAGGCTTTCCTTTGCTGATTTATATATGCCTTGCACTGTTTTCCAGGACATTTGGTGAGGCTCTCTGTGATGTAAGTGAACCTGGCAGCACTGCAGGGAAGAGAATGACTTCCTCTTCCACTGGCTGAGTGTCTGGCACATCCTTTCTCCTAATTAGTATTCATCCTTAGGCCTGCTGAATTTATGGGAGGGAGTTAGCTGCTCATGGAAGTCCTAATTGTTTAGAAGCTCAATTTCCCTCGTAGCCTGCAACTCTCACTGAGAGCACCTTAATTATTAAAAAAACCCAAGTCTATGATATTAATTTATCCTCAGTAAGCTGACACTATACAAACTAATATTTTACTAACTTAAAGAGTCCTGTAAAGATTTAGAATGTTTTCTATAAGCACTGAAACAACAAAAGAGTCAAAGTTTAATTATTAAAAAGTGACAGACCCCTAGTTCCACAGATGTTCTCTCCCCAGAGAAATATAGCCTAGTCTTCTTTAGATTGCTCTTGGATTTCTGAGTCATTTGGGCACATTTAATATTTTTAAACAAGATAAACACATACAAAATACTGTAGACTTTCAAAATCACAGGGAAAAACTATTCACAAATGAAGAAGATTTATGGAAACACTCAGGAATTCTGTCTGCTCTCTCCCACCTCCTGCCAACACTGTCATGTAGTATCTGATCTACAAAAGTATTCTACATTTTTATTCTTTAGTCCATATGCCATTTATATTTTGCCCCAGCTTCTATTTCTTTTAGGTCATCATTTTCTCTGCCTTTTCTTTCTCACTTTCCTTTATTTTCCTCTTTTATTTTTCCTCTTTAGCTCCACCCATGAAAAGAAAAATAATTTCAAGGGCTGAGGACAAAGTGAGACCATGTAAGCCTTGAGTGACTTGCATGGCTGCAAAATGCCACCTCCAATAACTGCTCCAAATGGACAACACAGCTGGAACTGCTGCCAGCTTCTTGAAGCTCAGTACTTGATTTTAGACACCCAGCTGTGACTTTTCTCTTTCCTCTCCCTGTCCCAACATTGCACCTACCATGAAATTTGAGTGAGATCTTTATTTCCAACCACCCTTCCTGAGGAAGCCATTGAGGCAACATACAGGATGCAAATTTTAGAAGAAAGTGCCACCAAGTTAAATGCCAACACAATTTCCAGCACAAAGGCACACCTACATATAGTGCAAGAATCTTTATTTTTTAGAAGTGGAGTTTGGAAGGCAACCAGCTTTTCAAAATGACAGATCTGCAGCTCAGTCTGAATGAATGTATTGGGTACCACTGCAAAACAGCACTTTCAAATCTCTGAAAAAGATTCATTTGCTGGCAGTCAAAGGACTCAAGATAATAGGCAACACAAATCCCAGTCCCATGCCAAACCTCATATGCTTCTTTAATCTCTGATACAATCANCTGCATGTTCCTGTTAATATATTTGGGGTTTGGATCTCCCCTAAATTACTTAAAAAAAAAAAAAAAAAAGGAGAGAGAGAAGCCATTAAAAAAATGCACATTCACTGTTAGAAAACACAGTCTGTGAAAAAAAAGTTAGAAGGTAGTAGCTTCCATCAAGGATTACCTTCATAAAAATCAAGTTCTTGATTCACACAGGAAAATTGGAGAGATTTGTGTGAGATTTTCTTCTGGGAATGACAACTAAGCTCTAATGTATATTTTTTCTAGGAGAAATAACTGCTGTACCTTATAGTTAGAATTGATTTAAGGATTTTGTTTCTGGATATCTCCAAATAGAGTGCTATATGTTTTTACATTAAAAGATTATGTAAGTGTAGTGTTTAAATGCTGGTAAAGGATGTTGATGTGGTCTAACAGCCCTGCTCAAGCAGGGTCAGCTGGAGCCACATCCCTGAGAATACATCCAGGCAGCTTTTGAACATCTCCAGGCAGGACACTCCACAGGCTCTGTCAGCATCCTGATCCATGCTCAGCAAGTGTTTCCTGGTGTTTAAAGGAAGACCTCCTGTGTGTCAGTGTGTGCCACTGCCTCTGCTCCTGTCTCTGGGCACCACTGACAGGAGCCTGGCTCCATCCTCTCTGTGTGCTCCCTTCAGGTATCCACATTCACCAACATCACCCCCCTGGTCCTCTCTTCCCACTTCCCTCAGCCTTTACTCACAGGAGAGATTAGCTACTTCCCTACTCGCTTTTCACATGAGACATTCCACAACACAACATTTCTTTTTCCATTTATTTTCTGGTAAAACTACTAAAAAGGCTCACCTGAACTAACTAAACATAGCCATTAATTCAAAATCACAGCAGATTATTTCCTCTGAATGATACATAGCCACATTTCTTCAGGGATGAGTAAGGAAGAACACAAGTTCTCCAGAAAAGACTAGTTCAAAACAAATAATCACATTTTGCATGTTTTATTTTTCCCCCCCACATTTAAGAGAGAATTTTTAAGCAGAGGGCATATACAACTCATTAAATCTGTGTTTTGGATACTTGCAATTAAACTGTAAGGATACATTTTTTTCATCAGAGCAAAATTATTTTAATAACCATAATCAACACAATCAAATATAATCAGTCTGACAAGATAATAACATTTTAGAATCATTGACAATAATTTTCTACCTTGCCAGCTCACATCTATATGAAGATGATAATCCCCAGAAAAGATGTGCAACTTCAAAGATTTCTACCTCTGTTTCAATACAGTTTTAAGTTATGTATTTTTATTCTTCTGTATCCTCACCTTGCCCTCCCTCACTCGAACTTTTTTGAGAGATGTATTCTTTGTCTTTCCCTTCACTCTCTACATTCTCCTCCTCTTTATGCATATCTATACTTCTATGCACGTGATTAGGATAATACACAGTCATTTTCCACCAATCTTAAGTATCATAAATCTCATGAAAAGTGAGGGAAACAGGTTTTGCTTCCTGACATATTATTTTAGTTTTTCCCCCAAATCTGAGCACCAGTATTCCCCATTTATCTTCAACCATGCCCAAGACATGTGTTGGCCAAATTTTCTGTTTCCATTCTATTCCAAGCACCCCTCCAGTGCTGTGACTTGGAATCTGTCACAATATAAATATTATCTACCCTTTACCTCTTCTGTTCTGCTCCTCTGTCCTGCTGTAATTTTCATTGCACTCTCCCACTCAGTCCCCTTACTTCTGCACTTTAAGTTGCCTTTGTTTTCAAGCTGGGAAGTAGCATCACTGAATTCAAGCTTACTTTTCTTTCTCAAGTCTCTTATTTTGAATCTGCTCACGCTCTACAGAGGCTTCCCTGCCTGCGGCTCAGACCTTTGCCTGCCTTCAGTTTCTCCTAAGCTTCTCATCTTTGCTGCTGACATCCCATAAGTTTTCTCTTCTATCTCTGCCTTACTCCTCTCTTTTTTAACTAGAACAGCTTGTCTTCCCTTGGTCAAGAAGTACTCCCCTTTCTCTTCCTCAATTCTTTAAAATCCCCTCAGGAACCTTTCCTTAGCTTTTCAGCATAAAGCTGGAGTGTCCTGAATTTAGCAATGCCAGAGTCTCTTTGGAAGGAGCAACTTCCCACTGAAATCTGAGCCCAGACATCCCCAAAAGATGCTTCACACTCCAGCAGAGAGAATCCTCTGCATCTAAATACTGGATAGACCTTAAGTATCTTAACATAAGATGCAAAACACATTATTACTATTATAATAAAACATTAATACTACAATTGCAGCTTTGATGTTGAGTGCTTTCAGAGGCAAAATATTCCAAGAAGGCACAATTTTTGACCACCTCCCATTCACAGGGCCTGTTTCCAAACCCAGATAAGTTTCCACAAACAGACAGTTTTCTAAACAAAAACCTGAATTCTTAACTTTTTTTTGCAGTGTGCTGGGACCCTTCTATGTCAGGACAGACTCCAGGTTGCTACTGTTCCCAAAAATCTTGACATGATTTCTTTAATGAAATTGATAACTTATTATGTCAACAGTTTCCTAGAATAGCTTGTAAAACCTTGACTTCATTAAGAGCAAAAAGTTATCTTTTTGTTGTCATGGCTGAAAAAAAAAGGACCAAGACATTACAATATACAAGATACACTCCTGTCCTGAAGACAAAGCTCTGTATTTGGTTCTTGAAGTAAATCTAATGGTCCTAAGGAAGTGGAAATGTATCTGGGTACTCAGCAGCTTCCATAACAGAAAGTTAAGGAGAAAAAGCCACTTGCTCTTGTTTAAATAATTATGATTGCTGAAGGAAGTGGAACGAGGTTGATTTGGAACTTGCAGGAAGCTGTTCTTGTGTCTTTTCTGCAGTCTGCAGATATTCACCAAAACATGCAGCTGTTTGTATCACCTTCTGAAGGAAACAATTGTGTTCAAAACCATGGGATAGAGAGGCAGGGCAGGGCATGGTTCCATGCTGAGATCACAAGCACTGTAGGAAAGGGAAAGGACAGGCAGGAGTGTTCAAAGTGATGCTGAAGATCAGTGCAGTCATTCCTCACGGGAACAGCACCATGTTTGTGATTTATCTGTTGGATCTACTTCTCATGGACATATAATTTCATTAAACTGTTAGATTACGGAAAAGTCACAGGTCACCATCAGACCCATATTGTCCTATCCTCTTTTTTTTGGTTTGTTTTTGAAACACAGAGCTACTAGAAACAGTGCAAGAAACATGGGCAATTGTATAGAGTTGTTTGTTATTCTTTGTTATAATAACCTTCTTTTCTAGTCATTCAATATGCAAAAAAAAAAACCAAAAACAAACAAAAAACCAACCAACAAACTTTAAAATGCTTGCAAACGCTAACATATATTGATTATTATTATTGATTGTCCCCTATGGTGAATGGGAATAAAGAGTATGACAGAAATTGTCTGCATAAAAAACCTGATGACAGCAGTTATAGTTGGCTATAGTTCCCTTTTTGCTAGAAAGAGTGGTTTTTATGAAATCCTGTTGCCAAGAACAGACCTAAGCTTTCCCTTCAACTGGTTTTAATTTGCAAGAGCATCTGTACTAAAAGCTCAAAACACTACAAGCTAGAAAGGTCTGGGCTGTGATTCTGAGGACTGTTGACAATGCATCATGAAAGTGTAACAAAAAGCTTCAGATGTAAAACACTTCTCAGAATGTAAATCACTTCCACCTATAGGTCACAGATCCTTTCCTGAGCTCCTTGCCTGCTTCTTCCTTCTTTGCCACCAGCCCTGCTTATGACATGAACCTTTGCCAACATGAATTTTGCATTTTATTGCAATTAACTGCTGCATTTATTACTGACAGCATCTTCCCCAGACAGATGATCAATGCAGTTATAAGCACAGCAAGACACAGTGAGATATGAACTATATCTAGAGTCTAAAGTCTGCACAGGCCTGTCAAAAGGTAAGAAAAACAGAAGTAGTATGAATCACATTTTACCAGTAAGTATTGAAAATAGACCAAGACAGTGCCAGAAGGAAGTTTGTTGCAGAGCTATGAAAAAGCCTTTCCATCATCTGAGCCTTGGCCCAGCACTTTGAGTGACTGTGCTTACTTCATCAGAGGCTTTTGTGGGTGGGAGGATCCTGAAGTGAGGAGGAGGGCAGCATGGAAAAGGACATTATGCATTGCTTCTTGGGCCGTGAGCTGAGGTAATTTATAACAGCATTACCTAATCAGAGCTTTTCAGGATTTTTTTTTTTTTTAAATTTGTTTGGGGTTTATTTTAAGTGACACAAAAAGTAGCAAGAAGACATTACAGTACTCAAGGAGACTCAAAGGTAAATAGCAGCAGTCACAGCCCCAAGAGTTCCTTTGAACAGGACAGCACAGCAACAAACTGGGTTGTATTCTTTGTAAAATACATATTTCATGTATAGGAAGGGATGGAGATACAGATTTTTTTTAAAGCCACACAGATCTGGGTCTGTCAGACATTTTACAGACTCAGGCCAATGTCAATGCAGTAGCACAGACTCACATTCTGGATATGGCTGCATTTGGAAGCTTTCTTTCTTTCCAAGGTAAATAGAAGCAAATGTACATCTCTATCTACTTTAAGGAAGCAAGATTTTGTCACTGAATTACAAGTCCAAGAATAAAAAAAACCTGTCTTTAGTTCCACTTAATTAATTTTAATTTATTTGGTTCTGGAAATAATACTTTTCTTGTGCCTCAGTTTCCTCCTTGAGCCAAGCCATTCATGGGAAGAAGGCAAGGCATGACTTTGAGTTTGTTTTCTTGTTTAAAGAACTCATTTCCATCATTCTAGAGAGGTTCATGACCAAGGTCATTGGAGTAATTCTGGAGACAAAACAAGTAATTAACTTATGTCCTCAGCCCGGCCAAATGGCTTGACACAAATAACTTGTTAAAATACAGTCTACCTGTAAGTATATTAGCAGTGACATCCATACAAGGACTTAAAGATATGTTCTGAACCATAAGAATTAAACCTGCCAGCTAAGATGAAAGTTATCAATCCTAGCTTGAATTCTTACTATTCCTCTAGAGCAAAAGACATCACCTAAAATTTGAAAGTTACATGTTTACTTTCAAACTCATTTTCCATTGTCACCTTGGCTGCCTGATATGGCACTTGGCTCCTAATTAGAGAGGCATTTCAGCATGGCCAGCACCAGTCTGGAATTCCATGTTCTGAAACATTAACAGAGTGTTAACTAGGTGTTGAAAGGCAGGTAAATTCACAGCTCTCCTGAAGCTCCTATGAAGCAGCAGCACTTTCTCAGAGCAGGTGGAAGGCAGGGAAGGAGCAGAGGGGAAAGGCAATGCTGAGATGAGCAGAGCCAGGGAAGTGCCACAAAACACCTGAGGGAACCCAAGAATTGTAGGGAAGGAAAGAGGATAACAAATATAGGGCAAGATATGCTGACCACTGCATCAAAACCCCAACATTCTAGAATAAAAAGAGGCAGCAGAGGGGAACAATAATTTCTACCTTAATCACTAGAGACTGCAAAAATCCTCAACCAAGGATGAGGTTTTACCAGAAGATTTTGTTGTGCCCAGTCAGATTGCCAGGCAGTATCAGTGAACACAGTGGAGCTTCACTCACACACACAAGATCCCCAAATAATTCACTCCCTTCACACCCTGCACCTAGCTCAGATTATGAACACCTCCAATCCATTCCAAAATCTTTGCTCTCCATGCAATCTCATTATGGAGGTGCACTGGTGTCACTTAGAGATGCTCTATGCACCCTGTCAATATTAAAAATGCCATTCAGTACAGCTTAAAAATTAGGAAAATATAGTAAGAAGAATGGTTTTGTCAGGGAAAAAAAAAAAAACCCTACATGAGTAAATGCTGACTTTCATGTATTTGGTATCATTAAAAAAAATTTCTGATTTTCTCTGTAAGTAACGTGCCTTTCAATAAAACCTTCAATGTATGTTTCAATTTTTAAAAACCTTAAAAATATACATTTTCTGAAGTCAAAAAAAAGCTTTGGTATTTCAAAAAGGTATCTGCTTTTTTAAGAAAATCAACCTATTCTTGGTTTAATACTCTAGAATAATTCTGTGCATTTATTAGCATCATGAAGGTAGACACCCCATTGCCAGGGAGGATGGCTTCACAATATGAATCGTGAATTTAAACTGTCACTAAAGTGTAATTATATCTAAAATTACTTGTGCTGGTCTCTAATCTGCATACAGAAACAAAGCACAATGTTTCTGCTTTATTAACAGCAGAAACGTTTTGCCCAAAAGCTGCAAAATCCCTTTTTAGTTGTGTCTGCCCAGCGTGGCAATACAAAGGAAAGTGAAGCAGAAATTTTTGCAGGTGCTGTACATATTCCCCTGTCAGCCTGGTGCCTCCTCTTGCTGATGTAAAATCCAGCACACAGGTCCTGCACCACAGCACTTCTGTAAATGGGTTTCTGCTTAATGATCATTTTGTTGGAAGTGGAAATCTCTGTGTGCAACAGCACTGTTCAACTTCCAATGAAACCTGTGTGGTTGGCAACTGTGTCTTTTAGAGAGAAAAAATGAGGTTTGGCTCCTTAGCCTTAGTGTGTCTTTATTGCTTTAATACACCAGACTCATTTTTCCATGTCAAAATAGTATCTGTGCTTGCTTGGGAGCTGAGAATGCAAAAGGATTGCTGAACATTTCAGTCCTTGCACTGCCTGAGCAGACATCAGTGTTGGGAGAGCAGCTGAATGTTCGTGTTACCCTGCAGGAGTTTCAGGCAACTGAAGATGAAAATCTGCTCCTAAAATGAAACAGATCTGCTAATTTTGTGAAAAGAGTTACTATAAATATTGGAAAGAAGAAGAGTGGAAGTCCAAAATGTGTTCAGTAGATAAGCAATTGCTCAGTTCTTCTGCCCTTTATCACTCTAAGCAAGCATTTAATACAGAGATGGAAGATCAGAGGAGATTAGGTTGAACAGAGATAAACTTGGAGCTAATTAGAAATCATGCTTCACGTTATTCTTCTAGTAACAGCTGTTTTGAAATATTGCTATAGGGATGATCCCACTGCAATGCTGGCTTTTGAAAGCCTTCCAAATCCTGTAAAATGTATTAATCTGTGACATTCATATGAATAGCACAGACAAGCGAAAGCAATTACTTTCTCCTCTTTGTTCTGATTTGTTATCTTGGTTTGATGTGGAGAGCCTATGCCAAATATCTATCCCTGATACTTCTATGATTTGATTTCAAATTTATTTCCTTTAAATTATGTGGTCTATTTTGGGGCTTCAGCTAGTGGAAAAATGAAGACAACTAAACAACTTCACTACGTAGAAAAAAACTAGAACTTTCTTCCTTCAATTATCCCTCAGGAACCCTGGATTTGGAGGTCTTTGTTAAGCTAGTTGTCGAAATAAAAAACAAAGTAAGGATGGGAATGAAGGAAAAGGGAGGAAAGATGTTTTTCTGAAGTACTGCAAAATCTGCTACCATAGGCAATCTGTACAAAAGTCAGAGGGGAAGGGGAAATTCTGCATATCATAATTGAGAAAGATTTGTAGAAACAGGCAGGAGAACTGCAGCAGAGAGCCTGGCTGCAGCATTCCTGAGCCAGTCCAGCAGATATCCTGCCTACGTTGATTTTTCTTCATTGATTAAGTGTAATTAAGAAGAAAGAGGCTCTTCTTTCTGTCCTGAAGGTGCAACACAAACAGTAGCAGGGCTTGGGTGTTGGGGCATGAGGGGTAATGGCAGCACAGAGAGCTCTCCTTCCTTTACAGCAGGAGGATGCTGTCAGAGACATTTTAAACCACAGCCAACCTCAGGCTGGCCCAGAGCACACTGCTACAGCTCTGCTAAAGCATACAGGGGAGGCTGGAAACCCCCAGGAGCTAATGTCAACCCTATTCCCTGAGGATATCTGTGAGCTCTGCCTGGATCCCATCAGAGCTGGGCAGGAGAGAGAAATTAAATGTGCCCAGTCCCACTTCATGGTGATGAGGACATGCAGGCTGCCCCAGTGCTGCTAACATGGGAACTGGGTTTGGCTTCCAGTACCACAGCACAAGACCTCTCATCTTTGGGAAGCACCTGGAAGAGCCTGACAAAGTTCATCAGCCATATTGTGAAATAATAGAAACGAGAACCATTTCCTAAAAAGTAAAAGTGTAAGGAGAGGAGAGGACTGTGATAAGAAATGACCTGAAAGAAGTCACAGGACAAGCAAGTTAGAGTTAGATCTTAGATCTCGAGTTAGACTTAGGTCTTGAAAGCCTCAGAGCCCAAAGCTTCTCACTCTTGCTCCATATTTTCTTCATCCCTTTAAAGCAAACACATTGACCTGGCTGTAATTTGGATGCTAATTTTTTTTTTCTCAACACTCAATTCATTAAGAAGAAAAGGGAGAAAATGTTTTGTTTAAAAAGCCTTCTGCCTGCATTCTCCTTGAGGAAGCCAATGGGCCTGAGAGATTAGTGCCATCACAGCTACATGGACCAGCACTTCATAAATACAAATAAATCAGTGACCTGAAGCCACACTTGCTCAGCACAGTCCCAAGCCTTGCTGCCAGTTTTTAAAACAGAAAAAGATTGGATCCAAAAGGCCAAATGGCTTTGGATCATTCCCTAAGCCTGCAGCAAATCTTCTGTCCCTGGCACTTTGAAACAACATGTGAGGGGCAAGGCTTCCAAGTGCCCTGGATGGAAACTCAAACAAATGGCAGAAAGGGAAGGGGCAGCCCAGGACAGGAGAATGTGACAGATGCAAGCCTGTTGGGAGTGCTGTTCTCCATGGATGCAGCCAAGATGGGAAAGGAGGAGGCATGAGCAGGGAGGAAGTGGGCAAAGTACACTGGCATTAAAAATAAATAGTTGTGTCACATATTGTGTACAAGCCTTAAAGACAAGTGTTTGCTGCTGACAGGGGTTTGAGGAAGGCTTTTTGTTGTGGCTATTTTTTCCCCCTTTTAATGCATACATCACATTAGCCCACAGTGACAATGCCAGCCATCCGTGCTGCCAGAGCAGCAACCCTGCAGATCTCCTGCTGCGTGTTCTGCTTCCCTGGGCACCCTGACACTTCCTTCCTGACAGCTCTGGGCACCTCAGCACTTGGGCTCTCCCCAGTGCATGCACAGGCTCCCAGTAATGCTGATCATCAGCTACCAGGCAAATCAAGTCTTCCCCACACCCTCTTTTTTTTTCTTTTTAGTCCTCAGCAGGTATCCTTTCATGAGAAATTGGAATCCCATGTTGCTAAGTCACTCAGTCTTTCACTACATGCTGGAGAGGATGTCTGATGTTTCTGTCTGCTGGTGCTATTCCTGGCCCAGTTTTCACACAGAACCTTTAGAAAATGACATCCAAGAAGTTGCTGTTCATAGTCTGCCACGGAAGGAAAGAGCAGATATAGAGGAATAAAATTCATGACTGGATTCTCACATTAGATTCCTGTTTTCCATTATTTCACAACACCTGAATGCATCTATTTGCATTTTGCATAATCAGGCAGAGTCAGATTTTGCAAGGAGCCCTCAGAAATCACATGCCCCATCTCATTTACCTGTGAGGAGTGCTGGGCTCCTCATCCACTTAGGTTCACTTACACAAATCTCAGCTAACACCCTCAAGTCTTTTAATCTATTCCTAGGGTTTGTCATCACCTGCAAATTTGGACAAACCCAGAATTTTCTGAATGATTCATCCCTATCAAGAGGGAAGAGCAAAACCTCAGCTGCCATTGCAGGAGGAAAGCTAAGAGTACCCCCTAGTGTTCTGGGAGCAGCCTCAAAGTGTGGCCAGAGTGAAACCAGAGACAAGCTCAGCTTAGAACGTGGCCTTTAGTCGCTCCTGCTGCTTCCCCCTGGAAAAGGACACCTCTTGCAGTGTGGTTACCTCAACCACCATGTCACCACAGCTTGGTGTGGCACCACGTGCAAGTAGAGGAATAAATAACCACCTTTATGATTTAAATATACTCCAGTGGATTTACACCAATGAGCCCTTCTTTGCACTGGCAGTGGTTTAAGGGTGCTCCCAGGCACCCAGAGCTGCTCAGATGACGTGCAGAAGTCATCACAGTTTGTCACCCCAAGACAGTAACTCAACAGCTTTTGATGCTTTGTGGATCTCCTATGAGAGTCGTGCGTCTTAATTAATCTGTCAAGTGCTTCAATATCCACAGAGAGAAGGTGCAGCACAATGCAAGGCAAGGTTATTTATAACTCTCCCTCCTTCCTGCACACAAAGCCACATTACCTCACATTAAATCCTTTTTTAATGACAGCAAAGTTTAAAAAAATAGTGCAACTTCTGTTACCTGAAGCCATTCCAGACACCTGTTCCTTGCCCTGCCAGGTCAGGAGAGCAGCAGGTTCTGCCATTAACCTCCTGCTGAGAGAGCTCAGCAAATCTTCTCATTTTTCTGGGCTTCTCTTCCAAGTCATCTCTCTAGAGATGCTCTTCCTGTCAGGGTGTATTACTGCGTGCATTTACCAAGCAGTAGTAATTATTTTGTCAACAACAAAGGAAATTTGCTGTTAATCATAACAGCAGTCTTAATATACTTTGTCTTCCTGGCTTTTTCTGGAATAACAGCGACTGGGAGGCAAGTTTAATTTAAATCCAGGGAGACACATGTGGGGTGCAGCACCCAGCAATATGCATGCAGATGATAACATGCTTGAGCAGCCTGGCCAGAACAGCACCTACAGCAGCCCATCCATCAAGGCTTAAGTTATAGCAGATGATGCAAATTTAATGATTAAATATAAAAGCTTAAAATTCCAGCTAGTAGCAGCAGCTTATGGGGGGGTAGGGGAGGGCAGTCATGAAAGCCTGTCACCTAAACTTCATCTTACTCTGGAAAAGTATCTTCCTGGAGCAAGGCAAGCATATTAATAATGCAGCAGTGCCAGCTGAGGGAAACTGCTGGTTTGTAAAAGCAATTCTGACTGTAAGGGTCCAGGAAATGGAATCTCAACAGGATAAGCCACATTTACCAGCTCCTGCTAAGATGGCTCCTTTAGCAAGCCAGAAAATAACTTACAAGCAGACCACAGTTTGCACTTTGGCAGTGCACTTAATACATGCTCAAAGTGCCCAGTCTGGAGGGAAATACACTGTAATTATAGAGACAGTGCTACTTGTGCAGGCCAGGCCACCAAATGCCCCTTGTGGGTCTTCAGAGCTTCTGATTCTGCAGGGCATGACTTCCGCACAAAGCTCAGAGTGGCTTTTATTGCAGACCCTGTCAGATGCAAATTCAGCATTCCTGTGGTTTATTCTGATTACTGATTTCTGGGATGTTTGCTTTTTCCAAGGGATTGTTTTGCAATTTTTCTGTGATTTTAGTTGGTCCAAATAGCTTGCTATTAAGTTATCTCATTGTCTGTATTTAGACTCTAAGTGCAGCTCTGTGCTGTTTAAAACCAGGAACTGAAATGAGACACTGTATGAAGCATCAGAAGATGAGCTGGAATCTTCTGGTTTTCCCTTAATCCAAGGTTCAGTGCTGCCCCTCACCTGTTTCCTTTTCCTGGTCTGTCACATGAGGTAACAGCTGTTATCCAGCAATCTCAGAAGTAAATTGTAAGGATCAGCTTGTCAATGCTCACTTAAATCCACGTAAATTGCTTTGAGCATTGGAAGCAATAAAATACTGAACAGCTTCACTGCCAATGGACCCTTATAATGTCTTGCCAATCTATAAAGATGCAGACAAGATGAAAGTTCTATTGTTTTTTAGTTGGTTTTTTTTTTTTATGGGCTGCTTAAGGATTGTCCTCACCTAAAATAACACACAAAATCTCTTGGAAAAAAAGTGTCTATTCCTAAACATCTTGAAATACAACTAACCACTGCACAGTGCATAAATGGCCTGTTGTGACTGCTCCCCACCATAATCAAACACGGGGAAGTGAGGAGGAAGGGAAAATCAGGATATACAGAGACCACTTCTCTGCAGAGTTACCAGTGGCAATGTCCTGACTGTAGATTTCTCTGGAAAGCTGGATTATCTTTAATGACACCACTATTCGGTGAGCTCACTTCCCTTTATAATTGGCCTGTTCCCTGCTTTACTCCATGTGGTGGGGGTTGGTGGTTTGGAATTGCTGCACCCCCTGGAGCTCAGCAGCACCAAGGAACAATGGGAGTGTGCTCCAAGGGCTCCAGGTGTGCACACCTCAGTGCCTGAATGTCACTGAAGTGTCACCTGAACGCCTGAAGTGTCACCAGCCAGGATCACACAGCCCCGAGCAAAACACAACCCAGCCATGGTTTGTTCTCCTGTCAGGAAGCTGAACCCAGAGCAAACATGAGGCTCACATAAAAAGATAATGCACCTTTTCTAGCCCCACTAAACACAAACAAGCAAATGGAATGTGTCCCACACTTAGTTACACTCCAATTCCCTTGTGAATGCTCCAGAGTACATCCACAGACACACACCCTTCTCTGCTGCTCCCCAGCCACACAATGCACAGAAGTCACCACTTCAGTTCCTCCCTGAGCCCCTCTGGCTCTTAGTGACCCTCACACCAAACTCCACATTGCTGCAAATTCTGCCATGGCTTCAAGGAACATTAAGGAAAGAACATTTTTGTTAAATGGAGTCACACAACAATTTATGGAATGCAGAATTTCTCACATCGTTGCGTGACATCAATTTGCTGTGACAATATCTGCAAATGTGCAGGATGATGGGAGCTGGTGGATGGTGTCAGGCAGAAGGCATTTGAAATGAGAGCTTGTGGGTAGCTGGTTGAACCTCTGTGTTGAGAGATGAGGTTCAGGAAGTCTGAGGACTTCAGAGGGGTTGCTGCATCCAGGGTCAAATATTAATTTTTGTGTATACAATTTCAGCAGTTTTGGCCCTGTTTCGGTGACTCCTCCTCCCTACACCCTCACCAATTCCAATTTAACAGGTACAGCCTGCTGGGAAAGCACAGGAGTTCTGCAGGTGACAGCTAGGAGGGATTAGCTCAGCCTCAGGAAGATCAGTGCAGATGGTTTGGTGCTTCATTAAAGAAAAGGGACACGTGAGATCATGAGGAGCTATTAAGCTCACACATTTCTCCCAGTTTATCAAGATGATCAGCACACAGGCAAAGCATTAGCTGTGAGGTTTCTGCCTTCTGGTACCTGCTGTCAAATGCCCTAGTTTGGCTGGTGTAACACTAATGCCAGCTGTACCCTAATAAAGAAAAAGGCCTTGGACTTTACATGCATAACCAAAACCCAAATGACACTATAAACCTGCTGGTGTGGCATTTGTTCTCTCAAGGGTATTACAGTTCAGCAGAAACTGGAGCACAGCAGAGGAAGATACTGATATCTTTATTGCACAGACATAAAAAACACATGAAAGCCAGTATTTTGAAGATTAAGTCAACAATGCCAACTTGCTATACGAATTGTGAAGTGGGAATTGGCTAGCAAGAATTGTAGATGTATTTTTGTTTTAACTGTGCCTCTCTTTCCCCTTGCAAAAAGAAAAAAACAACTGCCAAGTGCCCACCTCCCTCCCAGCAGGACCTGGCTGCTTTTCCCTGTCACTGGCATTATCCAGTCCTGACTGTGCCCAGGAATTTCACTGCCTGTCTCACTGATGGTGTTTCTCAGCAGTCCCTCACACATATGGGACATCATGTTCTGCCCTCATGAAACCCACAGCACGAGAGGCAGGAATCTCTTTTAAAAGGTTAGGTATTCCCCAGCCATGAAGGATCAGTATTTCTGGCTTTGTGTATTTGAGTGCATATTCCCTGGCAAAATAGTACAGTGGAAAGGGAATGAAACCAGGACTTATATGATATTCTTGTAAAACAAAATATTTGACAATTACTCTTCAGAAGCAAGTGAATTAACCAAGCTGCTAAGACTGGGTAGTGGTTTAGACAGATACCTCTGTAACCTTTTGTTATCCTACCCAAATTTGTGACAAATGCCTTTCACTAGTTCTGTTCCCATAGGATACCAAATTTCCATTTCAACAGAAAGGTGTGGGGTCCCCAGAGGTCCCTGCTGCATTGGAGATGCAAGAGCTTTGTCTCTATTCCCGAGCAGGTTTATCCCAGATGAGCTGCCTGGTGTTTTCACCATCACCAACATGCCCCCCATGCCACAGAGATCTCTCTCCATCTCTGCAGAAAATTGCATTTTTGGTATCATTTCAACAGCTGCTTCAAAATGCAGCTAATTTTTTTACAGGTAGAAAGGATAAATTTTCCACGCACTGTAAACTCCATGTCAAACACATAACAAGAAACTGAGAAAGGAAAAAGCTATGGACTGAGTTTTTATGAGTGAGTCTGGCTCAGTAATGAAAGGTTCACAACTCTTCTAATGACTGAAAACAGTTTTGGACAGAACACACAGTTCACTGCCCCATGGACATCAGAAGGTGAATTTTCTAACCACTGAAACAAGCCACAAATTATCTACCAATTTCAAAACCAGCAGGACTGTGGCCTACATGGATGTTTTCGCTGAAAGGAGGAAAATATGACAGGAATAAGAGTCTTGCAGCTAAAGCACTGAACTCCAAGGACCTGCATGTAGCTCCTGACTCCTCAAGGAGCTTCTTATTTCACTCAGGCAAATCACTTCAGAGTAAATTCATCTCCCCTGGAATGTGAATAAAATATATATATATATAAAATGCAAAAGTCATTATATACATGGGTTTCTTACTATTCCATGTGAATAGGAATGAAAAAGAAAGCAATCCTTTAATTGTGTCTGGATGCTTCTAAACACAGAGTCCTGCTCAATAAGCAGACAAACTCCACACTGGTTTTTTGTTCAGCCACTTTAGAAGGAGCACCTTACTTTTGTGTCCAGGTTAAAAGATTTAAAATTGTGCACACTGCTTTGTAAATATAACCCTCTATGACAAAGAAGTCTATTATGAATATCTTGATGCCCAAGTTAAAAGGACAGCCTGACAAGAAAATTGTGATCATCCAGTTTGCAAAGTCTCTACCTATTTCCAGAAGTTCTGTTCTGCACACCAGCAAGACTTATTTTTTTCCAAAATAGAGCAAGTGAGCCAATTTGTTCTCTACAGCACATATATGTAGAGTTTGTCCTTGCTCTCCTACCAGTCTTGCCACTCATTATCAGCTACTTGGGAATTGGTTTCTTAGGGGGCTAAATTATCTTCTGTTGTGATATTCCTGTAATCTTGCCAAACTCCTTTTCCACCATAGTTTGGTCTGATGTGGACATACTTTTTAGGACATTTTAAGGCCCCAGTTGAGAGCTGTCCCCTGAATGCAGCCTTAAACACAAAGTTCTTTCCTGAAATCTCCTAGTTTTAGGACCATAAGGAGAATGAAAACCTGTCTTGACCCACTTCATTTGTCCTTTTAAATAAGTCACAAGTTTACACATGAAATTGTGATGTGAAGTCTGTATCTTCTACCAATCTCACCAGTTCTTTAAGTAATGAGTCAGGGAAAAATAAGGCAGCAGGCCCTGTGCTTTTTCAGAGTCACAACATCCTCGGAGGTGCAGCAGAGTGCTCTTGTTCCCATTTAAACCAGCAGGAAATGGACTGCAGGACTTTGTTTTCTGAATGACCCTAGACTCAATACATGTCTAACAGGCTAAAGCTCCTGGAGACTGATGTTTGCCTTTTCTTTCACAGTTCCATTAAGCTTAGTATTAACGCAGCAAATGAATAGAGGCATCATAAGCCACAGCGCTCTGATATTTGGAAATTGGCTGGCTCCTGCCCCATTTCTAGTCCTATTTGAACAGAATTTTCAAAGAAAGACTTAATGAATCATGTTTAGTCATGCCTGAATGCTCACTGACATTGTAGCTTAAAAGCAATACCTGCTCTCAAGGGACATTTTTGCCATATCTACATTCCACACTACATTCTGGATTGTGTTTATTTATTTCCTAGAAGCACATACACTTCACCAGTGAGCAAATACAATTTCATCTTTGCAGCTCGGTCCTCCCCAACCACAAATGGGGAATTCATACTAGCCTATCTCTTCTGTTAATCATTTTGAGATATGCCCATGGGAAAAGCTGTTTAAACACAACACTACAAATCTTTGCCACTGACTTCTAGGGAGAAGTGAACAGAACACCATCTTTTTCTTCTCCCCTCTCCAATCACCTGCTAATCCCCCCATTAAATTAGGTCATTAACCTACAAGTTATTAAGTGAAAAAAGTTATTAGCTGAAACTGAAAGGCCAGTTCTGCAGTTTGACTCAATACTGTAGAAATAGGTTTCACTGGATTGGGGTTTGTGTGAGCAGATCAGAACCTCCCTACCAGTGTGTGAGACTAGAGACAAGATAATAGGCTTTTTATCATTTATAGGACTCAATACTCAGTACTGTGGAACTTTCAGACACTGTCTCAAGTTGGGCTTTCATTCAGGAATTCCACTGCCTCACTGCACCTTGCTCCAGGCACAGAACCAGCCCCAAGTGTGACCTTCAGTGCCATCAGGATAAGGGTCAGGAAAGATCCAACCCAGCAGAGCTGCTCCTGCTGCATCTGCTGCCAACATGGCCTTACAACTGAAGCACTGATTTCTGGAGAACAGCACTGGACACCAACATCTAACACTCATCTACAAATCTCTTAGGAATGCTTTGTTTCCCTCACTGATGCATTGCTTTCCAACCCCTAAGAGTTTTTAATTTCATTGTAGTTTGGTTGTATTTAATGTTCTTTTCATACAAATGTACCCTTGGCCTGACCTTTATTTTTTTCTTTAAAGTAATGAAGCCCATCCTAACGGATTAAAAAAGCCACTAGTTTCTGACATCTGGTAGGCAGCCTCACACCTCTGAGATTCCACAAAGCATTAATATCAAAGCCTGCCAGAAGCATGCCTTGTGCAGCAGGGATCAGACTGAAAATTAACGTGTCACTTACAAATGGTAAAGGCAGAAAAGTGACTAATCTAATTCCATGGTGCAAGGCACAGGGATCAGCCGAGGGCAGGCGTGTGAGGGAGAGCCACACACCCTTCACTGGGGCATGAGGTGAGCTGAGCATCAGCTCCTGGCATCCCAGGGAGATGCCATCGGGCAAGCCTGGCTGCAGGGAGCCTCTGGAATCCTCTGCAAGTCTCAGTGGCATGTTCTAGATGATTACGTGAAATGGTGAAGATTTTATTTTAATATGCTTTCTACAATCTCTCATTTCAAGCAAGTTATATCTAAAATAATTACATTACTTTCCCATTCTTTTCCAAGTGCCACAGAGCACCTGGTCATTTCTGGCCTGACCTTGCTGATTTCAAGGAGGAAAAATGTGACAGATTTTCCTCTTTCAGACTTATCTGAAAGCTCTACAAAGAGCTCTCTCTGAGCAAGGTATATAAAAATACAGATTTTCTCAATTAGTTTTACTGGAAAAATGAAAATAAACCAAGCAAAATTATCATGCTAATGAAATAATATCTATCTAGAAATCTCCATCAGTCTGGAAAGGAAAACCACATCTCGTGACACCTTCACTTTGTGTTCAATGCACAAGGTTTGGTATACTATGAGCACAGACCATTTGGAAGTTATATGTTCCAAAAGAAAACATGCCAGGACAGGGAAAAAATCTCACTCAGATCTTATTCTTCCATTTATGAGTTGATGAAAGAGTAAGGAGCAGAGGATTTTTTTAAAAAAATTGTGTCAAATCCTAAGTTCAGCTACCTGCTTTTCCTTTCAGCCTTACTCCTGTTGCTCCCAAGTAGTATTTAGTTGTTGCCAAGCAGCAGAAAGCTAATTAGTGCAATGTCATGTTTCCTTGTTTTTATCTCTTGCTCCTTCCCACTTACATGCACACTGCTCCTCAACATTCCCAAAATAAAGGTAAATTGGCTGCAAAAACAGGAGAACTGAAAGCAGTTTTGCACTCAGCCTATGGAAACACTCCCTCCCCCAGAGCACTTGCTCTTATTGCTGCAAATTGCCCTGTAAGCTTTGGTCACAGAGCACATTAACATCTCCAGCCAAGCATCTGGGGCTGTGCTGCTCTCCTGCTCCCTAACCAGCCAGCTGAAATTCAGGTATTCCCACAGGAGAGATTCACTGCAGTACTGCTGAAACTCCTGCTGAGGGCAATTCAGAGAATTAAGCATTTCTGCTGCAGTGCACATAGCAAAAAAACTGTCAGAAAAACATAACAAATGCCTCTGTCAATTCACTTGCTAGGATGAAAGAGGTGCCTTATTCTAAAGCTACCCCCTATAAACCATTTAGGCACACCACCTTCTGCCCATTTTGTAATTCTTTGCTTCCAAACAATAGTAATCTTTTTCAGAGTGGTGGAGAGCAAAAAGATTTTATCTTCCAAGCCACAGACTAGCTTTGCATCAGCACTCTTTTTTTAACCCAGAGATACATATCCCTAGCAGCATAAGAAGAATTTATTCCCTTTTCAGAAGACTCCAGTCTATTTCTGTATTTGAAATAGCAGAAGGTCCTAAAAACAGCTACCACAACCCTTTCACACATGGGCACAGATGAGAAAGGGATCCCAGAATGCAGAAACTGACTGCACATACAAATGTAATAAAGGTAAGGGGGTAAGAGGGCCAAAATAAGGCAAGACAAGGCAATGCCAAGCAGAGAGTGGCAGCCCTGGAGACTGAGACCATCTACTCACAGCACATCAAGGAGGGGAGTTCTCCAGCTCTCACAGCAACCATTCTTCCCCATTAGCTAAGGCACTCGAATTCTCCACCTTGTTTTCCACCCCAGCACTCTTGCCGAGGCCCAGATGGTTGTGATAAACTAGAGGCTCTACCTGAATTTCTGCTTGCAAGACCATGGCCTAAAGTCAGCTCAACAGCCATTTATAACTTAGGAAAATCAACAGTTATGAAATTCATTGTGCCTGGCATGAAAGCAAATTCCTGTACTGCCTTTCTGCAGCAGACCAGGAGTTAGCCTCTCTTTTCCAGAACTGCAGACGTGGCACCTTCCACTTCCACCTTCAACCCATGAGGGTTTTTTGAAAAATAAAAAGGCAGGTGTTACAAAATAACACCTCTCTCCTTCCCAGTTCTGACCCAATTACCTTCTATTTTAGCATTAATGACCATGGCAGACCCAGGGTCCCTGGCCCATGAGATTAGTGAAACCAGGACACTTTCCAAACGTGTCCCGAGGAAAGTTCAGCCTCATGGCTACCTCAGCAAAAGCCAAGAGGAGAAACACTCCAGTCAGCATTGAAAATACTCAATTCCAGAGAGCCACTCAGAGATCCAACTCCACTCAGAACAGCATGGCACTGTCATAAATGCATTGCATTGTGTTTCTTGCAGCCACGAGCCACAGAGCTGCTCTAGAAATTCTTTATGTTGAGGCAGCTCAACCACCTCGATAGAGTTCCCTGTCTGGCAGGGAGGGAGGGAGGGCTGGGTGAGTGCAGGGAATCTGTCACTTGCAGCAGACAAGAACATCTTGTACTTGAGCTGCTTGTTGAGTAGGTTAGAAAGGCAGACAAACTGGCAGACTTATTAATTTATTTTTTTTTTTTAACTGGGGTACTGAGATGTAAAACCCTTATTACAGGCTATTAATTTAAACAGGTCTGTGCAAGATATCTAATTATCCCCATCAATAAGAAGAATAAAGTTTAAGGGTTAATATTGAAAATAAAAACATTCCAGTCTAAACTGAGCTTGGAAGAGATCCCATCATTCCCCATCCTTATTTTTTAGGTAATCATCACTAAAATCAAAAGACACCTCTGCAGGCTGGAATAGCTGAAACTAAGGAGACAGATTGAACCAACTCAATATTCCCATCTCTGCTAAGCAACAGACTAGAGAGGTAAAAAAGTAGTTTGCAGCAATCTGAAGGGCACTTTGACCAAGGAGGAAAAAGTTAAGTGAAACAAAGCAGCATGTAAATAGGAATAATGGAATGAAAGCATGACAAGGCTAAAAAAAAATTTGAATTAAATTATTTCACTCTGGAATTCTCCCTTAAAGGAAGAGAAATTAATCCCTTTTAATACCCTGAATAACCCTGGAAGGTCCTCCCCATTGCAGCAGGATGTACAAATACACCTTTTGGCATTTCCCACTTCCAA
Source organism: Vireo altiloquus (assembly GCA_013396875.1). Classification (NCBI taxonomy): domain Eukaryota; kingdom Metazoa; phylum Chordata; class Aves; order Passeriformes; family Vireonidae; genus Vireo; species Vireo altiloquus. Next base: position 87,922 of record VZRF01013113.1, on the reverse strand, counting down.
GATTTGCAAGAATGATGTCACACCTGATGTGCCAAAAACCTAGGGGGTAAAGCACCACCTAATAACTCTGATTTGCTCATCTTTAATACCAATGAGAGTTGTGCATGCATGTGAAGGATTAATGGGATTTTCTGAGCAAGGAGAATGACTGCTGATGATGATTAGACTAGAACAGAGGATTGTAACACCAAGTTCATGAGCAGGCAAATGTTGTGCAGGGAGAAGGAGCACCTTGAAAATCCAATGGCTCTGTTCAATCCCATGACATCTGCCCAAGCATCTGTGGGGTTTTAAAGGCACCTCCTTAACCTTCTCAGTCTTACAGCATTGCTGACACCACCACTCCAAATCAGCAGATCTGAGAGAACTTCCTACAGCTCAGCTTTTCAGGCTTTTTACTCATTTTCAGGCTGCAGGCTTTTCATAAAGGCTGAAAAATCATGGCTAGGGACACGAGAAATGAATGCAGCAGGCACTGCATATTTCTGAAGGGCTCCATGTCCCTCCCCTCGCTGTGATTTGCCTGCCACATGTCTCTAAGTGGGGAATTTGTGTGAGGAAGAGGAAAACAAATGTCCTGAGGGCATTGCTGGGTTGGGTGGGCACACCAGCACCTTGTGCTGGTGTGCCCACCCAACCCAGCAATGCCCTCAGGCACATCCACACTAGGAGTGCAAACCTATTGCATACCTTACACTGAATTATGCAGTTATTAACAAGCAGAGTTGCAAGCAAAAACAATCTGGGAAATCCTGAATAAACATGACATGCTCTTGGGCCAAGAAATTGTGTGTGTTGCCCCAGGAATAAAAGTTACTCTTAAAAAAGTAACAGGTTCACCATTAGTGTCAAAAAAGGACAAAACTAGGAATGCTCTTGTTTGCATAAGTTGCAGTTGATCTTATTTGGGAAGACTGTAAGTGTCTTAATTTGGTTTTAAAAGTAAAATCAATTGTAAATTTATTTAGACCAATTTACCTGCCTGCCTGTTGTACATCACTGGGCCTGTATTGATCATTTGAGATGGAACTCATTCCAAATTGTATTGATTTAATTCATTAGCAAATTTTTAGCAAAGCATATTTTGTTGTTTCAGGGCAGAAGTACATAAAGCTCCATTTAGAGACTGCAGGACTGAGCAGGGGAGGCATGGGAGGGGGCTAGAATTTCTCAAATGAATTAGATTTACAAGGAGCAATATGAATCATCTGTTTCTGATAAAAGAGACAATAAATAAGAAAAACTAGGAGTGGAAAAAGCCTAGATACATTGATAGGGGGGAAAAAATCCAGCTGGTGAAATAAGAATGGGGTGAATAATTCATAAATAGTACAGTGTATTGGTCGTTTTAACAGACATTTTGATTTATGGATTTATGTGCTTAAAATAGCTCAACAATTTATAAATCATCTTAAAATCAACAGATCATGAGTAGATTTGTCTGGCTTTACAGCAAGGCAGTCGAGCTGCATTTGTTGCCTTGGCAACTGAAGGAACTTCAGTTTCCATGGCTACAGCTCCCCTAAAATACGGTTGGCAATTCCTCCCTCCCCAACTTTTGTGACTATTTTGAAAAGGAATTTAAAAAAAAATAAATCCTAATGCTCTGTCAGCACATGCACTGAGGAAAGGTCTGCAGAATGCAAATTTTGTCAGCCCACAAGGCCAGGTTAACAATAAACTAAGTTTTCTGCTGCAAATCTCAGATCAGTGAGACACTGCAGTATGAAGACCTTGGATCTGGGAATCCACAATCTTGGGTTGTGAAGAGCTTGATCATCACAGCTCAACATTTCCCATCCAAACCCAGCTCTGCTGCTCACTGGAAGAAGTGCAGAAATTACTCCACATTGTAAATCTTCTGTGTATCCAAGCTCCCCACAAACAGCCTGGATTGCTTAATGAGGTGTGGGAAAAGGGTCAGAAATCCTGGATTTGTGGGGCAGATGAGGTGGCACCAGGGAATGCTTTCACCTCCCCATGTTCCAGTCAGTACCTGAGATGTGCTTCCTGTGTCTGGGCAGGATGGCTTCGTGGAGGAAACCATTTACTGTACTCAAATCAGCATCCTCTGAGTCATCCTGAGGTTGGAGTGGCATTAATGGTGCAAGTAATCTGTTTAGGGAAGTTGCTCACACCTGATGCATCAGGAAAAGGCTTTTCTGTCTTTCTGGAAAATTGTGTCCCTCACTGGGAGACACAGAGCATTCAAGGAAGAACTCACAATGCCTCTTTCATCTCACTGAGGTTATACTTTGAGTTCAATATAAAAACACTTAAAGCTCTGATTGAGAAATATTTTTTTTAATAATCACAAACTTTGATTTGGGCATCTTCTGATTCCCACCTAGCTCTATGTTTTAAAATCACCTTTAACTTTCCATCCCTAGGAAACACTTTTCCTGCTCTCCCACAACATTCAATTGCACATAGTTGGTGTTATAAGCAGGCTCATGGCAGCACACAATTGCCACAAATCACTCAAGAATTAGAAATGGAGCAAGTGAAAATAATCCCTCCAGGGTAAATGCTATATTTCATCCTTGTTTGCTAGCAGAATACATGGCTTGAACACAAGTCCTGCCTTTCTCCTCTCTTCTCCAACTTCACCCCCAGTCCATTCTCAGCTTCCCTTAAATTTTTATGCAGCTTTGTGCCTATTATATGGATACTTGCTTGGGAGGATTTCCAGAAGTGATTAGTGGTTTCTGGCAATTCACAGTTACTGAGTCTCCAAACCAAAATCTCCTTAAGGGCTAAATTTTAATAGGCCATCAATCTGATAATGATAAAATATATGATAAGATTTCTTAGTAATATAAGACTAAGATTTCTTAGTCTTATATCCTATATGATAATATATGATAAGATTTTTTAGTTGAGGATTTCAAAGTCTCAAGACAAAGTATTGAGGACGCAGCAGTGGAAATGTTTTCAGCCTTTTCTTCACCCAGAGTGGCCATTTCCAGAGTCGTTGATGCCACAGGGTGGCACAAAGAACAGAATTCTAAGAGCCTACACAGATGTGAGCTCTGCCACCCCATTCTTTACTCCCCTCACACACATTTGCTGGGTGCTGGACTCACTGCACTGCAAGGTTAAAAAGAAGAACACAGCTCAAGGATCGAGCTGGAATTTCACAACCAGGCAGCTTTGAACTCTGCAAACAAAAGTTTTTATTAAACAAAACCTGGCCAACAGACACAGTACCCTAACAGCACTCCAAATTTCACAGACTATCCACTCCTGGGGAAGTTTGAGATATCAAGATACAGGTTTTGAACAATATCCCCTACTTTCTGCCCCAATCCAAGATCTCAATATTGGTCATGTCACAGTCGAAGTTAAAACAACATACTTGAGAAACACAGGCTCTGAGCACAACCACCTTGTGTGTGGGACAGAAGCAGTACCTACTTGTTCTGCCTTGCAAAACAGTTGCAGAGATTGATACCTACATTAACATTTCAACAGCACTTCCAAGGGGTAGAGTTCCACACTGCTAAACACTATGCAGCATTTTGGATTCTTTGTAGTGCAGGTAGATGCATAATATTCAAACAGAGCTGTTTCAAATGAAAAACATTTCCTTTATGTCTGAGGTTAGAATTCAGAAACTGAGTTGGTTCTTCAGCCACACTTAGCCTCATACCTGCATATGCACTTGAATAAACCTAAGAAATGAGAATACAGCAGAGATGATACAGCCAGAAGACAGTAAACAAGAATAGATGAGAGGATCTTATTATCCAACAAGATGTTGAGTGTACTGCAGAACACAAGCTAAACACAGTTGCATAATATTGGCAGCAAATCTTTCAGAATATTATACATTCCTTTCACCTTATGCAGAAAGCAATTTTCTCTAGGTTTAGGCTATGACTTACCTTGTGATCCTTCCTGAATATTTCCACCTTTCTTCTGACCTTAACCATACAGGAGGTTAGTTTTAGCAGTGTTTGCTTGTTACTTATGGAATACATCTCACAGGAGGGGTTCAGAGGGTTCCCCCTGAGCCTTTTGCAGTCCCAGCTAAAAGGGTTAACAGAGAGAGGTACTGAGGTGGCTGAGGGTGGCTCTGACCAAAAATGGGTGTGTTGGGAGCCCCTCTGGCAGTGCTGAGCAGTGAGATCTGCAGCAATTCCCCAGGGAATCCTCCCTGTGCAAGGCTCCCCAGCTGCCAGCAGGGACCTGTCTCAGGGGAGGGGTGCTCAGCACAGGGGGCTGGCAGCAGGGCTGGTGTCAGAAGGGCTCAGTGTGACACCAATAGAGCCTAAAACACAACGAGGGCAAGGCTTTCTCACTGCTCTCCTCCATGTGAGCACAGCGTTTTGGCATCTCTGTAGGCATGCACTGGATTGGTACAGCAGGAGAAAATACTGGGAAAGAAAGGATGAACAACTTTCTCCTTGAAATCAGGATAGTGGTGCCAGCAAGGGGGGTGGCAATGTCCTCTACCTGTGCCACAGTCCGTGGTGAGCTCCAGCCATGGCAGATGCCCTCAGGGGTTTGGGTTGTGCGTTGTGGTTTTTGTAAATATCATATATACACTTGCCCACAGAACGGTGGGATCTCACCACAAAGAAAATGGGCTGTTTTCCATGAGATGTAAGGAAAAGAACAAAAAAATTACTGTGGAAGCAAAGTGTGTGACTGCCTGAACAGGAGACTGGCACCACATGGCCACCTTATGGCTCCAGGTGCTTACTGCTGACACACTGAAGAGTGGAGCCACAGAAACACAGGAATAAATATTTTCTTCTTCAGAGAGACTGGAGAACTGATGTTGAAAAAAACACCCTCAGTCTTGCTGGTTGGAGTCAAGACAGACTATACATGATCCTTTAGGCTGGAAGTGAGGTGGTCTGGTCCATCATCCTGCAATGAGCAGGGACGTCTTCAGCATCAGATTGCTCAGAGGTCTGTCTAAGCCGACCTTGAATCTTTCCAGGGACAGGACATTACCACCTCTCTGGGCAACCTGTTCTAGTGTTTCATCACACTCATAATGAAAAAATGTTCCCTTTTATCTAAACCTGAATCCCTCTTTTAGTTTAAAATCCTTAACTCTCGTGTAATTGCAACAGGCCCTGCTCAAGTCTGTCCCCATCTTTCTTACATGACAAAGGCTATTTTGGAAGTTGCCTAAAGGAGCTACCAACACAGTTCTCTAAGTCATGTTGTCACTAATTTGGATATCTAAAATGGCTCACAGCCAGTCAAAACCTAGTACTGACAAAGATTGCTGTCAGTGGAAATTTTGTATGCTTCCATCCTGTGCATTATCCTTGCACAAATTAAACTGTGCAAGGGCCTCTGCCTGACTAGAGAATGAAAACATCCTTTGCTTTCCAAAATACTGTCTAATTTTTTAATAGTTTTTTGATTTTCTTTTTGGGTTTTAGTAGTCATAATTATAAATAACATGGATATACTTTTATATAATTATATAATAATACTATTTGATATTTAGGTTTTGTACAGCAAAGGTGCAAAAAGGTCTCAATATTTAGTAACATATTTAGGCCATCTAGGAGCTTAACAGGACTTTTGTGCTACACACTGCCCAAAGGTGGGAAAGAACTGTGGCCATAATTCTTTAAAAGCACAACTGGTAGTTATGGATTAAGATAACAACATGGGAGGAAAAGTGCCTACAACACACTGCTAGTCATAATCTGGAAAACAAAAAAAAAAAAAAAAAAAGGAAGAAATGGTTTCTCTAAATTATGTGAAATTATCCAAAATGTAGAAGTCATTGAAATGCCTGAGGTTTTACATCCTTATTTTTAGCCACCTTGTTAAGAACTCTGGCTTTTCAAGGAATACATCATCTGTGACATCCATGCACATAAACTGCAATGAGAACAGGAAATCCTGAGCTCAACATTCACTGGCACTATAGCCATCCCAGGACTTGCAGGTTTCCAGGGTGAGGAGTTACTTTGAGTGCCTCCATCCTGAGGTGCTAAAATCAACTATCAGAGGGTAAACACTCAGCTGCTCCCAGAATTTAAATCTCTTTGGAACATATCCCACAGAGTCAGAAACTGAGGTTTCAAAATCCATGGTCAAATATGAAATAAGTTGATCAGTAAAGGAATTCTATCATGACTATTTTTGCCAGCAGCTGTGGGTGAGTGGGTGTGGAAGGTGTGGAGAAGATCTCACACCCTGCCCAAGGCTAGTTACGTAGCCTGCCCACATGGGAAACTCCCAGAGGTTGGACAGGTACTCATTTTAATTTGTCTTGAAGCAGAAACATTATTGTCTGCACACAAATGTGACCTGGAACACACACCAAGTACCGTGGCTCAAAAGCCCCAGGGAGAAGAGTTGGCCTTGCATGTTAAAGAGTCCTACACTCAGGGCAAAGCCTCCCCGTGTTTCAGGGGTTTCCTTCTGGAATTTTGCACTCAATACTCCACACACTGCAGGGTTTCCTCTTGCAAAAAAAGGTAAGTCAGCAGGGCATGCTGTTTCTAAAGGAGCTGGAGACCCCTGGGCACCCTCTGCCTCCTTCATTTCTCTAACAATGCCATTCCTGGTGTGGAGCTGAGCTTGGTCAATCAAACCTCACTGAGGGTGGACTCTGAAGGGTTGCAAAAATAATTTCTCCAGCTCTTATGAAAGGTTTCTTGCACCACTCCAAAAGTAGGTTTGAGAGAGGCTGCACACCATACAAGCATAAGCATATGAATTAAGCCACCTTTGGGCAAGTCACAGTGCAGAAGCTGTAACAAAAAGGGAAGAAAATAGACCAGCAGCAAGTTAGAGAGGAAGGAAGTGTGATTTTCTCAGGAGATAAATCCAGAACAAAGGTGGTGAGGTGAGATCCTGAAAATCCTAACGCATGACACCACCACCATTCATTGCTAGAAAACTCTCCTTTTCAGTTTAGAACAGAAACTGTGCAGTCCAAAAAACATTACCTACTGCCTAAGAGAAAAGGATTGAAACTCCTAATATTAATGGGCAATTAAAGTTCCCTGGTTTCGTTTGCATTGTGTTAGTTTATGTTCCATGAGATATGAGATATTACAGGACTTTCTTAGTTTCTTTAATCCTAAAGCTTTTGACAGAACTGACAGCATAAAAGCGTCTGCCATCACCTGAAAATTAGAGTAATAATTATTTTGAATTTATGTGGCAAAAGCATGAGCATATGGAAACAGATATCTAGGACTCACAGGATGTTTGAATGTTAAGTGGTTGTTAGCTTCCAAAAGAAGGAGAACACCTGATAATTTCTAAATGCTTAGTTGTCTATGATGGATAGGACAAAAGTGAACAAGCTTAAGATGAAGAAAAGATTATTTAGGCTAGACGTTAGGAAGAAAAAATATAGATTAAAAATAGTGAAGTAGTGGGATAAATTGCCTGCAGAATTTCTATTCCATTCACCAGTAGAGACCCTTAACTACAGTCAGAGTAGCTTCCTTTCAGGAATGCTCAAAGACTGCTTTGGGACAGGGAAATGGCAGTTTTGAAGGTCTCATACGTTTCTGCAGTCCCTCAGAGATGGAAGGCTTACTTTCACACTTACAGCTCCTTCTGCTGTGCCTCATGTACTCAGCTGCAGGAGCCTTGGGGCCCTTTTGGATCAGTAATCTATATATGTTAAGAATTTCCCACTGCACCATTGCTGAGAAATATGAAACATTCCTTGGTCCCACCATACTGCTCCCATTCAGTTCTCACTACCAGAGCAGGGAGTAGCAAGGAAGCTTTGCAAAATAAATTCACTTCTTCTCTGTGTCAATGTTCCTATTGAATCTCAAGGCTTGATCTGTCCTAGATGGAGCCAGAAGGGTGGCCTGGGACCTGCAAAGAACCATTCCAGCCCTTGGTGACCACCAGGCTGGCCATGTGGCCCCAGGGGAGCACTGCACATCTCCACTCCCAGCTCTGAGGCAGCCTTGCTCATCCCAGTAACTACCTTGCCAAAGCACATGGCTGCCTGCTAGGACTAACATTTGAGAGATCAGCTTCTCATTTATTTGTTGCAATGTCAACACCGAATAACTTAAGCATATTTTCCACAGATGAGTGCACATTTTTTTTAACACGCTGTTTCATGTCTGCGTGCCACAAAGCAGTCCAGGATTTTTTTGCAAGCTGTCATATATTTTTTGGCATTACATAATCATTTGATCCAGGAGCTGCTAGTGGACTTTTTAGCTGACTCTAGAGCAAGCTCTGTCTATCTGCAAGCCTCCTTCTTCCATTTGTCTCAGCTACAGCATGAATTTGAATGATCTTGTGTTCCATGAGACATGTTTGCTGATGTGAGCTTCTCTATCAACTGTCTTATCATCTCTCTGAAAGACAGACTGCTGAGAGGTCATCTCTCCCTTCACAGAGAACAGCTTGGTGCTAACATCTCATTGTGCTTCATATACCTACACCACACCCATAAAAAAAGAACTGTATTATTTCCCATGCAAATAATTTCCTTTTCATGATCATTGCTCACACAATCCTGAAACATCTTCCATTAGGATTCTTAATGAAATATTGCAGAGGTTGCTTTTTGACAGAGTCTCAGCTTTTGCTCACTTCCCCAGCATTATCTGGTTGCTAGTATCATGTGCCCACATTTAGTCATCTGATCAGTCACACACATTCAGTATTACTTTCAAAAATTCAGCAGAATTACTGGCACATTAAAAATGAGTCATTTGTTTGAATCAGGGTCCATATCTCTAAGAAAGCCTGGAAAATTGGTCTTGACATAATAAAGTGTTTATAAAGCTAAGTATTTTAAAGCAGCTTTAACCATACTTTGGCTGAGCTGCAGCAAAAAGATTTGTCTTGTTAAATATTTTGGTGACGCATGGGCTAAATTAAATTAATTTTAAATTAAGAGTGGTTAAAGTACTGTTTACAGATTAAAACAAAGACTAGGCAAAGCTTTGAGAGTGAAGTCACAGATGGGCAAATGTTGGCATTTTCATGGACGTGCAGTAGTTTTGAGAGACAAACTTCAATCAGATAAACTACTGTACAAGAAAGCTGGTGAAGTACTTGAAGAAATATCTTGTAAATAGAAACCCTGGGGCTTTATGCAGGTCTAGTACAGGTCTCTGGATATATTTGAATTACTGATGTTTTGTAGAAAACCAACTCCTATGTTGCCAGCAGAGATCTGAAACTCTTCAGAGCCTAAGCTTTTCCTGCAAGTATTTACCAGTGGTTAACAAAGTGAAAAATTACTAGACTTGGGATTTTTATATTATTCTGCCCATCCAAACACCTCAGACCTCTCCTACTCCCCCAAAACAAACAACAAAACCCCAAAACAAACCCAAATACAATGGATCTCACTAGAGTGAGATATACTTTTCTGAAAGCTCCATAGCACTAAGAGTACCATTGTTTCAGAGACAAAGTTCTATGGTGAGTTGTATGTTCTCAGCTCCCATTTCAGTCTTGGCAAGCCCTGGGTCCTCCTAAGAGAGAAGCAAACCTCCTGCTGCTCAGAGGCTCTGCTCATACAGACTGAGATGACAACTGCTTAGTTCCTCTTCTTTGATAACTCCACGAGTGTTTTCATGTAGTGATTTAAAATTTTTTGTCATCAAAACCAAAGCTCATTGGAATAGATCAGTAGAAAGAGATGGTGCCTCTTATATAGAGAATTTCCTGATGCTTCAACAGATGAAGTTCAATCAAAATGCCACCTTCCTCTGCTTTTCATCCAGAGTCTCTGGGAAGGGTAGAATTTCCTGAATTTCCCTGTTAAAGGATAGGGATTAAGAATCACTTTTAAAAATGTTTCTGATAGCAGATGGAAAGGAAAAGGCTGGCAAATCTTCTCTGAGTGTGCTGTGTTTCTTTTCTCCCATCTAGCTTGAGTAGGACTGTTAAATGATCCTGAGCAGTATCAAAGGAGAAGAGCACGTGTCTGCTCCGTGCAGCTGCTGCTAACTCTGAACGTGTGATCTGGAATGAATTATGAATAGCATGTCGAGCACACCACTATTTCCTAGAAAACAAACCCTGGAGTTGCTGAAACCTGACTTGCAAAAGCCCTGCTGCTCCCACTGCCACCACACACTTTCCTTGTTGTCTCTGATCCAAGAGTGCTGCCAGGATTCAGCCAAGCCCTTCCTTCCCAGTCCCCACTCCAGACACATATTGGTCTGGACAGGGAGCAGATATAAGCTGGCAGACAGTTCCAAGCCCCAAAGAGTTTAGTATCTCATTTAAATATTAAAAAATAGACAAAGGATGGTGCAAAACACGCAGGGCTACATGCTTGAAGAATAAGAATGTGCCAATGGTGGAGGTTGGAGAAGAGCCTCACTCATCTGATTTCTGTCCTGGTACTTTTGCCATCAGCCTTGGCTGCCCATCTGCACACAAGTCTGGAAATTCCAGGCACCATATCAATGAACTCTGGCAGGTTACCCAGCATATTTGTTTAGAACCAAGCATAAAAAAGGTTTCTTATCCCCAAGACCAGAACTATCTAACACATTCAAGGTAAAGTGCTGTTTTAGAAAACTACTCCCAGAAGTAAACAGCAAAACTTGTGTATTTAATGCTGGTCCAATCCTCAGACCTTTATCTAAGCCTAGCCTCCAAATCCTCAAGTATTAGAAGGTTTATTTGGGTTTTTAAGGCAGTTGGACTTTTGTTTTCCTTCCATGCTGAGTGGAAAAATGTTGGCTAATTATTCATGAGTGGCTATGTCTGATTCCATTGCCTTGCTCCTTTTACAGCCACGCAAAGTTGATGTGAAACTCTACTGTTATGAATTAATTGGTACTTCACATTCCCACTGCACTGGCAAAAATGGCAGGGTTAGACATAAGGCAGGGAGAAGCAGGAGGAAGAGATAGATAGATAGATAGATAGATAGATAGATAGATAGATAGATAGATAGATAGATTGATTGATTGATTGATTTAATCAGAGGCAATATAAGTTAGACTGCAAAATTCTCCACTTAGGGACATGACACCTTTTAGTCTCTTTCAAAATAAACTTATTAAAATATAGCTGGTATTAACAGAAATTATGCAGGAGTGTAATTTCTTCTCTCTCCAGAATGAAAACATTTTAATGGAACTTACATTTTAATCCAAATCTCCCCCTTTAAATCTCCTCTCTGCCTTCACTTATGGCTTTTGCGGTTTTGGACAATCTGAGATTTTTCTTTGTTGGTATTAGAGCCAAAAAAAAAAGTGATAGCAGCAGCATTTCGAGTGAAATAGAAATCATTCATATGTCAAAGTAAATAAAAGAGTTTTGATCACTTCAAACACTTCACCTAGGTATTTTCTTTAATTATAGAAAATTTTAGATGCCATTATGTAACCCAAGAGCAAGTGACATCACTTCTGAAAATCCTCACTCCTTTCCCTCAGCCCATTCAGATCCTAGGAAGAAGAGAAACTGCTGTAAAATATAAGGAGAAAGAAGATTAAGAACCACTAAATTATACAAGAGCAATCCATTGGTTTGATTAGCTTTCAGACCATTAGTGAAATAAAAAGAGACAGACCTACTTTCAAAGACAACAGAACATGTGAGTCTCATAGTCTTCATCAGATTTTACCAGCATTGCCTGTCTCTGGATTTAACAAGTTATCATGTTTGGCACAACAGGTGAGCTCTTTTGGCCTCTCATGGTCCAACAGAGAGAACTTTTTCTTGACACTTTTGGCAAGAATTAATGTTAGTCTCCCTAGGAAAGTCTCCTCACAGGATTTTGTGCTATTAGATTATGCTTACAGTTTGCTAAATCTCAGATAATTAACAAAGAAAAATACTCAGAAGAAAAAAGGGATGAGAGCAATATGAACTGGGGATCAAAAGCCTAAATCTGTGCCAATGATACTTGTGGTAAGCTGCTAAATTCCTGTGTTCCAAGAAGCTGCAGGTGATAAACCTATTGGAGATGGATGCCAGTGAACAAATTGTCAGGCCTGCCTTTCAGGCATTTCTGCATTTAAATTGGAAAAAAGTTAAATTGGAGAAAAAATACCAGGATTCTTCCTGTCAGTACCATTATTCAGACATAGTTTTATGAAATCTTGAAACCAGAGTGGAGCTTTAAAAGCCACAAAGTGTATAAGAACATGCCCATCCCTGGGAAAGGATGCTGTTAAATACAGACAGGAGGAAGCAGACACTTCACACTCATTTAGGAGGTGCTTCCTGCTCTGCTGAAGTGGGGACTAAAAGCTCTCAGTTACCCTCTGAAGCCAAGGTGTGTGCACACAAGGGCTAGCATCGAGAGAGATCCTGGGAGGGATGTTTAGTGATTACACTGCCAGCCTGCACCTCTGCAGAGAACTTAAACACCCAGTCAGAATTGGTTGTTTGTTCCCTTTAATACAGCAAAACATCAGTTTCAAGATACTTGCTGTGCAAGGTCAGCCTGAAGGTTGTCCTAAGCAGGAAAAACTCACTCAGGAGAAATATTTGTATACATCAAGAGGAGGATTGCATTTGGAGTCAGGATAAAGAAAGGAGCCATCTCCAGAGAGCCCTTAAAAAGCAAAATGGTTTTGTTCCTCTCTCACTTTCTTACCTGTGAGTGTTACCTGTCTTAAGGAATTGTCAGCACTTCCTTCTGCAGCCTGAATTCTCTATGACTCCAAGCAATCATCTGCCCCAGGCTGGAACAAAGCAGACATGCTCAGGCTGCTAGGAACATCTTCCCAACCTCTTGGAGCAAGATGCTTTTTGTTTCTCATTGTACTCATATGCAGACATTTAATCTCTGAGTTTTATTGATATCTTACACAAAAGGGCTTTGACCATTTAGAAGAGTCTTCAACTTATTTTTCAGCAAGACTGCTGATATACTAAAGCCAGTAACATTGGGATAAAAGCATATAGAACCTGCATACATTTATATAGGATCACAAAGCACCCAACACCACCTATTTTACACATGGAGAAACAGTGCATGGAGACATTTCCCTGTTTAATGGGAGAATCTGATAAAAAATATATCCACAATCCTGCTTCTCAATTTCTCTAATCTGCATATGGTTTATCTCCCAGATATATTAGGCATTGATTTTAGCACATATCAGCATGAATAGCAGATCCTCACATAACAGTGCTGCGAGAACCTGAAGTGTTTAGGGGAAAATATTGTTTCCTTTTTCATATCTGTGACAATGGTTCTGATTGCTTTGGCAACAAAGCTGAATTTGAAAAGCAGAAGAGTCTGTTTGCTTCTGTATCCTTGCAAGTTTATTTGCTCTTACTGGCCAAACTGGCACAAGGTTTCCAGAGAGGCCATGAGGTCTCCAGCCTTGGAGATACTCAGACAAGGACCAGGCAAGAGCAGCCTGATCCAACTTTGAAGTTGTACCAACCAACCTCCAGAGGGCCCTTCCAACCTAAATGGTTTTGTGATTTTATTCTTTTCCGTTTTCTTTGTATTCTATTAAATGGTTCATCTCAAATGGTGGCAAATCCATGCTTTTGACTTTGTTTGCTAATGTAGAAGGGCAAGTGTAATTCTGGACTAAGTCTACACAGGAAAGCAGACAGTAGGAACTTCTTGATTGCAGAAGAGTTTTGATAGTTTGAAGCATATTTTTAATGGGTCTATTCCTTTGGCAGCAGCTTTGATCAGATTGTTTCACTGCATTCACTGGCAACACACAGTCAGGAGAAACTAATTCTTTTTAATCCCTGTGTTGGCTACCCTGTTGAAAAAAGGACACTATAAGTAAGAGAGTATTTGAATAATATTTTAATTATCACAGTTGCTCATGCTCATGGAGATAGGGAAACACTTTATATGACATCTCTTGTCAGGGTGACACACAAGACAAACACGAAGATAACAGAGGTAGGGAGTGGAATGGAAAGAGGTATTACCATGACCATACTACTCCAACAAACAAAGAGACTTAGATATATGCAAATTATTTAATTGATTAAAGGAGGATTAAGCAGAGCTACTGTGGTAACAAGACTTGTGAGTTTTGGCCTGACTGCACCAACTGTACCCCTCAGTTACCATGGAATACAACCAAGAGATCTCCTTTAGGCAAAGACTGAGAAAAGCTGAGAAAGCTGGAGTTGATCAGCTTGGAGAAGAGAAAGCTCCATGGAGACCTTATTGCTGTCAACAAGGTCTCCCTTTCAGTACTTAAAGGGGGCTTACAAGAAAGATCAGACTGACTTTTTAGTAGGTCCTGTTGTGACAACACCCAGGGTAATGGTTTTAAGCTAAATGAGGGAAGATTCATACGAGAAGAGATTCTTTTAAGAAATGAAGGTGGTGAAAAACAATTTCCCAGAGAGGTGGTGGATGCCCCATCCCTGGAAATATTCAAAGACAGATTGTAATTGTAATCCAATATCTTCTAAAATAAGATTCATCTAATTCTGGTGTAAATCTTACACTGCAATGAGAATCTCTTCAAGGAAACTGTTTCTGGTGAAAGCCAATAGATCTGTGTCCTTTGGGATCAGCTGACAGGCTTACCTGAAACCTCTTCCTTACCCTCCTTGTCCCTGACTCCCAGAAGATCTGGAGAGGGGAACAGAGGCATTTTAGAGCTCAGTTTGATATGTGACTCTTCTCAGCCTAAGTCTGGGGTTTGGCAAGGAAGTCTGATGATGCCAAGGACTCTGCTCCTCGCTGTAGAGCCCACCTGAGGCTGCCACTGGTATTTACTAGCACCTTTCTGAGATCTCAAATATCACAGTTCTCACTAAGCTGCAATACTGCTGACACCATGCTGGGAAAAGTTTTGCATGGCAGCTGTCCTGGAAGGTGTGTTCTCTCTTTAATGCAAGGAAGTAACAAAAGACCAAGTTCAGGAAGGTACAATTTCAATATGTCCTTAACCTTAAATCCCACAGAAAGTCCTGACATTTAAGTGCTTGCTTAAATTTACACTCACACTAAGGTGCTATCTGTATAGGAATGGATTTTAGTGTGTAGTTTTATACTGCTTTCCCTCCCAGGCTGAATGTCACTTTGCAGGTGAGACTTGGCATCTTTAGCCCACAGCAAGCAGGCTTGGCATTACCTTTACATTTAATGCAGCTCTCCCTGGTGTTTCAGAATTAAAGCCTCTGTACTTAGCCTACTGTTTAACATTTCTCTCATATCTTTCTCTCCACAGTATGTGGCATTTGCCTCCCTGTTCTTCATTCTGGTCTCCATTACCACCTTCTGCCTCGAGACCCACGAGAGGTTTAACCCCATAGTGAACAAGACAGAAACCGAGTTCATCGGGAATGACACCCAGGTGCGGCACTACAGGGAAGCAGAGACTGAAGCCTTCCTCACCTACATCGAAGGCGTCTGCGTGGTCTGGTTTACATTCGAGTTCTTGATGAGAGTCACTTTCTGCCCAAACAAGGTGGAATTTATCAAAAACTCTTTGAACATCATTGACTTTGTGGCCATACTGCCTTTCTATCTAGAGGTTGGACTCAGTGGCCTGTCTTCCAAAGCTGCTAAGGATGTCCTGGGCTTCCTCCGTGTGGTCCGATTCGTGCGAATCCTGCGCATCTTCAAGCTGACGCGGCACTTTGTGGGGCTGCGGGTGCTGGGACACACCCTCCGTGCCAGCACCAACGAGTTCCTGCTGCTCATCATATTCCTGGCACTGGGCGTCCTCATCTTCGCCACGATGATCTATTATGCCGAGAGAATAGGTGCTAAACCAAACGACCCTAGTGCCAGTGAACACACACACTTTAAAAACATCCCCATCGGCTTCTGGTGGGCTGTTGTCACCATGACCACCCTGGGCTACGGAGACATGTATCCTCAGACTTGGTCAGGCATGCTGGTGGGGGCCCTCTGCGCTCTGGCCGGCGTGCTGACCATTGCCATGCCTGTCCCTGTCATTGTGAACAATTTCGGAATGTATTACTCCTTAGCTATGGCTAAGCAGAAGCTACCAAAGAAAAAAAAGAAGCATATCCCGAGGCCACCCCAGCTGGGATCCCCCAATTATTGTAAATCTGTCGTAAACTCTCCACACCACAGTACTCAGAGCGACACTTGCCCACTGGCCCAAGAAGAAATTTTAGAAATTAACAGAGCAGGTAGGAAACCTCTTAGAGGAATGTCCATCTGACCGTTAACCTCCATCCCGCGTAGCGATTTCAGATTCAGCCAGACTGCTTTCTTAGAGCAATGGGTAGCACATTGATCCATTCTAGTCCCACCATCACACAGTGAATACTATGTGTGAAGTCTAGGTTGCAGGGACAAATGGTACAGTGGAGGCTGATCAGCAAAACTAAGGATGAGAGCACGCTCTAGGAGCCCAAACTTTGGTCCTGGTTAAGGGCATACAAGTCTCAAGATATTTTGGAAAGCTGTTACATCTAGTGGAAGAATTTTGAGAGTTCTACAGCTGTGTTGCTGGACTGTGTAATGCATCTCAGAGGCACCTGAGAGCTGAATGCTTCCTAGAGCAGAGTAGGAGCCAAGTACTCAGCAATTACAGAGCTTTCTGACAAAACGGGGCTGGAATTCGAAACAGCCAGATGCTTTCTCATTTGTTCCCATTTGGGACCTTTCAGCTGTTTAAAATGGCAGATATTGTACATCTCATTACAGAAACTAGGTGCCTAGTAAGTGGAAGGGACAACTATACCATCATGCATATTCATGAGACAATCCCGTCTCTTTCTGATGATTAACTGCAAAGCAGAACAACAGCTCAAATTCTTGACACTAATGCAAAATGACTCACTCTGAGACAAGACTAGATGTAAGGATGTTTATTCCATGGCATGCAAGTCAATCTATTCTATAATATTCCACTAGAATTTAGCATTTAGAACTATGAAGAGTTTTGAACCACATTTTCTAAAACATGCTCCTTTTGCAAGTATGGGTTGGTGAGTTACAGCTCTTTCAACCTTCTAGCAGCAAAGGCCAACTGGAAAAGGTCTGACTGGCCATTACTGGCTGGTTTGGCCTAAACAGTGATTGCCTCATTCTTATTTTTAATTGTACTGATTCATGTTAGCAATAGGTGAAAGCAGAGCAAAATTAACCATACCAGTTCTACGGGGAGGGGGGAGGGAAGTGGAAAGAATACTAGTCACCATGGAATATATTATAATATCCCATGGCTAGTGGTTAATTATGGGAATATCTCAGTTCTATGAGACTCCTATAGCACTCAAAATTACGGGGCTCCAATTTGATTTTTTAAACCCCATAATCTACCTCTACCCATGGAATATCACCATTTGTTCTATGGAGTAATTTGAAAGTAGATAACCATTTCGAAAACAATGCCAACTTCATTTTTGGCAGATGTTCCAGCCAGGTTGCATAGTAGACATTCTTCAGCCTTTTCAGAATATATCCCTGCATTGTACTAGAAAGGACAGATCGCCAGCCAAGGGATCTCAACTGACACAGAGCTCAAAAGAGTGTTTTGGAAGAGCTAGCATATACCTATGATGGTCTTGTGTTATCATTTTTTTGCTTTGAAGAAAATTCTGATTTGTTATTCATTGTGAGTGAGATATTTTCTCGTCATCTCATAGCCATGCATGTTGATGTCATTGTGAGAAGCACAAAGAAAGTGAGACTTTCCTTTGTGTGTGACTTCACCAATGCCAATGCTAATTTTGGAGGGGAAGAGCTGGTGGAAATCTTTCTCTTCTTTCCTATTCTCTTTTCTCTTCCCTTCTTATTTCTTTTCCCTTCTGTGCAAGTATGTAAAATCCATTCCAAAGGTAAATAGCTTTAATTTTGTTTTCGTTAAAGGCTATTTCCATGCAACAGGCCAATCCCAATTCACATGACTGATAGACTGTACAATTGTATCCTTGGCACACACAAGCAATGGTTTGATCATCCACTCCCCTCGGGTTGCAAATGCTTATCACAGCTCATGTTCAAGCAGCAAACCTCCTCAGAAGTAGATGCCTTTGTGGCATCACGGATCCAGAGGGAAAGAGGGCACAGCAATATTTCCAATATTGTGTATCTCCTACCACGAGCAATGTGCCACCTGCCCCATGACAGGGTGCAAGAGATGCCAAACTTCTTTAACAGTCAGCTACAGAGTGAAATCAGCTCAGTAACCCCTGGAGCTTATAAAGTTCCTTCCATTACCTACTCTGGTCCTCTCTGGGAATGACAGGACCAGGAGCTCTACGAGTTCAGTGCAATTCCACACTGGGATCCTGAGAATATGTGCAATTTTGGTTCAATGTGGAACTGTTTCGCCACCATCAGTGCTCTAAAATCAGCTGTTACTGCAATATCCATGAAGTATTGATAGTAGCAGCAACTTATCTATTTCTGCAATAATTAAGAGAGACTATTTTTATATACATATTCAAGCATATATATTTTAAGAAGTAACAAAGCACACTTACACTTCAGCTAACAAAATTGTAACGCTGTAGCTAGAGTTCTGTTTCTGATAATTATTATGCACCACTAGCAGCAAAAAATACTGCCTGCATCTTTTGGCTTCCAAACAGGGAATGATCTATATGCGTGCAGGGGAAAAGCAAAAAATACTAAGATCAGAACCAAACTGTTCAGACAAGATCTGCATTGCCTTGAATGTTAGTTTTCATTTCTGTAATATGAAGCATTCACAGGCACTGACTTGTTTTTGAAACTACAACCTGCACATTATATGAAAACAGGGACTTGTGAGCAGTGAATGTTTCCCGTACTGTAAAATCTTTAGATTGGTTAACATCACCTAACTGTAAGCAACTAGTTAATATTGCACTAGGAACACATCATGGGTGCCTAACTTTTCTAAGACAGTGCCCAAGTTGTCCAGCATATTTCTCGTGATTTTTAACTGTAAAGCCTCAGCGTGGCAGTGTCTAGGTCACATAAGCTCATGTGATTTGTATCCAATGTGCTATTAAAAAACAAAAAGCCTGCTTAGCTGCTCAGGTGCAGAGGATATCACATGAAGTTATTAATTCCATGTGTTATTTGTGGTGGAATGATTAAACACATCACCAAACAGGACTGAGCATGAAGTATTTCCACACATGAGTCCCTCTCTCATGCAGGGAGTGAGCACTTCACATCTGCTCCTGGTCCTTCTCGGGGCCAGGGGGCTGAGCAGAGAGCTCAGCACAGCTCTGCCTGGTCCTCCTGCCAGCATCAGGAGCTGGCACAGGCACACACAGCAGAGCTCTGCCCACAGGCTGCACAGCTGCTGCCAGCAATGCTGTGCTCATTTGCACACAAAGCAAAGATGCCTCGAATTTAAAGTCTGGCAGGTTTGAATTACATTTTTTTATTGCCCCCAATACTCTCAGTAGCTCAGTCCTGGGCTAATCTACACCTGGCAGGAGGGTATCTTTAATTAACAGCACTTGATTTTAATTCTATACAGAGTGTCACAGTTTCATTCTAGCACACTTCCTGCAGGAACCCTTCCTGTGTTCCATCCCATCTGATCCCAGCAGCCAGTGGCTGGGAAAGGGCAGAGGGAGGAAAGGCATTCCAGAGCAGAGGATGGCAGAGCTACTGCTGTAGGCAGACCTTCACCAGCAGCATTAAGAAAGGAGAGATTTCCTCTTTACAAAGCATTGTCTTCAAGGCAGTTTCTGCTGCCCATAAATTTTCGAGATACTGCTTTAAGAGTGCCTGGTGGAACTGGGCCTGACTCAAAGCAGCAGAATTCACCTGACCAATTTGCCCAAACTCCTGGACCTGGGGATATCTCACACTGTGCAGGACCTTGTGTCCACTCGCCTAACATACACCCACCAAGTTCCAGCATCTCCATGTCAAAGGATTTACTTTGTTATGTTGCAGTGTTGTTTACAGGCCTTGTCCAAGATCAGGGCTTCATTTTGGCATCATTTTATACAGGACAACCACTATACTGCAATGAAATACCCAACAGGATAAGTGGACAGCAAAGAGAAAATGGAAGTAATCCCCAATATTTTCGGTTGACACAGGGTTTAATTTAATTGAGCAAGATTACTTGAAAGATCTGTGGCAAAGCCACTAGTTGAATATAACTAAATAGGCATCAGACAACCACAGTCTGCTGTGGTGCAGTGTCTTTTATCTCAAGGCTTGAGTATTCAAAATAGTTAGTATCATAACAGAAGTAAAAAAAAAAAAAAAAAAAACACCACAAACCAGAAAAAGACAATTTCAACCACTTAAATTTGACTTTTGTCCGAAACCTCATACTGTCCTACAAGTATAAGTAATTTAATTCAGTATACAGTGAAATATTTTAAGATGCAAGTTTGTAAGAAAACCTCAAAACGTGAAAAACAAATTGAAAGCCCTCAATTTTGTTTTGAAAGCGTTGCTCAGCTCCTCAGTCCCTTTCTTCCATGAGCTGTGTGCTTACCTGCAGGACAGGTTGGCTGCATGGTAACATCTCAGAGTTGTTACTGGATGAAGCAGTAACTCCGCAACAATTTAAAAGAAATTTAGGACTTGAATGGAATTTATAACTTCATTTGATGCCTACAGCACTGTCTGGTGCCACACAGCAATGCTCTAAAGAATGCATTCATAATACATAAGCCAAGGAGATGGCAGAGATCTACCCCACCCTTGTATTCTTTTCACATATATATTTTAACACCAGCACACACAGTGTTTATATTGACTTTAACATGGCCAAATTAAGAATTCCTCACCTCTCTGATCCCCTCTGCATGCAGCTTCACTTAAGCTATACTCCAAGGATATCCTATCTGCATATAAATGTATTGTGCAGGCTCTTTCACAGTGTTCTGATGGCAAAATTCTATATTCATTGCATAGCTGTAAAATACAGGAAAAAAATTACTAGGATTGAGGCACCTAAGAGGAGAGGGAAAATGTCATTACTAATGCAGACTTCAGCTTCAGAAAAGCATTCTGTGGTTCTTTTACTTCTCTGCCCCAAAGCCAATTTTCAATAACCCACTCCTAGACTATCCTGATGTCTGAATAGTTAAAGTAATCCAAGTCTCTCAGTGGCAGAAGGGAGCTGCAGAGCTGCAGTGACTCAGTGTACTCCATGGTCAGATGAACTGGAACAAGCTGTGATGTCAGGAACCCATTATTTCAATGCAGCTTCCCAAGAGAGAGCTGATCTCCTTTTAAAGAAATCATGTGGAATTACCCATTCCAGCTCTATCACTCATGCATTCTGAAGGAGCTGGTCTTTTCTGAGGGCTTCATTTTTTATCCCTTCTGTCATCATAACCTAAATAACCTGTATTCCTTGTGCAACACACCGGCTCCAACGTCAGAGGTGTGCTGAGCACTGTAATTCTAGTGCCAGTGCTCAGTGGGAGCTGGGAACTCTTGGCAGCTCTTGGCAGAGGCTCATTATGCTGCCTAACATTTCTCTGTAGCTTCTGAACCTCTGTGGCTTTCATGGAGAGCAGAGCATTGTTACAGCCATAGGTATGTAGTCGCTGTGGTGGTCCTTCAAACCACAGGGAAGCAAATCCTCTGATCAAATGTCTCTGAACATTATAAAAAAAATCTCATCTAATTCTATTGTCGTAAAACCTTCACCCCTCTCTGTAAGATGGACAGTAGATGGCAAAGTAACTGCTAAGGGTTTAGGTCTGTTTCAGCTCAAAAAGCTCAGGTGTTTTGAAGTGTTGGACATAAAAAATATTAAAAAGGCAGTGGAAAAGGTAATAGGGAAGTGTTTTTTCTTTCCTCACCATACTTAGCCTTCCTAGCTTTTAAAATCCAAAACTCCTCACTCCGAAATAGCAAATGAGGTAATGATCACATCTCGATATCACTGTCTGTGGAGAAATTGCTAACAGCTCAAAACAAAAGGAATAACACTGGGTTCTTCTCATCTAACTTAAGTTTAATTTGCCTGATGTCCCCCTTATATTTGAAGAAGAATCAGGCAGCCTTAGAGAGTAATACCCTCATTTATGACCTCTGGGGGTGCCTTTCTCCATAAGAGATCACATGTGACTGCAGCTCCAACTCAATATTCTCAGTTCTGTGGAAGCACTTTGGATCTGTTCCTTGCTCCCTACCCCATGTGGCATTCCTGCAATCTCACAGCTGGAGGTCACATGTAAAGCAGAATTTATAGCTAATATAATGTAATACTTTGTTGTACAATTACTCATCTGTCACTTCCTGGAGAGATAAAAACGGTGGGTGTCACTTGTACTACGGTGCTTGTTGACTCTAGAATGTGAGTAAAAAATAACATCCTCTATGCCAAGTAATTTGAAAACAGAGAGGAGAACCTATGTATTGAAGCACAGTGCTTTATGTTTCCTGGTTTTCTCGGCACTAGGTGAGACATGAAAAAGAATTCTAAAATTAGAAAATCTCCCCACACAAACCCTGTGGGCCAGAGCCAGGGCTGAGTGTGTTTAGGGACAGGACTGCACTAAGCTAAAAAACAATTGCAGAACTAAATAATAAATTTTAGGACTTTTCATGCCTTAATAACCTAATTAGCACAGGGCACTTTTAGTCATGGGAAAACACAGATTCAAGCACTCCAGCCAAATAAGGCCAACCTCTGCCAATCCTGCAGCACAAAGCAGATGTACATATGGTGAATCCTCTTTCTCAAGCACATGCCTGCCACTGCAGCTCCCGTGCTACCCAGTGCAGAACACATTCCTGGAACATGAAAGAGAGAGTCTTGGGATCTCTTCCTGCTGCAGGACTGAGTATGGTTGGTGTTTGCAGGACAGACAGAAGAAAAGGCACCTCTGTGCAGCAAGTGCATCTCTGCTGCAGCACTATAAAACACCCCAGATCACTTACCTGTTACTGTGAAAGGCCAGGGGCAGAAAGGTGCAGGGTATGAGGTCCCAGTTCTGTGCCCATTACACTTGCTTGTATCCCTCTTGGACTATACTTGCTGGATATGTTCTCCAAGCCTTTTGTTTACTTGCTTGTCTGTTTATAAGCACAAAGCCGAAATAACAAGCACTCTACCATTCCTGCTGTCATTATTCTTTGTATTCATTCATCCACATTCCATGTCTCAGACACCTTCCATGCTGTATAGATCATCATACTGTATTCCTCAGTCAAAGCAGTAATATAAGATTGTAACATGACTCACCTGACTGCATTTTCTGGCAACCTCTACCTGACTGTCAATGACCCCTCTGGTGTTAGTGGGACTCTCAGATCTTCAGGATAGGTATAAGTAAACCTCCAGAGGGATCAGGATGAAACTAGGAAGGATCTTCCAGGGCTCTTTGCAATGCAGGATTTCCAGGAGCAACAGTTCTCAGGACTGCATTAAGCACATATCCAAAAATGCCTGTAAATAGCAAGATGCACTGGATCGACTTTCCTAGAGCTCCTGCACTTCTCTGGCAGTAGCAGTAGGTAGGCAGCCAACATACTGACACCTCACTTCAAGAAGCAGTGCCTGTGGAGGGT
Source organism: Vireo altiloquus (assembly GCA_013396875.1). NCBI lineage: Eukaryota > Metazoa > Chordata > Aves > Passeriformes > Vireonidae > Vireo > Vireo altiloquus. Next base: position 64,563 of record VZRF01013113.1, on the reverse strand, counting down.
GGTATTGTGTGGGAGTGGTGTCACTGTGTTGGCCGAGCTAGCCCTGGGACAGGCGGTCAGCACTGAGCCTTTCCTGGGGACACAGCTCCTGGAGGGACCCAGGCCCATATGGTGGTGAGTAACTGCTCAAGAGGTAGGTTGGGCTGGAAGGATTCTGCATAATTCATGTAGCATACTAAATTCTGCTCTCGTGCCAGCGTAAAGCCCTTCAGTGTGATCTACTCAGAAGAGCTTCATAACAACTTTCAAAATATGCAGTAATATAAAAATCAGGAAACTAATAAAGATACCTAGATAAAGATATTGATTTTATGGCCTTAGAATATTGGAGTAACTAAAATGAAGTTTGTTATATAGGAATCTTAATTCTTTTACATGTTCTTCACATTTCTCTCTTTTTTCTCTTTCTCTCTTTCGCTCTGTTTGTTAACATTTACTTGTTATTGCTGTGCGTTGCTTGCGACTTGTGTATGTTACAGACTGTCACATTTTATTCTGTGAAGTTTTTCTCCAATTCCCATCAACCTGAGCTCCATGTTGGCAGCCGAGGAGATTACAGTACAGTTCTTTATTGCAAAAGAACCAGGAATGTCACAGACTATAGGTAACTTCACTGAGGTTGTGACACAAAACCTGATGCGAGGTATTAATGCAAAGAGTAAGTACTTGGTATGAAAATAGAGCTATTTAGTCAAATTACTTTCTTTTTTTTTCAGATAGTCTGCATGGGAAAAATTAATTTTCATTACTCTCCAGAAGAAAACACTCCCAAACCTACCAATCTAGGATTCTTGTCACTCTCATTTGAAAACCAGTGGTGCCTATGTCAACATACCATTGCTCATTTTCAAAGGCCTAAACCTGTGTTTTCTATGCTGTTCTTCTCTATGCTATATTTCCTTCCATACTCTCCAAGTCATCATTTCATCATTTTGTCATCCTTTGTCTGTGGTTTAATATATCTTCTCCATAATTCTTTTTCTAATTTAATATAGTTATATCCCTTTCACTCTAAGGACCTGATTAAACAACAACAAAAATGAGTCTCTACCCATGGGATTCATGTTTCTTAATCCTGTGTGAGGCTCTGTAGCCTATAAAATTGATTTCTGTAGCCAAAGATGGTCTGGCACAGAAGCATAATTGTTACTTTGCTGAATGATGTCCTGAGCAAAGCATTTCATTTTACAATCTTTCCCAATTACTCCCATAAACTATTTTTAAAGAATGGTAAAAAGTAGCTGATAGGCACTCTGATCATCTTCTAGAGGGACAGCATGAACTTTATTGCTTATTCTTAATTGTCAGGAACTCAGAAATCACTATAGCCATGTACCAACTCAAGAAAAGCATATTTGTCTCAGTGTGAAGTTCCTTTACTACCTGATTTGCTGCTATGCTCTGACCCTCTCTTAATAAATGAAGAAGCACAGCAGAGTTCCCATGAAGTCCAGCATAAAAGAACAGAGTGATTTATACTGATACAATTGTTGAGTGGACAATGAATATTAATGCAGAGTAAACACTATCCAGGCAACTAAAACAGAAATGACTTGCTAAAGGGAGTGGAATTTGGCTTAAAGAGACTCGAGAGAGTTGGGAATTTAACTGTAAGTATTTCCTTTCCATGTAATATCTGAGAGAGAAATCACTGAATAACACAATCCTTTAGGCTGAAATGGTCTTTAAGATCGTCAAGTCCAACCTCTAACCCAGCACTGCGAGCTCACCACTAAACCTTGTCCCAAAGTGCCACATCTACACCACTTTTAAAAACCCCTGGGATGGTCACTCACCCACTTCCCTGGACAGCCTGTTCCAATGCTGGACAACCCTTTTGGTGAAGAAATGTTTCCTAATATCCAATCTAAACCTCCTCTGGTACAACTTGAGGCTATTTCCTTCTGTCCTATTGCTTGTTACACGAGAGACCAACCCCACCTGGCTGCTTCCTCTTGTCAGGCAGTTGTAGAGTGAGAAGGTCTCTCCTGAGCCTCTTTTTCTCCAGGCTGAACACCCCCAGCTCCCTCAGCTGCTCCTCACAGGACTTGTGCTCCAGAGCCTTCCCCAGCTCCCATTTCCCTTCTCTGGGCTCTCTCCAGCCCCTCAGTGTCTTTCCTGCAGTGAGGGACCCAGAACAGTGGTACCAGCTCCCAGCTGGATGGAATCCACTCACCCCCAGCCTCTGGCCTCAGCCATCCAGAGTTTTTACTCACTGAATAGTGCACTTTCCCAAGCTATGAGCATTCAGCTTCTCCAGGAGAATGCTGTGGAAAACCTTTCCTTCATCCACAACGAGGGTCACCTTGTTATAGAAGATCAGGTTGGCCAAGCAGGATCTGTGTTTCCTGGACACATGCTGGCTGGGGCTGATCCTGGCTGTCCTGCACGTGCCACATGATGGCACTCAGGACAATCTGTTCTGTGACCTTCCAGGCACCAGGATCAGGCTGACTGCCCTGTAGTTCCCCAGATCCTCCTTCTCACCACTTTTGTAACTTGGCATCACATTCACCAACCTCCCCAGTGCACCAGGACTGCTGATAAATGATGGAAAGTGGCTCAGTGAGCAATTCCATGAGCTCCCTCAGTACCCTTGGGGAGATCCCACCTGTCCCCATAGACTTGTGTGTGTCTAAGGGGTGTAGCAGGTCACTGATCATTTCCCCTTGGATTATGGGGGATTATTCTGCTCCCCATCCCTGTACTTCTGCTCAGGGGGCTGAGTAGCCAGAGGAAAACTGGCCTTACTATTAAAGACTGTGACAGAGAAGGCATTCCATAGCTCAGCCTTTTCCTCACCCTCTGTCACCATGTTTTCCCCACATCCAATAAAGGATGGAGATTTCTCCTTAGCTCTCCTTTTGTTGCCTATGCATTTATAGAAAGATTTCTATTGTCTTTTATGGCAGTAGCCAGATTGAGTTCTAGCTGGCCTTTGGCCCTTCAAATTTTCACCCTCATGACCTCATGACATCCCTGTAGTCCTCCTGAGCTGCCTGTCCCTTCTTCCAAACTCACTTTTTTTTCCTGAGCTCCAGCCAAAGCTCCCTGTTCAGCCAGGCTGCTCTTCTTTCACTGTTCTTCAGCACACAGGCACAGCCTGTCCCTGTGCCTTTAGGATTTCCCTGTTGATAATGTCCAGCCTTCCTGACTTCCTTGCCCTTCAGCATTGCCTCCCCAGGCACTCTGCCAACCAGGCTCCTAGCATCTGCCTCCAAAAGTTCAAGGTAGCAGTTCTGTTGACCTCCCCTTCCTTACTCTCTGAGAATCAAAATTCTAATCATTTCACGATCCCTGTGCTCAAGACAGCCTCCAACCATCACGTCACCCACAAGTCCTTCTTTGTTCACAAGCAATAGGTCCAGTGAGGTATCCCCAGTAGCTTCACTTCCTTCACTTCCTTCATAGGTATCTTCCTATCTTCCCTGACTAGGGAAGTGAAATCTAGGAATGTAAAGTAAATGCATATTTTCAGATAACAAGCAGCTCTTAACTCCTCCACAAATCAAAGTAAATATCTTTGAATACTTGAATTCCTACTCTTAACTTCATCATAATCATTGGCTTAGCACAAGACGTATTAGGCAAAAGTGATGCTGCAAAATGAGCATGCAAAAAGGAATGTAAAATCTTTGGTTTGGGTTTTTTGGGTTTTTTTTTTAAGATAAAGACATCTGGGAAAATCTGTCCTCCAGCAGCCTCATGGCTGCTCTACTTCCCACTTCCAGATAATAGGCTTGTAGCTAAGAAAAGCTAGAGCACAGCAATTCTCCACCCTCCCCTCAGCCGTGCCACCCCTGCTCCTGCAGCTTTCTGTCACGAGCCCAGGAGCCAGGGAAGCCCATCAGCTCAAGAAGAGTTTCCCCTTGCCAGCAGAGAATGACACAGCTAATGTTTGCCACAGTGAGAACCCTTTTACATCACCAGGAGTGTGTGACAGCACTGAATTACACGAGAGTAATTAACTCCAGCTGGATTAAAGGCCTCTGCTGTTAGGGAACCTCATGGAGATCTTTCTTCATAAAACACTTCAGGTAGCTACTGTGCATGTTAGGATTAGTGGCAACTTTAAACTGAAAATGACCTTCATGTTCTGAGAAAGAACCAAAGGACTCTCAATTGATCAGGAGTGGGACTATCCACATAGAGTAACAATGGCAGCCCCAGATTTGGGATCAGGACTATAGGAGCACAGTTAACATCTAGAGAAGTGGTAGGTTAATTTTTATGTGTACATGGGGTCATGTAAATGTAAATGTAACTTTAATGTAAATGTGTTTGTAACTTTACTCAGACAAGATTTCCCCAGCAGCAAGATATTCAACTTTTCAAACAGCTTACTTTCCTACATCTGGCCCTGTTCTCATCTGCTCCTGCCTGCTTCCTACCTGTCAAACCTCCCCTTGGAACAGCATGTAAAGCTCTGCAGTCACCCAATGGCCATGAAAGCTGGAGGGACTCTAGCTGTGTCCTTTCCAATCTTTAAACAAGGATAGGAGGAAGACAATCTCTGTTCTTCTGGAGGAGATTGTCAGTGACCTCGTGTGACCAAAAAAACAGCATATGTCTTGTAATTGCTGTGTTTGTGATCTAGAGCTGAGAAAACCTCATCTTCTTCAGCACAATGTGGAAGAATCTGTCACAGTCCATGTATTCAGACATTGATTCATGGGTAGCTATGCTTGGATACCATGCTATGAACTGCAGGGTTTCTGTCACTCCTGTTTCAGTCAAAGTGATCCTGTAAACACTGAAAATTATCCCCTCTGAGAGTACCTTTGAACTCCTACAGTTTGGGATAAGTGACACATGTCTACATGAGAGGTGGGGCTGGGGGGCACAGCTACAATCCTGAGAGAAAGCAGTGGGAATTGCCACCACCCCTGACCCACACATGACTTCTGACCACATCTACAGTAAGAAGGGCAGACCAAGAACTTGTTTCTTTGTTGGAGAATGGCAGTATTTGATCCAGGGAAGAGGACCTGAGTGACTTTCCCCATGCAGGAACCATTTCAATGCAAGTGCTACATTTCCAAGCACAGACTGAGGTCAATAAATGTATCATACAATTTTGTCCACTGATACTTTGAACATAAGATGCAGTTCAAATAGTTGGAGAGTTAGTGTAAGACTTCCTTATAATAAAAACCAGCAGCACTGGTAAAACCACTATAACAATTTGCAACCATTTGCTGCAGCAAAAAAAGATGAGCCACAGAGCAGGAGGTACATGGGCAGCTCTGCTGTGCTTCTCCACAATAATCAGAGCACACTAATGCCAAATCCAGCAGTTCTCCTAAGGTGGGATATTTTTCAGAATCCCTTCCCCACATTTTGAAATCCAGCATTTGCTTGGAAACACACAAGGCATTTTAATATACTTTTCTGCAAATGAAGAGGGATGAGATAGGGAAAAAAAAAAAACAAAAAAAAGCAAGTGGAAACCATACAAATGAGGTAGTTGTGAAACAAACTATTCACCTGGGAAATATGCTGAATACTTTCTTTAGCCTCTCAGCCAAGTCTCTGCAGGAGAATGTTTTAAGCTGATGCAGTTAGCTAGGTATTCACAGACAGGAAAATCAGGGAGATAAGATGCCAAGCTGAGAATCAGAAGATTTTGTTGTAAATAACCTCTTACATAGCAGTAGGCAAGTCACCTCACTGCATGGTAGTTTTACCTATCTGTAAAGCAGAAAGGATAATATTGACTTCTCTTCATGGAACAGAACTTAAAGAACAAAAAATGCTGTACAAGCCTAATTCAGGTTCTGCTAGCAGGGATGGAAAGACTCATGTGAATTTGGTAGGCCAGAATCAACCCTTAGAAGTTTTAAGCCCCTAGAAATAGCTGTCATTTGTATAACTAGACTCTGAGTCACCAGACAGCAGTGCTTGCATAGTTTATCTGGAGTTCTCTCAAACACAAGGTCAGTCTTGGAAAAAGCAAACATGCAAGTAGGAACTTGAGAACATCAACCTAAAAGAACATGATTTTATTCCATCTTTAGACCTTATTCCTAAAATTGTTCAGCGTGTCAATCTGCTAGTTAAAACAATGGGAACTTCTAACTATGGATTGATTGCATCAGTGATGTTTGCTTTATTCCCATAACAGTCTAATCACACACCTCCACAGAATCAGGTGCTGTAGCCAGCAGTTTGGAGCACAACTATTCTATTTAGCACTTACTTATCTACACCAGCAATAGATGCAGTGTTCTTGCTGGCAATTTCTCTGCTTCCTAAATATTCACCCAAATTGTCACTGTGGATTAGCATTGCTATCCAGAACATGATCCCTAAGGCATGGCCCATGACTCTAATGTTCAAGGGACATCAATGGGACAGTTCAGCAATTTGCCCACATCTCCAGCTACTCTGTTCTCTTCCTCTCGAATGCAAATGAAATAACAAGGTTGTGGATTTTTAACAAGCATAGAGGAAAAATCATCAGTGCTGAGGGACCCTGAAGGGGCTGTAAGAGCAAGTTCCAGCTCGAGCTACTAGAGATTTATAGTGCAATTTAAGAAATTAATTCGGAGAAGGTCAATTGTGTTGCCATTCAAGCACACCAGAGCCTGCAAGCTGCCTCCAGAAGCATCAGTGGCTGTGAGCAGTGAGTAGCCTGACCCACACCCACTCTGTTCAGAGGTGTTTTGAGCTCCTGGAATGGAGCAATTCGCCCTCCATCACCAACAATTCCATTTGCAAACCTGGGCTGAGGTGCAGCAGTGGCTGTCAGAGATTTCAGTGCAGAGCTCTGCTGACTCAGCTGCCTCCCTCTTTCCAGGAGTAGAGCCATCAGCTTGTAGCAGTAGAGGCTTGTGAAGCAGCCCAGGTCTTTGCTCATCCCCAGGAGGCCTGCAGCTCTCCCCAAACACAGTTAAGTGATTTTTAAATACACAGCTCAGTACCTGCAGTGTCACAGTTTCTATGGCAGCCGTGGCAGGTTTCTGTGCAGAGTGGTATTAAACAGCAGTGATTATTATGAACAGAGAGGAATTGCAACTCAGTGGAACCTTAAAACCTTAGAATCCTATGGAAATTAGTGTCCACAAGTATCAAAATGCCCCTATAGCTTTTGCCACGTGTTTAAATGTGTTGAGAGACCTAATTATTTCATTGCTCATAGAACAAAACAAAACATTACTACCTCCCTCTTAGGGGAAATAACTGATAATAGCTGATTCTGCACAGAGAAAAATAGAGGCAGAGGTGAGATGTGCAGCAAAGACTGTTTATGTTGTGACAAACCAGTGACATCTAAATAGAAGAAAAATAAAGGCCTAGAATTACTGGTGCATGACAGATGCACAGAGTGTGTCAGATACATCCGTGTGCATGGACCTGTGCGTGTGTGCAAAGTAACAAATATAACTTGAAAACGCTTTTGCCTTCTAATCATCTGCTGTCCATCAGAGGATCAAAATCATACCTCCAAACGCTACCTAACTGTATTTTTTTTTCCTTTGGGGTTTGTTTTATTAGTTGGCTTCAAAATAATTACAAAATAAATGACAAGCTAGTACATGAATACAGAAGAGGCACTGACAATAAGTCAATCCATTGAGTTTATTTCCTTAAAGACTTGCAGGATCACCCATTGCCTTACAGTGTCTAGGTAATAAGCATTGTGCAACCGAGGTGTAGGATGCTGCCAGTGCCACTCAGCTGACATTTATCGACACCTGTGGAGCTTCAGAAAGCACATTTTGACTGTTTTTCCTTCCCTTCAACCCAAATACTCATATTGAGCTGTGCCATATTTCGAGTATATTCTCAATACACTAATTTGCACTTTAAAAACCCTAAAAAAAATCCTACACTAAATAGCACTTCAAATTGTTTTATAAATGTAAAACCAGTCGCACAGAGAAAACATATGATTCTCAGTCTATCCTCATGGGAATGTGTGGAGCAAAATGGGTAAATCTGACAACCTATTTTCATCAATTACAGCCAAGAGTAAATTTTACTCTCTCTAGTTTCCAAATTCATGGCCTGCTGTAGTGTTTTGTGTATGTAGTGTCCTATGCTGGCATTGCAAATACTGTGTGTGTTTCAGAGGAGAACATCAGAAAATGGATTGGGTTTTTTTAAAATCCACGTTCTGCTGTTGTATTTCCATACCTAACATCCTCTGTGTGTCTAAACCACAGCCATTGTGCATGACTGATACCAGAAACGCTCTGAAACCATCTGGGTAAATTTTGGGGAGGGGAAGAGCAGGAATTTCCCCCTCAGTAACACCACACGGGTGTAAAGCAGCACAAACAGAATATACTCAAATAGCAGAACACAACTCTGAGGCCCCTGCCTCTGCAGGGCTCATGGGCAGGAGGCTCCATGGCCAGCAGGTCATCCATGCACATCTGACGCCATGCAAACATTTGCTGTGATTTCTAACCGCAGTCTTCTGCTCGCAGGACTAGGAACCACTGCTCGCCCCTCTCTCAAAGGGCCCTCAGTGTGGATGAACAGGTGGCTGCTGTCACACCTAACGGGATCACCTTTTGTTTCTCCTCCCCTTAACAGACTGTTTTTATTTTGGTGCAGTGCACACGAACGCAGTGTCTAGGACAGATGTGCTACCTTTTAGAGTGTTGCTATAGAAGTCTTTAGCTGTGAACCCTTAATTTGCAGCTGGAACTCTAATAAACAGTGCATAGTGTTTCAATAGCCTTCTGCTTATATGTTTGAAGATTCGAAACTGAATGGGGAGGTGGCCAAGGCGGCGCTGGCAAACGAAGACTGTCCCCACATAGACCAGGCGATTACGCCTGATGAGGGCCTGCCCTTTACCCGCTCTGGCACTCGCGAGAGATATGGACCCTGCTTCCTCTTATCAACCGGGGAATATCCCTGCCCGCCTGATGGAGGGATAAGAAAGGGTATGTAGCTGGGGCCCTGTGGCCACGCAGTTAGTCTAACCAGCTGAGAGGCAGCCAGCTTAGCCGTGGCACGCGGTAGTGCGCTTGCTGTAGAGATGCACGTTTGGGCTGGAAACCACCACCTGATGTCTGCATTTGGAGTTTCTAACCTATTTCTTTCAGAAAGAAAAGCCTTAGGAGCTGTAACTACCCCACGCAGCTATGCTAGGCAGTCGAGTCTTCCGCCCCAGCTGGTGCAGGAAGCTTGAGTGGAGGATGCTCTACTATGTCCTTTAATTAGCCCATCCTGTAAGGAGAGACCAATTAATGCACAGTAGCAATGAAGGTTTGCCACTTGGAAAGCTCACAGAGCTTACCAGACTCTCAGGAGCACAGACTTGGAGGTGGCAGACAGAAGAGATAAAACACAAAAGCAAAACGTCCTCAAGAAATGTGAAATTATTATTCAGTGACCTTAACAGAGCACTAAAACAAAATATTTGGATATTCATAGCTGCTTAGTTCAACAGAGAAAGAAAAGCATGAACATCTGTTGGTACAGGTGTCTTAAAATTGGAAAATAATCCATCTAAAATCCTTTCATAAATAAATCATTATTAGTTACTCAGACTTCTGACAGGTATGAATCTCTCAGAAGTAACTGCATTTTCATTTGCTAATGGTCAGAATAATCTATTTAGCAACAGAAGTAGAATCACACTTTACAAGCCTTCCCTTCTTAAAATAGACTGTTTAAATAATTTAATGTGAGGAAACCACACAAACCCAAAATTAGAGTTACATCTATATGCATCAAACTCGATAAGGAATGGGAAAATTGGAAAAGAACTCACTCTCTTCAAATCAGTGTTTACCACTGGTGTACTGTATATAGTATAAGATAGAGTCAATATTTTAAAACTGCAAAGATTGTATGACATAACCATACACTGAGTATGGAGTATAGAATTCCCATGTGCCATTGTATGATGGGCAATAGCTATAGCAAATGCCAGTTATAGATAGTGTATGTATTTATAAGTCTAAAGCTTATCATCAACAAAGATATAGTAGGACCACAAGACTTTCATATGAAAGTATATCCTCTAAAATTTACCTTTGTAGCAAAGCGTTTTACTTGATTCTGTATTGGATAAGCATTGGCCGTGTTCATTCAGCCTGGGCGAGCTCAGGTGGTTCCAGTGGATCAGGGAACACTCCAAATGGCACATCCTTTGGGATGGGAATGTATGGTTTCCACGATGCACTGCGACCGCCTCTCGTTCCTGGATGAAACAGAGGCTGGTTGGCTAAAGAGTAATATACGTCAGCATATTGTTGGCCTGTTTGAAACACGTTGAGAGCATCTTAATTGTTGTTCCAACAGAATTTCATCCATAGTTTGTGCAACTCTCTGTACACTTGCTGAGCTGTTTACGTGCATGCCTGAAAAGGAAGGGGGTGGGAGGGAGGGATGGAGGGAGGGAAACCAAATGCATGCAGTTTTGTTTTCTTTTTCTTCTTTTTTTCTTTTTAAATGCTGAGAACAAAGGAGTAGTATCTCTATAGCAACATATTAAATTCTATGGATTTTGCTGCCTTTTCCCCCTCCTGTCCCACAAAGATACCACAAACCTTAATTTTGCCTGAGGTCACAATGCATGAAGTAGAAGGGAGAGGTATGTGTGAGTGTATGATGGAGACACAGAAAATCCCTCCCAATTACTCTTTTTTTTTTTAGGGTACAACCATTTTGATGCCTGTAGGATCAATTACATAGCCTGACCATCTTGAGAAATGATGATTTTTTTTTTTGTTTTAATGTATATATTTTAAACTTTTTCTGTGTTCCAACGGCCTCGTGAATCATGTTGCAAGTGATACTACTCTGGGCATGTCCGTGCATGCAGATGCTATTGAAGTGGCTACAATGTTGACCTCATTCTTAGTCCATTCTGTCATTGATCCAATGCTGTACTTTGCATTTTTCTTTTAAATGAAGGTTACGAAATGTCACGGAGCCTTAACAGCATAGCTGGCATAAGTGGAAAAGCGATAGGATTATCCTCAGTGTCTGCGCCCTACAGCTCTCCTAGCCCAGTGAGACGTTCTTGGTCTCCCATCCCATCTATTTTGTAGCATGGATCAGTAGCAGAGAATGGTCTAAAAAGCTTTACTCTCAATTAGCCTATGCGATGTTGCATATAGTCCAGGTGACTAAGTCTGAAGATGCAATGTCTCACAGTAGCACCCTCTGGAATCGGTGCTACCTCTGATGCTTAGGTGGCAACACTCCTCACTAGCACTCAGACGGCAGTAGGCAGGCATTGGTGTGGTACTGGTGGGCCATCCGTGCTGCATGGTATCCCTACGTAGGAGGAAGGGTAGATGCACCAGATGGCTTCCTCCCTGGTGCATCCTGCTAGTATTTGCTTATTGTGGCTAATGGTGGATCTCCTGGCTCTGTGTGGAATGGGTTAGGCCTTTAGGCGATGCTGAAACATGCCAACGATGGAAGATTTTGCTTTTCTCAGGATATTTTTGAGCCATAGGAACCCTGCAGGAGTTTGAGCAAACAAGCACAGTAGGATGAAACTTTGCATGGGCACCTCTTTAAGCTGAAAGCAATACTCAGACACACTGTAGAGAGGTCTCAGTCTGGCTGACTGCATGGGAAAAAAAATCCTGTTGAAGAAGAATATGGCTGCCTCTGCATGTAGCTATCTCACCTTTTCCTCCTTCCTTTAACACTAAGATGCCGAGCTTGATGTGAAAAGCGCAGGGAAGAAGCTCAAGTACTGATTGTATTCTTTACATGCAGATCTTTGCAAAGAAAGTCCAGTCATTGCTAAATATATGCCAACAGAGGCAGTCAGAGTGACCTGACAAGGCAAGATGGAGATGAACATTGATGGCTAATAAACATCTCTGTGGAACTGTGCAGGCATAGAAGACCTTCTCATTTGGACAAAGTTAACTCGCTCCATGCAGGTTTTATGGATGATTCTTCGTGGTTCTGGAGTTGTACTAGAGATGCAGGCTTTTTCTACGGCCAAAATGTAACAAAACTGTAGAAGATCCTTTTTTTTTTTTTTTTTAAATCTATTTTTTTTGTTCCATAGCATGACTTGCATGAAGACAAAAATGAAAATGAAAAAAAAAAAAAAAAAACAACAAACAACACACACACAAGAAACACTGCAAATGTATGATTAAGGAGAAAAAAGAAAAAAAAAAAGCAAAGTTATATATTTTCTTTCAAAGCTCTTTACTTTTACATACATTGTTGTAGCCAAAATGTAAAACATTATAAAACTGTACATTTCTTTGCTATGGATCGCTTCTTTTTGTATACAAGAGACAGAGTAATGGTTTTAAAAAGTGCAATCAGGCAGTCATCGGTCATATTGACCACGCCTTCACAGTTCATCACACCGACATGGAAACCAAGAACTTTTAATCCAACTAGAAGTGTATAAAAATAAGAAAAACTTTTTCCTGTCTGTTTTTGTTGGCATGCTTGTGACACATGGGACCTTCCTTCGGACCTGACAGTAACAGCTGGTTCATTCTCCAGCTCTGGTTATGTTGTATTTTATTGATGTATAGATCCAACGTAAAGACCCTTCATAAATTGTTCATATTAAGTAATCAGTATGAATTTTAAACAAAAGAGGTGTTATTTTAAAACTGGGACTTATAGTACAAAATCAGGAAAATACTCAAGTATAAATGGTCTCAAAGTTTAAGAAACAAGACAACAGCATTGTATGCAATTTAGTACTGAGTAAAATGCATGCACAATGTTATGCAAAACAATTCTAGCATGAAAATAAATTTTGTATCATGGTTTCAGTGCCTGCTGTATAGTGTAAAGGGGAATCCTTTTCTGAAGAAATCAGGGGTTTCCAGAGACTTGCTTCTAAAATCTTGAATAAATACAGTGTTCTCAACAGAAATGTAGGAGAAAAGCTTGGTATTGCTTTGGTTCTACAATGCTAATTTTGGTTAGTAGATAATAAATGAAGCCTGCAAACACTTGATACAACCAATGTCTAAAGAATTCACACCATTAGTAATTTTACAAGGGAAGATTGAAAACCCCTATAATGATCTAGGTATCTTCCTTTTCCCTCCCCAACAATAATAAATGTTTGTCTTTTTAGCTGATTAAATGAATTCAGTTTTTCTTACTTCTTTGGGGCCCGTCCTTCACTTGTTCTTCACTGAGCCACACCAGCACCTGATAGGAAACCGAAAGAAATCCTGGGGTCTGCATTTGATTTGCCACACAAAACATGCACCAGTGAGAACTGAGAGACACAATGGGATTAAGTTTCATTTTAGATGCTACAAATGACAACTATGGACTATGTGCCAACAGCATTCTAGTTGCCTAGAACATTTGAGGATTTTTGAGTAAATTTTTGAGTTGAGCATTTTTGGTAAAGTACTTCTATAAAGAAAGGACACACACCTTTATCCTCACGTGAGGAACTTCAAAAGAGCTGGCAACCTTCTAGGCAAGCTACAGCATCTGCAGCTGCTGATGGGAATGGAAATGTAAAGGAACAGTATGCCTACAGTCTGCAGGAAATAGAGATTAAACCCAAAAAACCCCAGAAGATACACTCATGGTTCTGGTAAGTGCTAAACTGTAAACAAACCCCAACTACAGCTGGACCTTGTCGTCACAAAACTCAACTCCAAAAGAAAAATAAGGAAGACCTCAAGCTGTGTTTTAGGAATAGAAGAAAGGCTGATAATCTGAATTTGTACATGATTAGAAAACTCCTTTGTAGTCCTTGATACAGCATTATGTACTTGATTTCTGCTTTAGTTTCTCCCAAGAACTACTTTTTTCACACTGTTTCTATGCCGTCATGCTCAGAAGATAAACTTCTTACCTCCAGAGGTAAGATCCAGATTCATCCAGGATTTGCTTAATGAACAACTTTTCCTCTTATAATGTATTAAGAATCCAGAAATAGATTTATCTGCCCCATTTTTTATTTAACACTGACTCAAGGGCTTGGTGTTAATTCTCCATTACCATAAGGAATGCCAATAATTCAGCTCTGTAAATCCCATGTAGGTCTTCACCTTCCTGTGCACTTTGGATTTGTCTGAACCTCAGAGAACAGGCTGGGTACAAGAGTCATTCTGTGCTGCTGTTTTAGCTCCCCTCTCCCATTCTCATTTAGGTTCTCCTCTCTGCTCATCCTGATTTGAGGTAACCATGTCTTCTTGGTGACTTCCATAAACCCTTCAGGAACAGAACTGTGCTTCCCATCCACTGCCCTTCAGGAGATGCTCTAAAGCTTCAGATCTGTCTGACCCCAGAGTTCCTCATGCACAACAGGGACAGCTCTGCCAACACAGGGACAGGGGAGGACAAGAGAAGTGGAAAGTCTCAGAAGCTGGTGCATTGAATCCTAAGATAAATCTACCACATCATCCCAGCTGCCTTGCAGTTAAGGAGCTTTTGCTTGGGTATTATGATTAAAACATGAATTCCCTCAAGCCTGCCCCCTCTCCCTACAGGAGGTGCACATCTTTACTAAAGCTTTAAAATGTGGGTAGACTCTGACTTCAGGCTCTCAGTAACATCACCAGCTACTTCTGAGTTCACACCATTTCAAGTAAGAGCAAAGCTGGAATAAGGAGACAGTTACACTCTGCCTGTTTCCTGCTGGAAATGAACATCTGTGTTTCCTCCCCTGTAAGCTCAGCTTTTAGCAGTCATTTCCCAGCTCTAAGAACCTGTGCTGGCCTTCATCTGAATCCACTGGCAATTAGTGGCTTATTGCTAGCATTTAAAGCCCAGCTCAACCACACCTTCTACACACATAGCTTTTCCTCTGGCTGCATGAAGGCACTCGTTTTATCTGGACCAACTTGATGTGTCTCCCCAATTGCAATTTCAGACAGAAGACATTTCTGAGAAGAAGTTTCTGCTTTCTCACTCCAACAAAAAAAAAAAAAAAACCCTAGCTAAAAGCGCTGTGATAACAGTGAAGCGCAGCAGTCATTAATCTGGAAAAAGTGATTTTTCATGTAAATTGCCTCCTTCTCCTTAAAGTTTCAGGGCCAAAAAGAAAATACATCACTGAAACAAATGGCTGCTAGGACAAATGAGCAGACTGAAACACAGAAGAGAGCAAGCAGGGCTAAGGCAAGAGCATTCAGAAAGGAACTGAGCACAGAGCAGCTCACAAAAGAGATATCCTGAAGATATTTCCCTGCCGGTTTGCATATCCCTTTCATAGTTTCAAAACAAGGCAGCCTACTTCTCTGCTTTCCAAATATATCCTGGAAGGAACTTTGCCTCTGAGTTCACACACAAACTACCTTCACTTCATGAAAACATGCTTAAATTATGCAGGTTATTTTTAAGTCGCTCACTTACTTGAGTTTGGGCATAAAATACCTGTCTGTGCAAGAGTCCCAAAGCCTATGCATTCATCTACAACTGTAAGTGAGCCATTTTTCTCCAGCGGAAATACAAATATTTATTTGCAATCAAGAACAATATTTGAATTCAAATTGAACTGAATGTCAGAAAACGCATCCAGAGCTGCATCTCTTGACTTTCCTTATCTGACAAAGCAAATGCCACGACAAGACATCTTCCCTGTCTCAGCCTGGCAAATCCAGGTTTGCAACTCTCAGCATTCACTTGAACATTTAAAAAACTTCATGCAAGTGTATAGGTCCAAACATCTCCAGGTACCAAATATTAAGGGCACGTGCTCCAAGGCTTCCACTGTTTTTCCTGCTGCCCATGTTAGAGATTCCCTGGGCAGCAAAAGGCAAAATGTTGCAGCAGTGTTATCTCAGCTGTCACTGTGAGGTCCCTGCAGTGCCTCTGGACTCCGAGGGCTCAGCAGGGATGGCAGAGCCTGTGCAGAGGCTGCTGACTGTGAGTCACACAGCAGCACCAGGCTCCAGCCAGGGAAAGCAGCTCAGGAGCAGCCACACTTTGCTGGGGTGGTGTCACTGCAAGTGGGTGCCTGGAGAAAAGGCAGCTCAGGAGGTGGGAAATGAGAAGGACACAGGAGCAGTTTGGAGAACGAGTTATGCAAGCAGGAGCAATGGAAACAGCAGTCAGTAGTGAGTGGGAAAGAGGAGCAAGGAGAGAGGGAAGGAGTGGCAGCGAGACTTACCCAAAATAATCATCAAGAACCACGAGCCTAGCAGGTAGAGCCTTGGCCTGGGAGTCAGGAATGGGAATTTTATTCTTGTCTCCCCTGTAGGCATGCTGGGTTACTTGGTTGGGGCAATTCAATTTTTTGTGCCTCAGCTTCTGTTTCTGTGACATTATCCTCTTTTTAAAGTGTTCTGATGTCAAAAGAGGAAAAGCCGTATTTAAGAAAGAATAGTTATTATAATCTATCTACTCAGAATTAAGGCACCAGAGGAGAGAAGCATCTCTTCATTATTTAAAAGATGCCATATTTCCTTGTCTGCAGAAGAACACAATGCCTCTGTAGGAATCCCTTTTCTTTTGTACTTTAAAGCAGAGGATTATTATGGAAAGTGATTAAGCACCCACACAGTTAAAATGACAGAGCATTTTCATTACTGATTGGCAACTCCTCTGCTGCCCTAATTTAGGTACCACATGTCTTCGTGCATTCAAATCAGTGAAAACAAAACAAAAGCTAAACGCACTTGACATTTGCAGCCAAAAACTAAAGTCGTGTCAAACACTAAAAATCTCCCAATTCCTGGCCTCGCTTCTAAATACAAAAAATAGTAAAAATGCTGACTGCTAGCAAAGTGTTCACATACACTTAAAAGAACTATGATGACCATGGAGTACTGGAACAATATTGAACTGAAATTCTGAAACTCCGCTTACAAAGTCTAAATTCCGAGACTTGAAGAGAGAACTTCCCCCCAGGACTGCAGAGTATCAGGATAATCTGGTGGTCTACAGGCAAAGCAGCCTGGAAACAGGTGAGGAAGTTGGAAAAGAACTGAGGGAGAGGTTAGCCAACATGGGAATTGGACTCACACTCCACTCCCTACCAACCTGCAAAGACTCATCTGGAAATGAGACAAAATCCAACATGTCACAAAATCAAAATTCCAGAGAAAATTTCACAAAATAAATGTCACCCCTGAATTTTCTCACCCTTCACCCAGCTTTTATTCAGGAATGACTACCTTGTTGCTCTTGTTTCCAATCGAGCTGAAGAATGTGTTCTCCCAATACTCTAAATTTATGCTTCCTCACTCTCCCACAAGGAAACACGTGGTTCATCCAGGCCAGGATTCAAATACAGAGACTATTTTCACTGGTGAATATTTTCAGTCACATACTCGATGTTTTACAGAGGCACTGATGAGTAAAAACTGCTGCTGCATTACAAACAGATGAATGCTGAGACGACTGATGAACCTGAATGAAATGCACAAATAGCTCAAGAATGTGCCTGACTTCAGTCCTTTAACATCTGAATGGGTTACAAAATCACAATGGCTCTACACATGCAGTTTCTCCACATTAACTTCAAAGGCACATATGATACAGACCTACATCTTCAGTTATATTCAGTTATATTTTCATAAAACCGAAGCATTTAAATTCAAGACTATTATTCTTTCTAACATGGAGCAAAACATGCAAGATTAGTATTTACTGGGAAATAAGAACAGCAGAAAAGCTAAAGGAAAAGAACAAAGCATGTGCTCCCTCTTCTTTGCACATGTATGGAGATATTGATATGTAAAAAGTTAAAGTGGCCAATTATTTTTGTGTCAGCTGCAGTTGTCAGCAAATTCTGTTTAAGCACCACTTTTCTACTGTGCACATTTTGAATCACAATCAAAACCACACAAGTGATTCTCTACCCCAGGCTGTATCCATTCCAAACCTTTGCAATTTTCAGCTAGTAGTAAATGCCATAAGCAGGACTCAAATAAAAATTTCTGGAGTCCTTTCCAAGGAAATATCTAGCTAAAAGAAAAAGCAGAAGATTTACCATGCATCAAAATTGCTCAGAGTGACCAAGATTGTCATCATCTTGATTTCTAACACAGGGAAAAAGGAACTGGAAGTCCTAAAATTACTTAAGTCTATTTTAAATCAGATACAGAATTAATGGAATCAAATGGAAAAAATAGTATTTGGTTAAATGTTGGACCAGATCAGAGGCCTGATCAAAGTATTTCTGAGTCTGCAAGGTGAGCACAGATGTTGCTCTTTCAGCTGGAGAGAGAACTGAAAACGTCAAGATGTGCCATGAATGAGAAAAAACCCACACATTGCAGGTCAACAATTCACATTATTATAAATAAACAGTGGAAGAGGGGCAAAAATTACATCAACGAAACAGCATAGTTTGTCTCTCAGCTCACTCCCACCACACTGGCAGGCTGGAATGCTGTTGTGCCATGAGATTATTCAGTCTCCAGGAGCTCTATCTTGGCTCTGTCTGCCCCCTCCTTTTCCCTATGTTTTAGCTGACTCTATCAGGCTCTCTATTGCCACTCATTTAAATACTTTTCCATGGTCACTGTTCTCTCGTACATTCAACTGCTCTCTCCTTCATCAGTTTTCCATCCTCATCCTTAAGTTTCACTACCCAAAACCTGCCATAAAAAGCACAATCAAGTCACCTTCTTCCTCCTGCTCTCCCCACAATTTCTCTGTGCTCAAAACATGTAGCTGAGCAAAAGCTTCTGCCATGCATTTAGACTTTTGTGGTGATTGCAGATGGCAAGACTAGTTAGGCATCAAAAGGACTGTCAAGATGCAGACAGAGAAGTCAGTGCTGTGTAAGAAGTGGTGGCTGGGCAAACCATCTTTCATCTTTCAAATGAACACACTTCAAACACAGGGCCTGACATGCTGAGCACAAAAGCATCAAGTCACTCAGAATGCCACACCTAATCAAATACCATCAGTGACCACCAAGTGGCCCAAACAAGTCCCCCAAGAGACAGAAACTTCTGACACAACACACTCATGGTCCCACCAACATTCTTTAACCTGGAACAGGAGAGTCTTGTGCAGGTGCTCGTGGAGGCTGCATGAGTAACAACTGCAGATCTCTTAGGATTTCAAAGAACAGAAAGGCACACTATAGCTTTCTTCTCCTTCTCCCCCTCCACCCAAGGGCCTGAAAGTTCTCTGGACTGAAGGTCAACAGTTCCTGACTTGTTCTTCCTCATGACTGTCAGCTCACTGGCACGTTTGCTTATCTTCAGAAAATGGGAGGGAGAGCAGCTGCACAGACATTTGCTTAACTTGTTCCAGTGTCTTTTCGTAAATATGTATATATATTACAAACTTTGTGCATTTATTTCCATTTGAACCTGAACACAGAACGCTTATGTAAGAGGCTTCTTGCTTTGTTTGTCACAGAAGACCTGCTAAAGAACTCTCTGGACCTCAGCACTGGCTCTGCATTGTGCCTTGCAGAAAGTGACCTCCTCCATCAGGATAGCAACAGGCACAGCCACCAGCTCTGCACCAGCATGGAAAGGTGTTTTCTTCCACTGTTCACTGTGTGCTCCCTTCCTCACACAGAAAGCCATAGCTGATTTTGTACAGTGCTTTATTCTGCAAACAAAGCCACTGACATACAAAACAGGGCATTCTCTGCTGAAAGAATAAGCAGCAACTTGGTTATGACATTTGGCCACGTTCCTTCTATTCACAAGGAATTCTGTTCACTCTCTGTACTACAGCAACCCCTGGAAGCCCTGGCTGACTACAGCATTCACTGTGTCAAGACAAGTCACTACTTCCCAAAGTTACCAAGCTATATAGGCACAATAAAGGAGAGAAAAATGCAGTTCTGAAGATCAGATGGAGATATGAAACACCAGATCAGGATCAGGAACAAACTGATGTACTCCTTTCTTCCCTCACCTTATCACCCCAAATCATTCTTTGTGTTTGTTCCAAAAGTGTGTTCATGTTACAGGTGTGAAAAATAGAAAAACGTTTCAAATATCCAATTTGCACTTATTTGTTACATAATTTGTTGGACTCCCCTGCAATGAACTGCAGCAACAGCACACACAGTCAAAACATCCAGTCCAGTCCAGTAAACCTCATGTAAGGCACATATTGGCTGTGATTAATCAAGGAACAGACTTAGATGATTACCAAAACAAGATAACATGTTTATTTGGTACACAGATTTTGCAGAAATCAAAAGCAGAAACCTCAGACAGGACTGTCAAAGAAATCATGAGAAACTGTTCAGTTCATATAATAGAGAAGCTTTGGTATCCAGAAAGTGGCATTGAGAACAGTCAGTAAATAGCAACTTAGATAATTAAAAATGCAAGAGCTCACAGTCTGGAACAGTATATTGCCATGGATTAAAAAAAAAACCACTTTACAATAGAAATCTCAATTCTACTCTTTTTGCAGAGGACCCATTAGGTTCTTTTGGTATCTGTAATAGTTAAAATCAGCTTCGTAGTCTGCTCAAGTTTCTCATCCATTGAATAGAAAAACAAAACACTTCTGAAAATGAAGCCAAGAACTATAACTGCTGTAAAACCAAGGATGAAAAAGCCCCTGCAGCCCATATTATCACCTTAATTCCTTCCCCTTCATGTGTAAGCTGATACATCATTAGAAAGTCTTCCTGTCCTATTTCCTGAGAGCCTTCCTCTGAGCATTTTGTAATTCCATAAGGCCTCTTCCCTGGCAAGCTTGCTTTAAAAATTAAACCCCTGTTTAGCAACAGTAGGTCCCATTAAAAGGTGCTTTTACCACACAGTAGAATTCTCTACATTTAGAACTTGAAATATGTTGAATACCACAGCAAATATAAGTATTGTGGGTGGTAAACATCCAGTTTAATGGCATCCACTGTATTTGTGTGGAGAAAAATGGATTTATAAACAGCTTCCAAAATTTTGCTCAACATAGGCAGCTAATCCAAAGACATCTCATTTTACACTTTTTCCTTTCTCCTACCAAAACAAGTGATAGCCAACATTCTCTGTCAAGCTCCCCCCTGGAACAAGTACTGTGGGCATGCTGTGTGAACAGCAACTTGGTTGGGCTGCAGAACAGAAATGAGAACTAACCTGAATTATCAGAGTGTTCTGCACTGCCTTTTAGGCTGGAGAACTTGGAAAATCTTCCTGGTTAGATTTTGATGTCTCCCTGTTCCAAGGCAGCTGGAAACACAGGAGCTATGTTGGAACAAGCTGTCCTCAACAGCTACAACTAACTTACGTGCTTTGATAAGAACTTTTTTATTGTTTCCAAGAGCTCTTAGAATTTTTCCTTCTCTAAACAGTCGCTTCAGAAACTTCAGGTTTGGTTTGCACGTTAATCATAATTCATGCAGATCTGCATCCCTGTAAATCTATAATAAACTGATGTCAGGCACAGAACATAATCCATGAGAAATACTGCTCCTTTCACAGTTTAATCAAGATAAAGCTAGTTCAAAAGGGCCTCATTTTCCCCTTTTGCCAGCCTTCTAAATTTTATTGCTTTTTTTTTCTTTTACTTCTAATCTTCTGCTTAAAATGTGTGTATGCATCTAGTCATGTTCACTGGTATTTCTTTGTGACACAAACAATTTTCTGAGCTGCTGGGAGCTCACAACTCCAGCAGAAGTTGGCAGGTGCAACATATCATGATGTAAAGATGCAATAACTAAAGATCACCTTCTCAGACCACTTTTTCAGACTGAACTTATACACCATTAAGCCATTGATCAGTTGGTTTCTTCCTCAAAGACTTCTCAGAAGAACAAGGAAATGTAAATCTGTCTTCAGTTGTATTGCATCAAGGCACAACGTCTGTAATTCTATCTGTGGGTAAGGAAGGTGATTCCTGCAGCGAGAACCCAGGAAACAATTTTTAAAATATTACAGCTTTTTATGCATAGTCATTCCTTTTGGATTTAGGAAAAACATCTGCACTTTCCAACCACTGTGTTAACCATGGGCAGTTCTCCTGTAGCACTTCTGAGCTACACAATCCAAAGATCAGATCCACCATCCAGATGAAGTTTTGATTCCAGGTGTGCTGGGCCTACTGTGGAGTCTGGCACAGAGCCATGGAGTGTCCTGCCCCACACTCAATTAAGATGTGTTTTGCACAGCCAAGAGCTCTGACTGGCTTTGGCACAGGAACATTTGCCTCTGTGCCATCACCACACATCCCATGCTCGTTCCATCCCCAGGAGAAGCATTGGCCACCTGAAAGACAGCACAGAAAACACAGAATAAACACCACAAAAACACAACAGCTTCAGACAGTGTTAAGGAGCAGATTTGTCAAGCCATCTCCTATTGAGGTTATAAGAAATTCTGCTAAGGTGGGAAGAATGTTCTAGTTCTCTTGAAAATGTAAATAAACCCACATGGCTGACTCTGCATCCTGTTCCCTATTGTTAGCAACAGAGATCAAAATAACAAAGACATTTGAAAATCACTTAGTAAATACATAGTTCATTATTTATGCAGAGCCCACAGAAATCTCTCTGCATTTTAAGAGCCCTCCCTGAAATGATGTGGAATCCCTGTCTTTCAAGTTTCACCTAGTAAGCAGAGAACAATAAACCAAGAGCAGTGACTTTAATAATTCACAGCATGATCTGCAGGATTGGGGAACACAGAGTCACAGTTCAGCCAAACTGCATCTCATTCCTAGCTTCAAGTTCACATGTCACCTTTTTCCTTTAAATCCTTTAAGTCTTCAACAGCCTGCCTTATTCTTAATCATCCTACCTCTTCTTGCTTTGACATCATTTCACTGCTTTTACTATTCTTATTTTCCCTCATTATTATTTATTTTTGTAAGATCTACTCTTTTATATCCCAAATAACGATTCATGTATTATTATTACCCCATAGTACTCTTTTTTGAAGCACAATATGCAAATTTTGTTCTACAAATGGTGGCATAATAAAAAATCCACCAAAACCTCGTTATTCTGAACTGCAAGTGCTATTTCTTTCCTATTTTCTGTTCTTTATTTGGCTGCCAGGGACTGTGACTGTGACTTACTCTACTAAAAAAGAAAACCATCCTGCCATACAATCATGTTTATGATGCCATTGTTATTTTTGAAAAGCAGCAGGTATTAACAACATGAAGCAGCATTCTGGATTCCAAAAACAATGAGAAGAAAAGTGCCAAAATTCACAAAATCTAATCCCAGTCACGATTTTAGTTTTCAGAATTCAGAAACAAATTATTGCAAAGCTCGCAGGTCCATCTTCTCCACAAATCCTGCAACATTTCACTGTCCTCTGCTCTCTTTCCATTATCAGTATATTGAAGTTCCTCTCTTCTGCAGTGAAGTATAAACATTACTGAGGCCAGATGTAAGTAAGCAATGACATTTCAATTTCCTGGTGATCTTTAAGGCAGTGGAACACAACAAAGCACCAGCAGAACATCACAGCAGCCAAGGCACATCTCACCTGATACAAGAGTCTGAACGTGCAGCACAGCACCATTTAAATATCAACAGGAGGTCCTACAGGTTAATGGGATTTTTATTTTTGGTAAGGTTCCAGGTAAAAATGTTTATGCAAATATTAAAAAGCAGAAAAGAGAGACCCCAAGCCCATACCAGAGACACATCACAGATTAATTATTCAAGGAAGCTGCACCTAAGAAAACACTTTTTTTTGCACAGTTAATATGTGAACCCGGCAGAATGAGCCAAGCTTACAAGTTTAATGAAAAGAGAATATAACATGCCCTAACATTAATAAGATGACTGTGGCAAACTTTTTCTTACTAGACACCAGCAATTGCTACAACTTCCATGCTTCTGTGAAGACTCACTACATCTGTTTAAAGGGTTTCTTATTTCTTTTTTCATCCTGTCCCATCAGGACAAGAGTTAGGAAATCAGAAATTTTCCAGTCACTTTGTATTACAAACTGCTCAATGGAACACTAATGCTATAATAAATAGTCAAAGAAATAGTGCATTAGGATATTAACCTCTCAAATTGATACACATATCTAGTGAAACATCTTTTGAAAAAACACAATAGAAAAATTTACAACCCAGGAACCCCCCAGACAAGAATACCTTTCCTAAAATAAGCATTGTGGAGTCTTTTCCAGCCTTTACTTCTCCAAGCATGCAAAAAGGCCACCAAAATAGATTTTTCTACATGATTCCAGTGATCTCTAAGATTACTGAGATGGGACACGAGTGACAACTGGCAATAGAAAAATAGAATGTAAGTAGGATTTATGAATATATAAATATTATACAGAAACACCTTGGACATGCATGGGGAGCTGGCAGAAATCTGAGGAGATGAAAGGGCAGCTTACAGATATGGAATGATAGGCCACAAAAATGTTTCTCATCACCATCAAGGCAGAATTAGGAAAGCTAAAAGGCAGAGAAATTTTGCTGTAAAAATGAAAGGTGTACAGTAAAACATCTGCCTGTAAAAGATTCAGTGAAAGGTTTGTACACAGAAACAGCCAAATGCTTGACTTGTGTCAGAGAAAGCAGAACCTGCAGAAAACACACCAAGCCCATTTTTTGGCAGTAATACATTAAAAAAATTGGAGGAGGGCTGGGCAAAAAGAGTATGGTGAAAGTGGTCAGGAGAGAACAAGCAGCTGTGTGAATCACTGGCACAGAAGTCAAAGTCAGTGAAGATTGAAGGTAATGAAGCATCTATTTTAAAAATTACACAGATTACATCTGCAGAGTTAAAGGCAGACTCTAAGAAGAACTAATGGCTAGCCCCTGGATAAAGGACACCATTTCATGGTTTTTTCCTTCTCCCACATTCTCCTCCCTTCTTGTTTTGTTGGTTTTTTTGTTAGTTCGTTTGGGGTTTTCTGTTTTTGTTTTGGGTTTTTTGGTTGGGTTTTTTTTTGCTTATTTTCTTTCTGATTGCTTCTGTTCCCAGTTTATTGCTGATAAAAACACAGAACCAGCAGCCCCACATGCCTTCACAAGAAAATTCAGTTTCTATGTCTGTGCCAAACCTTCCCAGGGTGAAAGAGCATTAGAATGATGTCTATTAACACAGCTACAAATTGCTTTTAACAGAATTTACAACAAGCACTGTAGCATGTTCTCAAATGGAATGGTTTGTGTTTGGTGAGGTGAGGGAAGGTTACTCCATGTTGCTGGTTAAGTGAAACCACATAAGATGTTGCATTTACCTTCTCCCTTTAAAACATAAGTACTCAGAGTACAAATCAAACCCACAGAACTCACATGGCAACACAGCATAATTCCAAGGGAATTTCAGCTGCATTCACAGTCACACTAATCAAAGTTTAGAGTAATGCTACATAGGATTTTTTGCAAAACATCAAATATATAAGACATGGGGACAACAAAATCCTTAACAAATCTATTTTGGTCAAACAACACAAGAAGGGGCTACTGTCCTCCTTCTGTCTGCAAGAATTATCCAGGCTTTCTTCAAGGTAACTGCAGTGACAACAGCAATCTATAGGTTCATTAAACTGGAGAAAAGTATTTCTAAGTAAAATAAAGCTGCGTCATACTGGACAGGGTTCTGGAGAAAGAAGAGAACTTAGAGTTGCTCCTCATTGCTAAGGGGAATCTTCAGATGGAAGAACTGATGTTAGCAAAGATGCTCTGGGTAAGATTTGCTGCATTTAACTTCAGCCACCTAAAAAATCAAGCAACGTAGCCATAGATAATTATCTTCTGTACTCCTCCAGAGCCAGTGGAGACATCTACATCTCTCCAGCAGAGACAGAGATTCATCTCATCCAAACACCAGAGTGAAAATCAAGTCTGTCTCACTTTGGTGACAATTTAGGGAGACCAAGTGATTGTCCCAGCCTTGGCACATCAGTTTTATGCAGCTGAAGTCAGGTTATATCAAATCACATCTTCACAATTGGTCTGAAGGCAAAGCAAGGAAAACTGGAAACAAAGAAGCTGCAAATATCACTGCAGCCTAGCTTCAGGCTACAAACAGTCTGCTTTTAAACCAGCCTGTGCCCTGGAGGCTTATCACTTATCCTCTTTTCTGTTTCTCCTCTCCCATTCTTTCAACCAGCAAACAAACAGAAGTTGGCCTTAAAGACAAGCCAAACATCTTGAAGCCAAGCTATTCAAGAGACAGCTTCACATCTTCGGGAAAAGTTAAAGTGTTTTAGTACTGCTCTATTATATTGACTCCACAATACTTTAAATTATTTTAAATTATAATTTCTTTTTGACCTTACATTGGTGCTACTCTGCTCTTTCGTTATAGACAAAGTTACAGTAGGCAGGAGATCAGCTCAGAACAAGTCAAAAGTCTTCAAGCAGCATCAGGGCTGGACCACCAAAAAAATTCAGGTGTTTCAGCCACCTTCAATTGATCATTTGAAAGCCTTCAAAACCTGAAAAGGAACAATGTAACATTACACAGAAGGAGATTTAGACTATGCTTCTCCCAGGGAGTTGCAAAACACAAATGAGCAAGTTTTCCTGTTGTTTCAGAGCATTTGGTGGTTCAGGGTGTCACATAAAATAAAAGGCAATAGGCATCCCTCTAAACATTTGTATTTTTAATAGTAACAATTCTGCCATTAGTGCAAAAGATCTGCAATTTTAAATTGTAACAAACAGGGTTGATACCAATTGTTTTCTGCAGAAAAACATGCAAATGTATTAGTAACTAAAAGGGAAGTCTAGGGTTTTTTGGAAATCTCATTAAAATAGGCAAAAAAGGCAAAGCTTGGAATGTATGATGACACCATCTCAAGACACTGTGGTACCTCCAAAACCAGGAAAGAACTCTGAGATCCACATTCAGTTTTTCTTAGGGAGCCACATTTTTAAGGAGCAAGCTGTCCTGTGCTCCAGGCAGCCCTTTCAGTTGCTGTTCAACCCTCAGAAATGTGTGGCTGCCTTTCAAGTGAGTAAGCTGGATAAAAATCAGACACATTGCAGTGCTAACACAACACACAGGTAAGAAACATCATACATTTTTGATATTAAGTACAAAGCCATGGTGCTAAAGGCATGCTGATTTCAAAGTCAGCCTCCAGTCAACAAGCTGCCCTCACTGCACCTTTTCCATCACTAGTACCTCTCTCCTCAGGCTGTGCACCTAACCCACCCAGGCCCCTCCTCAGCAGTGGTTTTACACAGTGAAAATCAGCTGACTTCAGGTCATGCCTCTGTGCCTCAGCCTGGCACCTGGACAGAACAACCTTCAATGTCCTCAATTCATCATAACAAATGCACGAAGCTTGCACTACGAGGATGTCTCTGACTTGGAGCTCTAAGGCAGTATCTGATGTGAACTATTCTTTTTCCCAGGAGAAGCACAGTTTTGTTTGCAGGACCTTCTCTCTGGCTCGTTCTGTACCTTGTGTAATGCAGCAGGGACTTCAAACTGGGTCAGGGCCTCAAGGCCAACTGTCAGAATATCCAATTACAATCCATAACCTCCTATTCAACAGAGTCAGAAAATCAAATTGAGAATACAATATGCCTAGTAAGGGCTCGGGCATGTGCAGTACTGCAAAATGCAGCAATATGGCTACACATCTCCTTTGCAATTCATTTCAGTTGGGAAAGTCTAATTTCTAGTTTGTGCTTCTCTATCAGTGCCTATCCCACAAACTGCAAACACAGGAGCAGTACAGAACACACCTAATATTTTCTGTTCTCATTTCCACAGCAAATAAGCAGCCAAAAGTTACAAAATGGGAAGGAGGAGGAATCATGCTTATGATCATTTCCAAGGGCAATGTAGTTTCTGCCACAGCCTGAAATCTGTACCTGGGGAAAGAGTCCCAGGCACAGCAATGCAGAGAAGTGGGGAAAGACACAGTAAGATGCCACTCAGCATAAAAAAGCTGTAGCAGATCCATGCAAATATGATGTGCATTTTCCTGTGCACTGTTTTTAGCATCAGGCAAATAATTGAGCCCACCCCTAGAGGAAGTGCTATCTTGCCAAATTACAGTGACAATAGAAATCTCATTCTGTTCTCACAGGGCACTTTGAAGCAGGAGCTGAATGGCTCACTGCACAAATTAGTATCTATCTATTTGAAAGAATCACTCCACGTTACATCAAATAAACAGTTTAGGTTACCATTCAGGCTAGTTTATGATAGAATTTATTTTTTCCTTCTCAGCTATGCATTGTCGTTTTGAAGGAAAAAAAAGGAGGACAAAATTCACAAAACTATATCCTAGGATTTAAAAACAACAGACTTGCAACTCCAGATTTCTTGGGCTGCTGCACCCTTGTAGTTTTTGTGGCAGAACTGAAGCCCTGTAAGATGGAGATGGTTGCTTTGCTGTGTGTAGGTAGCAAGGACAGAAATCTACTGCAAGGATTATCTGTTCACATTTCTGTTTCCATGGGGAAACGTGAATGGTATTAACTATGTCTAAAGCTCACAGGTGCTGCACAAGGTTTTTCCTTTGGTTTTACTCAAACCTGTCAATTCCTTCCCAACAGGAAAGCATCTCCAACTCAACACAGAACAAAACCTGGGCTCACGACTTTGTGCAAGACTGAACGTAACTGGTCCACTGACAATACATGAGGATTATATCATACACGAAGCAGCTGCAGTGCAGAGAGGATTAAGCATTAAAGATGCTTTTTTTTACACCTGTAGAAGACAAGAAAATCTTTGAATTTTGCTCGCTTAAGTACAGGACAAAAACACCTGACAGAAATTAATTAATGGAGAGATTTGTCTTGAGGCTCTGACCGTGGCACTAATGTCTGTTCCATCAGGATATCAGACATGGCAGAGAGTGACATTCATTCAGAACTTACATCCCTGCCTCTCACAGTGACAGGCATTCAGTGTGCTTTAACTTTGTGTGACCAGAACTAGACAATCACAATCTCATCACAGAGCCAGAGCCTGCAGTCTCACCACCCTCTGTACCCTGTGAAACAGAACATGCAGAAAATACCTTACACCTAGTGCTTAGTGAGAGGTCATCCACTCAAGGCAGAATGTCAGAGCTCATCTAGAAGAGTGCAAGTCATTCAAGTGTCCCATGGGACCACATGGTGCCATGGCCATTTCTGCCCATGAGTTCTGGGCACTACCATTTCAAATTTGCACACACTTCAAACTGACCTAAGTGATGACACAAAGAAAAGGAGGGGACAGCTGTGATTCATCTGACCTACAACGTTACCTCCAAGACCTAGAACTGAAGGGCATCTTCAGCATAGGCCTAGGAAAAGTCATAGATGAAAGCAGAAGCAAGAATGTGAGTCCCCTCAAGCTGCATTCCAGTCCTACATGTAGCTTTCACAGCACTAAGTCAGAGAGAGGAGAAAGGACAGTCAGCAGGATGAGCAGGTGCATGCAGGTGGAATGGTGCTTCCTCCTACTTTGCTGGCTGAATTCTGAAACAAGAGACCCCACTGGGCTCTCAGGAACTCTCTCATCAAGGAAGAACAGCTAGGTTGGAAGGATATTTTGGAAATGCTTTGGTGCTCAACATATTTCATAAGGCAACCCTTTGCAGAACACTGGTCTGTTTGCAAGCATGAACTTTAAGGTGATCACACAGACCAGGCCATAGATGACTGTCAGTCCTTGGCATCTTATAAAAAACACTTATGATGTGACAAGAGCTGAAGAGATAGTCCATATGGTCACATTTACCTACAATTTCTTCTCTTCTGACTGCTGTTCTCCTCCCCTGAAGGGCTGTTTGCACTGAACAAAAGTGACCATTCTGGGATTTATCTCCAAAGGTGTCCTTTACTGCAGAATACAATTCTTCAACTCAGAACCAAGAATTGAAATGTGTAAACCTTCCACATGGACATCTTGTGTAAAATAGCTTTGTGTTTAAATGGGCTTTAGTTTGAACTTTTCCCCTTTCATTTTCCTCTAGCAATTGCAAGGCTGCATTTTGGTCAAGTTTCAAGACACATGATATGAATGTGCATTACTGTTGAGTGAAGTCTAAAAAAACCTGCTTGTTGATATTAAACAAGTGAGGGCTTTTACTCCCCCATGCTTAACAAGTAATCTGAGATCAATTCCAGCAGTCATAAGCTACACTGTTAGAAATGCAAAGAGAAAAATCAAGGAAACAAGTGGTGACTGAGTTGCTCAGTTTCCACCTTACTGATTGAACTGGAAGATCTTCTCACAGCTACGCAAACATAGCCAGAGAACAAAAGTAGTTGCAGCTCAGCAGCAATGATATTAGGATGCCTTATTTTGCAAAGTTTCAAGCTGTAACCTTGGTGTATGGCAATGGCTCAGATGGTGGCAGCCCTGCAAGTGTGCCAGTGCAGCCCTAACAGTGCCAGCACTGTAGTCCATGTGTGCTGCAAGAGCTTTACAATATCTAACCTGATGCAAGCTAGAGCACAGCTGCAACTGGAGAGAGTTCAGGTGAACTAACCCTCCTTTCTGGGCAGGATTTGTGGATTACAAGTTTCCTCTGTGCTGCAGCTGTTGTACTTGAGCTAACCCACTTGTACCTGGTTCAGGTGTGCCTACACCACACTGGAGTGCAAGCACACACCTAATAAACTCCTGTGGGTCATGTGCCTTGTCTGTCTGTCTGTCTGAGTCTGTGCCTGTCCTTACAGGGACTCCTAGACTTGTCACTGTGTGGGGTCCTAATGGGATGACTCTAGATCTACTCAGATACAACAAGAGTTGGGTCATTTGAGCACCTAGAAAAAGAGTAAAAAGTGAATGCCTTGGTACCAGCCCCAGGTTAACACTGACCCACTCACAGCCACCATTCCCCTCTGTCCCACAGAACTCCCTCCTGTTCTCTGAACTAACAGGAACCCCTTCAAAGAAGAAAACAGACAGCTGACAGAGCTGTGCCAAAAGATGAAAGCAAGCAATAAAAATAATAGAAAAAAAAATTCCCATGATTCAGACTTCAAATACAAACCATAAATAAAGATGTTTACATCAAGTGTATGCAGGCAAGTCACATTTTCTCAAAAGGGCTGACCAAACACAACACTCTTACCCAAGGGTGGCTGTGCAGGGCTGGGCTGGTGCTAATTTTCAATTGCAAGTGAAACTCTTGAACACTGAAGAAAAACCATCAAAAAAACCCCATAATGAAACCCCAAACAAACTGCAAAGTATTAACACCACAAACTGCACCCTCAGTCCCACCTATATGGCTACACCTTTAATCTGATTTCTGCAAAGCAGGACCCAAATGGTCTAGCTCTTCCCAAGTGGTCCTACTCTTCCCATTTCTAAAGGGCTAGGAAAAGATCAGGAACTTCAGCCACATCACACTGTCAAGAAACCTAACACAAAGTGTAATAACATGTACCAAATAACATGTACCAGATGGGACACATGAATTTTCTTCACAGGTAACCAATAGCTAGGAAGACCAGGACCGAAGGAATAACAACTTTATTCTTTTAACTGCACTTTCAGAGCAAGAGTTCACTAAGTGTTCTAGAAAGAGTAAGGAAATGGTCAATATTGGCTACAAAAGAAAGAGTGGGAGAACAGACTTTGCCAGCTATAATTAAAACCAAGTATTATACCATAAGAATTAAAAATGGTCAGGAAGACAATCAAAGCAGACAGCCTCAAAAGAAAAGTGCCTATAAGGCAGGATTGGATCTGCTTCTCCAGTCATCATTTCAAAATCATACATGACTGCTGAGTGAGGTCTGGGGGAATTGCTTGTTGATTTTAAGCAAAGGAAGAGTTCTGCCATCAATATGTGTTAAAAGCAAAGGCAAGTTTGCTTAGACAGAAACAGTTTTTGACACCACTTCTTGTGGAGAACAGAGATTCTGGGCAAGATGTAAAGCACAGCTTGCTAACTTCCACCTTTTTTTATCTGTATGGACAAATTTTACTCTGTTCTCCTTTACTTTCATTCACTGAACTTTCACTGAACTATTTCATTACAAAATCCATCCTTCTTGTTGGAAAAAACAAAGGTGTCAAATTTCAATACCAAGCTGGCAAAATACAAGCACTTTAAGCAACACACAGGTCTAAAGAGACCCCAGCCCTGAGTGGCACAGAGCAGATTTTGGGTGTGCAAACACACCTTTTACACACTGAGGCCAGTTAGTCAAGAAATAACCCTGCTGCAGTACATCTTCTTCACATCTCTACCTTCGCCCTCCTCTGTGGGTCAGAGATCCAAAAATTTACTCTTCACATCCTTCTCACCTAATCTTCCCTAGAAGTGCACAAGGCAAGGAAAGAAAGGCTGGCAGAATTTGGGGTGCCACTGGGTGCCAACTGACACCATCTTAGTTCTGACTGGGAAAGGCTAACAACATCCCTGACACATAACACTCAAGGTACATTTTGGGGACACCTCACCACTGTGCCTCCATCAGTAAAAGACCTAAATTCTGAATTGGAGGTAGCTCCTTAAGCAGAGGGAATATACCAAATCAGTCCTTGGAAGAAGGCAAGCACAAAAATTAGCTATATGAAAACAGTATTCATGCATCACTTGCAGGGATCTGAGGCTGGAAAGTAAAATCTCTCTTTGGCACAGCAACAGGGGGAACAGCTGATGGGCAAAGGGATTCAGAGGCACCATTCCAGCTCCAGAAGGTCAGAGACCAGAAGGGACAATGCAAGCTGGGTCCCTGAGATGCAGTTCAGCACTATCCCATCTGACCCTCTGCATAACCTCAGGGAGAAGCAGAAACTAGCTGGATTGAAGACAGGAATATCTGACACCATTTTGGAAGGACTGTATCTGCCAGAAACCTGGAATAACAAAGTATTCTTCAGAATAAAAAAGACAAACAAAACAAACACTTCTATCTCTGAAATAATATTTGACCAAATTAAGAATTCAAGAGCTTTGCTCTCCTCACTTTGGAGCTAACAGAAACACTGGGAATATGAGGTCTCCATACATTGGCCTAACTGTTCTTTCCTGTGTTGATGCAGCAAGCCAGTTTCTTCCATTTTATATTTGGCACTAGACTAATCACACAGCAGGAGCAGCTATAGAAAGCAACCTAGAAAGAAAGGTAGGCAGAAAAGAATTAGGTAGAATTTAAGGCCACGTCTGGCACTATGACAAATACTTACCATTACTCTCATCAGACTACATCATTAGAAAAAGCAATAGCATGAAAAGCTTTTAAGTTATGGATAATAATACCAAGAAAACAGTGCAGAAGACCTAAACCAAATCAACCCAAACTTCTGGTAAAACAGCAAACTTCAGCATGCAGCAGGAAAAGCAAAAGATGACCTGAGTGTGTGTTCATAGGAGTGTGTATATAACACACAAACAAATGAACACTTTACAAAGTAGCTCTCACTGACCTGCAACAGGAATATGAGAGAAGTTGAATTAATTCTTTACATCGCTGGAAAACAGAACAACCAAATATGAAGATGACAAAGTCAGACAACGTTGAGATGTTTTCGTAAATAACTTTGAAACACCTTTTTGTCTGGTTTTGTAATAACTTAAAGCCTGCAGAACACCAATCATGAAGACATTGCTTGTACAGTACAGCTAAGAGATCTTTACTCTTCAGGTTCCCTTACTAACAGAACTGCAGTTCTGTCCATGGGTGAACCAAAATGCCTTTCTCTTGATTCCAGAAAATGAACTCCACCTCAGCCAGACCCAATACATGGAGGCTTCTTAAACCTATTCAGGAACAGATGAAGCAAGAATAAGAATTTTAAGCATCCAATCAACCTAGCAGAATTGATTCATGTTCCAAATTAATCTAAAGATTTAAAAATGCTAAATAAGAGCCTTTTCAGTTTTCTTTATCTTTTCTTTTCTTTTTTTTTTTTTCCTTGGGGGCTGGGGGGGAAGAAGGCACTTACCAGCATTTTAAAGCTCTCTGTAATAATTCTTGACACAGAAAGGTTAAAAATAAAGACCATAATCTTTATTTTAAAATACTACAAAGGATACAAGAACCGACCAGGTCAAAGTATTTCAAGATGACCACAGCTACCTGTGTGTCTTTTATTTTTTTTTTTTGTCCAAAAAACCAGAGACTAAAAAGGATTACAACACGAGTGGCAATATTACACTTAACATTTGTCTCTGCAAAACATTTCTATGTACATATACAGACATGTATTCTACATAATAACTATGGATGTTTGCTTAACAGATTTCATGCTTTCAGGCCCTGTATTTGCAGCAGAACACAATTTCCATCTCTGCACACACCCCTCTGCAGATGTTCACTGTTGTTTTGGAGTACCTGAGTTTCTGGAAGGGGGACTGCATTTGCTGAAGCCCAAAACACCCACGGTGCATGCACATAGTCATCCTCCACTGAGGAACCTAAATCACCTCACACTCAAGTGACAAAGAGGCACTTTCAGAGCAGGGTTCATCTCACCCAAGGCAAATATCTGAATCAAAAGAATCCTTCTACCATCCTTTTACCCATCTCTTCCTCTCCACTACCTACAATACCTGACTAGCTCAGGCTTAGTTTGAAGTTAAAGCAGACAGACCTTGCCCCAGCTGCCCCAGCTGCCCAGCCCAACCTGTTCTACAAACTTGCTGTCAGAAGACATCAAACTTTCTGAAAAACACAATGCTTCCCAGGCAGAATCAGAAACTCACTGAGATTTCAACTGTCCCCCAAAATCTTCAAACAATTTTGAACATACTTATGAAACCTGATCTTCCAAAATGTCATCTGTGCACAGGAAGCTCAGAATGGTGTGCACCCAACAAAACCTTCTACAGAAGATGCTGAGCTCTGCCTTAGGAGCCCCTTCAGGCAGCACCATGCTGTGTCTCCCTAGTTTTACTGCATCTTTGGTTTCCAGTTCATTCAAATATACACCAAAGGCACCTCTGAAGCTTTTTCAGCTACCTGATGGATTGTTACCAATTTCTGCATGAGAATGCCTAATATAATGGAGGAAAAGCATCACAGTGGGGGAATTTCTTAGGAAATGGGAATTATTCTTATGTTTAAGTAGTAGCTATTGTTTAGAAGACTTTAAATCACTGTGTTGAAATATGGTTTGAATAATTTTGGTTGCTCTGACTTCCAACACCTTCTCTCCTAGCTAGTGTGTCTTGCTGAAAGGTTGCTCATGGAACTGTTTACTTTCCAGCATGAAAGGTTATCCTTTTCAGAAATTTCTAAGGAAATCCTTCTAATTAATTACTCTACAGTTTCCACAGCATTTTATTTAATTCGTTTATTTTTTAATTAGGTGATGTGGGTTTTTTGGCTTGGTTGGGGTTTTTTTAATTTGTTTTAGAAAGCTCCCAAAGCTCTCTCAGGCAGAAATATTTCTTGCTCTCTCTGCAAGAGATGCCTTTTGGATGCTTTTGCTACTGAGAAATTTTTTTGGCTCTCCAGGGGACAATTAAACAATGACAACATTGAATTCAGCCCAAAGCATAATTCTATTTTTGAAGGTTTCATTTGACTAACATGATACTGACCACAACTTTCCATCCACAAGGCAATGTAAGTCAAGTTCAGCCTCATGTCAGCATGCACTGGCTCGACCCAAGTCCCAGGAGGTGCAAAAAGGACTTAGCTGGCAATGTGATTAGGTAACCAATTCTCCTTCAGGCTGACTGCATGAATGGATTCAAAGCTGCTTCCCCAACTGCTAATCGGCAAAGGTCTTAACAGGATTTAAGAAGCAAAGGCAAGTCTGGATGGGAAAGGCAAAGGGGACCAATTGCTTATCCTTGCAACGAAAAAAGAAGCCATGAGGAAAAAGGTTTGAGTGCAAGTGAAAGTAAAACCCTGAGTCATGACTAATTCCTTCATTTCCAGCTATCTGTTTCCGCTACTGACGCTTTGCTCCTTTCAGCCATGTGACTCTAAACTTTCTCATTACAGAGGGAGAATTACCCTGCACAAAGCAAAAATATAATCCTCCTTCCTGAGCTCTGAGGGGATCTGGTCAGACCTCCCCTCTGACAAATGGCAGAAACCACCACAAGAAGCAGCAGACAGCAGGGGACTAAACCTCTGAGTGCTGCATTACTGGCTAAAGGCTACTCACTGACTGTGCTCTTTCTACATTTTCCCACCTCATTTTAGCTACTTTAGCTATTTTAGATTGTAATCTCTTAGCCCAAGAGTCTACTACATGGTCTGACCTTACCTTGAGCCCATGGATGCTGTGTAATGAAAATAAATAATGAAAAAACTCTAAAAATCTCTGTTGTATTTAATCATCCAAGGGGTTAGATTCACAGTGTCCTGTAAATCCGGAACTTGAGAAAAGAAGTGAATAAAAACCCTGAAATGAAGGTGTTATTTGGTCCACTTGTGTATTTAGAATACACTAGAAAAAAAGAACAAATTTAACATAAGACATCATGCACGTAATTAACCTTATGGTGACTGATATGAAATAAAGCCATATTTATTCAGTTACAAAAAGAACTTAAGGAAGGAATCATTAAGGCAAAGGTGACTTTCATAGGCCTGCTTTAAAGAGTGATTTCCTGGGAAAATGCTCTTTTTTTTACCCCATCTACAGTCCAGGGACATTTGACTATCCCAGTGAACATCTTACAAGTTCACAGTTTACAGCAGTAATTCATACAACATCCTTAAATTAATGGGCATTCAGTACAGAGAAAAGAGAACACAGAGTGAAAGCAGAACTCAGCTAAGTTCAGTGCAGAGCAGCCATGCTAGAAGCCATCTGAGGGCTCCTGAATGCGTATGAGATCTGCTGAGACAAAACTATTCCTAGGAGTCAGTGCTGATCTCCACTCTGTGCTGTCCAGACCCTGAGGATTACAGCTGAGCACTGAATTCCAGAGGCAGGAGAAGAGCAGCATCCTGTGAGTGTGACATTTCTGCCTCTGTGGAGGCTGCGACCCACAGGGCTGGAAAAGGCAACTCAGTCCTTTTCTCATGGAGCAAACATAATCTATGAACTGAGATCATTTTTAATGCATTTTTGTACCTATTTCTTATCTTCCATTTTCTGTGTCCAGCACCTCTTTTCCCCCCAGAAGATGTCTTTTGTCCCCTCTCCCTGCTGTCCTCACCCACGCAGCATTTCTGCAGACCTCCCTGTGAAGGATATCAGCTGCAAGGATATCAGTGCAACACAGAATCTGCTCAGTGCCTGCTCACCAGCAGTGTCTCTTTCAATCTTTCTCTGCCAATAAAGGATTTTGGGGGATTGCAGGAGGTTTACTTTCTGAGCAGGAGGCTAAGAGCTGCTCTGTGTAACTATAGCGACAACTCCTGTGAAAGCTCTCGATTTTTATTGACACACCTCGCAACACCCCGGGGAAAAATTCATACAATTAGAGAAAACAGAAAATTTAACATCCTAAAGGCCAAAGGAAAATACTGTGGTGATCTGCATCCTTACGGATTGCTTAAATACTTCCTCATGGTAATTTGCTTCTTTTACTGTATAGTGGTAACATTAAAATAGCCTTTTAAAATTCGCAGTTTGAAGGGTGATTTAAGCCTCCACAATGCCAAAACAGAAGATACACTCGCAATCAGCTCAGAAAGCACTGTAGCACATTGCTGTGTTTGACAAAGATTCAGCACTGGGACACTGACACTACATAAACCGAGAGAAGAATAAGGTGCACACATTTTTTCATCGAGAGTAACAAACATCTGCATAGGGATATACTGAATTATTCATCTCTAACAGACAAGACAAAGGACACATCTTTCTAAAAGGTATTTCTCTATCCAAAGGATATGCATTTTAAAGGATTTTCCTGTGCTCACAGCAGCTGAGAACTGTGTGAAAATGATCCTGAGATGCTTTGTCCCAGTCTCAAGAGTTCTATGACTTGATAGACAAGTTTGACATTCCAAACCCAATAGAACAGTTTCAAGCTTGCAGCAAAATATGAATATGCTGCAGTCTGAAATTGCCTCAAATATCCTGGAAAGTTACCAAATCGCTTACGTTGAGCTTGAAAATGCCACCTCTGAATGTGTTTCCAAGGCCATGATCCACAGTGCTGGAAAACTGATCCTTGCTAATGGCCACCATTTATAGCCTTAACCTTTACTACATTGCTTCAGTTCTCTCCAGCAGCTCAAACAACATGAATCAAAAACACTTCCCAAGATTTTAACAATTACCACCAGACTGAGAACGAGACCTGCAAAAACCTTATTGACAAAGTGGATTTGCATGGTCCCAGGAACTGCAGTTTTGCAGCCAAAGAATGGGACCAAAACACTTCATCCCAGTTGCCAGTTCTCATTTCCTGCTCTGCTGTCATGATTGATTTCTCTTAAAAAAGCACAATAATCGCAACTACTTTTATTTTAAACATCATCCGAAACAGAAATATTTAATAGCAAGGTTTAGGGAAAACACTGAGCTGTTAATATAGCTCCTCTGAATCTAATACTCTTGCAGAACACAATGCAATGCAGGCAGCCTGGGAAGGATGAAAATGATGTGTTGCTATGGAAACAGGAAGGCACATGTTTAGGTTGCTCATCCCTGAAGAGCTGCCCCACCAATATCTTTAAAGTCTGCTAATAAAATTTTAATCAATGATTAGAATAAAGTGAATTTCACCTCCTGTTGGACACCAGAATCCTGGTTTACATACTGTCAAGCTCTTTTAATGTTCCCTGCATCCAGCTATGCCCTACAACATTAAGAATGAATTTATGCACAAACAGAATGTCAACATGCACTTTTCTAGTTCAGCTACTTAAAATTATTATTCCACACAGCAATAGATACCAGCTTCCCAATCAAAATCTTGCACATGTAGGAAGGTGCTTTTTAATTTATTAATTGATATGCCATACCTCCTCCTTCAAAAAAAACCACCCATACCAACTCCACAAATCAGGTCTTTGGTTATTTCCAGCTTAAGACCACTGACCAGGGAGATGGCCATGGAGAATGTGACAATTAGCCCAGGGCCAGTGTTGTCACTCACCAGACACCCTAAACATCTGCTACTTCCTAGAAATTATAGCTTCCATCTTACCATGACATACCTGCAGACAGATCTTTCAAAACACTGAGGCTTACAAAGTGAAAATGCATTTCCAGACAGCCAAACAGAAGCAGGCCAAGCTATTTGCTGGCAAAACTCCACTTATTTCACTATTATCATAGCAGAGCATCTGGCTCCAAACATGCAGCCATTAATTATCTGTACAGTTAACTATGTCAGTACACTTATTTGTTATTATACTGGGAAATCAATAAGGAAGACTTGGTTAACGCTATTACTAATCTATTAAATCATGCTTTATAAATAACTAAATACAATGTTAAGACTACCAGTACGGTAATAAACAGTTAACAAGCTCTGTATTCTGGATCACAAAACAGCAAAGCAAAGCTGAAAAGACAAGAAATTCATACTGTGAACAAACAGGTGCATTTTTTTTTAATGTAGCTGTGGTTTAAACTCAGCAGGCAGCAAAACCCCACACAGCCATTCCCTCACTGCCCCCCAGTGGGGTGGGAAAGCACACTGGAAAAAGGTAAAACTCGTGGGTTGAGGTAAAGACAGTTTGATACAACAAAAAAAGGAGGACAGAATAATAATAATAATGAAATAAGAATAGACAAAAACAAGTGATGCACAGTGCAACTGCCCACCACCTGCCAGCTGATGCCCAGCCAGTCCCCGAGCAGCAGCAGCTTCCCCTCCCAAGTTTTTGCTCAGAATGATGCCATATGGTGTGGAATATCCTTGTGGCCACTTTGGGTTGGCTGTCCTGGCCATGTCCTCTCCCAGCCTACTCACAACAACCAAAGCATCAGTGTGTTATCAACATTTTTCTCATCCGAAATCCAAAGCACAGCACTTCACCAGCTACTCGAAGAAAATTCACTATCCCAGCTGAAACCAGGACAAGAGTCATACATTATGAATTATTATCTTAAAATTTTAATTAATTTCCATTCATGTATACAATACTCCTCTGTTTCAGTATTCCTGGTGGAAGGACTCCAGTGGTCCATTCAGCCAAGTCATTCGGGAAGAAAACAAACTCTCAGACCTACCAACCATAAATCTTCACTGCTCTGAGATCTTGAATCAGAATATTAGAAGTGCCAATGTCAGAAAATATATGAGTGACAGCAGGAACAATATGTCCTTTAAAGAGACCTGACTTATCTGGTTTCAGCTTCAGAGGTACTGAGCAGGGGTGATTTTCCACACTCTGCTCCCAGAACACACCAGCACTTTCAAGAATATGGCAGCCTCTCTATCCACTGTTATATTTAGGATTGAAGTTTTCTAAAAAAACCCTGACACTAATCTCCTGATCAACTGTACAAGATTTTTAAGGTGTTGGTTATTTTTAAATTAAACTTGAAATACACTGATTTTCTCCAACAACACTCCTGTTTCCTTTTCCTGGCTTTGTCATTAACACCAAGACATCCTAAGAGCAGGCACAGCCCTCCCCCAAACCAGGACCCCACCGTGTAAGCATTATGCAATAGCTATATTTTTTCTTCCCCTAAGGTATCCACTGTGATATTTTAAAAGATTTATTTGCTTACAGCTAAGCAGATGATATTTACTCACATTACAAAACTGCTGTCACACAACTCCAGCATTATTTAAGCACCTTCTCTGAGGAGACACCCCAAGGACAGCAGGTCAGGACAGTCACACGCTGCCTGGAGAGGCTTGCACAAAGCACACACACATTGTCCTGCCTCCCACCACACAAAAATAACCTGAACAAAATCATTATCCAATTTCATCAGCAGTATAATACACAACCAAATTTCTGAGTATTTTGCTAAATAAGTACGTTGGTTTACCCCTTCAGCAATAAAAACCAGGGCTCAGCAGTTCCCCTTGGCTCGGAAGGTCAATGCGACACTGCTTCGCTCCTGTCACTTTTTAGGGCTTGGCTGCTGCCTGGGCATCTGCACTGGCTACCCAACTATTTCCAAATGCCCTTCCATCCAGGCATCTGTCTCTCCAAAATTTTGGAGACAAACAGCTCAGGGGAAAGTGAGAATGACAGAGTGACATTTTTCATACAGTGCCCCCAGCCTCCCCTCCTCATGAAGGTTCCTCTTAGTCATGACACTTTAGCTAATTCATATGACTTTTATTGCCTAAAAGCCAGTGTGGCCTCACTGCTCTCCTTTTTTGCATGCCTGTATTTTAAACCCAACTTATTGTTCAGAACTCTTCATGGATCCTAGGCAGGAACAGCTTCAGGACATGGAATAATTTAGTCTGGGCCTCTGGAGATTGTCTGCTTAACCTCTCTGCTTGTACAACTGCTCCCATGAGGTGAAATTCCTGCACTGCTACCTCACACTTTGCACCAGGCACAGTATCCAGAGAGGCTGCTGGGTGCAACTGAGTACTCTGAAGCAGCTCAATGTTTGCTCATCTCAACTAAATTTCCCATTTTTCCACACTTGTAGGATCTTGCTTTTCCTCCACTCTCACTTCTCTCCAGACAATAATCATCATTCTTTTTCTGAGAAACTCAATGTCACTCTCTAAAAAATCCAATGCAGTAGCCAGCTCCAAAACTGTGTAATTTCCAAAAAGGGTTGGGTTTTCAGGTATTTTTTTCTTTACTTTAAAAAGCACACATGAAGCTAATTTCTGCAGATGGAGTAAAATGTACCACGTGAATGAGGCGGATTGGGTTTCTCATTGGGCACTGAGGGGTTGCTATGATTCAGACATTATGCTTTAATATTTAAATTTCCACAAGCTGCAGATATGTTGATATAAGAACAAACGTCAGAAGGCTGATCTATTCTGAGATCCATCTCAGAAAAAGGTCGACAACACACTCTGAAATCAGGTTCTGTTTCTGTCTGTTGGAATTTGACGGATTTCAGTCACCTGAGTAAGAAGAGATTGCCAAAGAGGAATCCAACACTACAGTGTGGCTTTCAAACACTCATGAAGAGACACTTCACTGCCATTTCCTTCATCCTTAGTGGAAGACGTAAGAAAGAGTAGATCAATTTATTTATATACATTGGGCCCCTTGGTCCTCATTTTTATTTCCAAAGTTCTCTATTCACACAGATTCACATTTATTTACTGCTTGAATTTTGCAGTAGTACTGTACCACTTGACCCCACACAGGAAATCTGCAGTGTTATTTTTGCCTTCTCTAAAATTTGGCAGACCTGTCAAACTGGGAGATTTCACAAGCTCCCTACACCTCAGGGCATCAGAACCACGAGGCCCCAATGTGTTTGGGTTTGGTTTGGTTTGGGGGTGGCTATTTTTCCTTTCTTTCTTGATGATAGAAACCTTTTATGCTGATTCCAGCCTTAAATACTGCATCCTGAGCAGCACAGCAACTGGGGAAAACAAGATCTACAGTGTCAGCCACTTACATGTGTTCTCACGTAGTCACCATCTGTTTGGTAGTCCCAGAAGTCAGCAGCTCCTACCACAAAAAGCACTGTCATATTAAACACCCTGCTGACACAGAGACCACAGAGGGAGGGACTGAGCTTGCTGGCTGCTGAGCCATCAGCTTATGGCCTCAAAATGTACCAGCACAGAACCACTAAATGATAGTCCTTCAAAGTCTTGTCCTCCTCTTCCTTCTCCCAACTACATACTTCACACTGATGATGAAACTGCTGCAGCTCACATTGGATAAGTTTGCTAAATAATTGCAATTTTACAAACCCGCAAATGGTGCCTTAGGTTTTAACTCTTATATTTTTCCAATCCTGTACTGCTAATGTAACTCTGAAGTTTCCTGTAGCTTGTTAAGTGCTGTTCTCTGTGCTAAGATAGACATAACAAAACCTCTCCAGCTTACTCTCCAAGGACACCCAGACTGTCCTAGGCTGAAAAACTGCAAACCTTCATCTTGGGGAGAGGGGGAAAGCTTGGGGAAATTCCATCCTTGCCTGGCTTCTGCTTGGGGAATTGATGCTGATATCAAAGTGGGAAGAACTCGTGACCTGTCATCCATTTTGAGATCCACTGAAGCAGGACCCTCTGGAGCCCAAAGTGTACATCTGAAGGCCTTTCAAATATATACCACCTTTATTCCTTTATTCCTGTCTAGTCTCTGTTTCTAGGTAGCCATTTAAGGCATCACAAGCCCGCAAATGTCTCTTGTTGTGCATGTTTGCAAGGTATGTTGAGAGCATGAAAAAACCCACTGAAACAAAGATTGCAGTCCTTGCCAAAATAAGCCATTTTTCCTTCAGTCAGTAGAGTGCCTAATGGTTAAGTGAGTTAAACAGGACTGGGGAACCATTTTGAAAGGTTGAAAGGATCATCTCCTGGGCTCCTGTGGAGGAATGATCCAAAACTCTGCCGTGTGGTAGGATGCAGTTTGCTCTCCACAGCTTAACTGCCCTAAGCACATGTGAGTGGGGAAGCTCTGGCCATGGTATCTCATCCATTCCCAAGGGCTCAAACAACACACTGAGCCCTTCATGACCATGTTGCTTAAGCTCTGATGCTGAGAGAAATCTTCATGTCTGTCACGATCCGCAAGGCAGGATTGGTGATTAGGTTCTTTTCATCTCTGGGTGCAAAAGGCAAATAGCAAAGGGACTCAAGTTTTGCTCAAAACAACAATGCACTTTTATTGAGAGCCAACATCAACTGTATGCGATAGAGGGGAGAGAAAGAGGAGATGTAAAAAGGACAGTGAGGAAGAAGAGGGGGAAGGGAATATAGCTACCAACGAAGAGACGAGAACCCTCGTGGTCCAGCCAATAGGTCTGTCTTCTTCCGTGGGGGGATCCCAGAGAGGATCTCTTCGAAAAGTCCCTTTATAGTCCTTTTTGTTAAGCAGTGATCACCATAGTAACATCATGAGCTAAAAGCAGGGTACCTTCTTGCACAGGTATATGCTGAAACATGCCTTGCACAGGTGCATGCCCAAACAATCCCAAACATGCTGCATCTGCTCAGGTGTGCAGCACAGATCTCCAGCGCAGCCTTTGCCGCCTGGGCAGCAAGAACTGGCACCGACCACTGTGTCCTGTAGCAATTTATCAGTCCAGTGGCAGGCAACAGCTTGGCTGCTGTCCCATCTCAGCCAAACCAGTCACTCTGTGCAAAAGTTCTGCTCAAAGTTTTGGGGCTTTTTAGGGATTCCAGTGTCTGTCCTTACGACGGACATGAGGCAGATAAAGCAATCTTCAGATCATCTCTTACAATGTCCAACCTATCACTACATGATCATAACATGTGTGGTCCCAGTGAAGGACTTGGGACTGTGACCCTCAAAACACAGTAAGATAAATCTCTGTCATCTCCATCAGGAAAAGAAACAAGCTCAAAAGGGATGACCTGCTCACTCCTACATGTAAACACACATACAAACCATGTAAGTATAGGTTTAAATCAAAATATGGACATTTCAAACCATCACTCCTTGGTACAACATCTTATTTGCCTTCAAAGAAACTAGAAATTCTTCACATCTATATTACATTGTGAGATTTTAGGCTTAATCTT
Organism: Vireo altiloquus; assembly: GCA_013396875.1. Taxonomy (NCBI): domain Eukaryota; kingdom Metazoa; phylum Chordata; class Aves; order Passeriformes; family Vireonidae; genus Vireo; species Vireo altiloquus. Next base: position 20,323 of record VZRF01013113.1, on the reverse strand, counting down.
ATTGTGTCAATTTGTTTCCCAGGAAGGAGAGATCCTGACAAGCTCCAGCTTCATGCTTGGGTTGATCTTACCAGCAGAGATGACGATGATGTAGCATTTGCATTCCGTAATTCCCTTCGGCAGATAAGTAGATTTCTGTTTTTACAGAAAGACAGCAATTATTTTTATGCTATGTATACATATGCATTTTTTCTAAGGCTGGTTCTGAAACACTTAAATCTGCTCATAAACGTAGAATGAAAATTTTTCTAGGCAGTTCCTTTTCTAGCTACTACTATTTGCAAGCTGAATTGTGGAGTCTCCTTCTTCCCTTCTCCCTTTGCAGCCTCATAAAGACAGCATGGTAGAGGACTCTGCTCATGGAGGTATCACTGAATGTAATTGTTTCAGTAACAAGAAGCTTGTTTCCCAAAAAAAGTAGCCCAGCAACAGAAGTGTCGGCATGGAGACACAGAGAGAGAATCCTGGAAAAGCCTCTGAGATTGTTCTGCCAAGTCACACACTTTGATCACTGAGCTCTCAGCTCCTAAGATGACCATGATAGCAAACACTTCATGCAGTCCCAATCTATAGTGACCTACAGGTCACACCAGAACAGTACTAACTGCATTTCTCTTTTGGTAGTACCAAATACCAGGCACTGTCCTGCCCTGTGTTTGTTATACATTGAATAACCATGGCAAAGCTGATAACTAGTAACTGAGAATCCACTTCCTTGCCAACACAGCCAGGACCCTTCCCACTGGCACAAGGGCTGGGCTGCCGAGGGGCTCAGGCCAGTGGAGCCCACCAGAGGAGCTGGGCCATGTTTCTCCAGCAGGCAGCACTGACTCGAGATCTGGCACTCATGTTTCTCCAGCAGGCAGCACTGACTCGAGATCTGGCACTGCCTCGGGCACTGCCTGCCCTCCACACACTGCTGCATCCCCTGGGGTAAATCAGCCTTGTTCTTGGAACTGCTTCCTGGGCTACACCCAGAAACACCATGGGAGACTGCCAGACCAGAGGGGATGAGGCCACCCAGGGGCAGGCAGACCACCATGGACACTGCAGGATTAGGGGCAGAGCAGCGACACACTTAGACCTCCCTGGCTGGAGAGAGACACACATGGGACTGGCTGTGAGCAAGAAGCAGTTTAACAATGCAGTATCAGCTCAGAGCAGCAGCAGATGAGCAGCCTTCCTTCACACCGCAGGGGATCAGAGATAATTCAGAAAACGGAGACAAATTCAATTTAATACAGCAAATTAAAGGGAAACCAAGAGAAAAAATTGGGTCAATCTGGTATGCACATGGCATTCTCATTGACAAAACAAGTAGACAACAAGATTTTTACATTTCAGAGGTCTCCAGAAATGAGCAGCACCCAGCAGCTCAGCAGATGGCCTTGAGAAAACGGCCTGTTCACTTCAGAGTCCCAGTGGGAGCTGAGCCCTTTCAAAATAACTGGAACAGTCTCTAGCTATCAAGCAACCACCAGCAAAGGAGGTGAATTTGCTTTCACAGCATTTCCTCTGGTTCATTCCAAGTTTTCCCTGCTCATTTGTGTATTTCCAATTAAAATACCATTCTTATTTTCCTAACCGGTTCCCCAGTTAGCAGCAGGGGAGGAAAAGAGTAGAAACAAAAGCTCTCAGTAAAACAGCCTCAGAAATGTGTCCGAATGTGCAGCTCCAGGGCTCTGGCACAGCAGCACTGAACGAGTGCTGCTTCCCCTGCCGTTCCAAGGACAGGGGGGCACATTGGGCTGTGCATTTGTATTCCCTGCCAGCGCCTGGCCTGGCCTTTCTCCTCGCTCCCCCAAGCACAGACATCATCTCATCATTGGAGAGATGACCTGTGAGCAAACTGCATTGCAGCCTGCACTGCCTGGGCACGGAGCCCAAGGTGAGGGAAGCAGCACGGAGCAAAGCCACACGGGCACATGTGCAGCTCCTGACACGCCTGGCTGCCAAGACACACACTCTGCTTCTTCAGGGAGTCACCAGCAGATGATAATGCTGCTGCAGCCTCCAGAAACACCCTTTGTCTCTGCTGTGTATGTAGAGCCAGAGTGAAAGCTCATTTTTACTTTCAAAAAAAAAAAAAAAAAAAACCCAAAAAAACAAACCAAAGGAAGAGAAACAGATGTATTCGTAGCAAAACATTTTCCTGTGCCCACTGCAAATCCAGTATCTCCCACTGACCACAAATACAGAACAGAAAGTATCTGCGAGAGAGAAGATAAGTCTTTGCTAACAGTCTAATTTTCATTTGGAAGTGAAGGCAGCCCTCGTTGAGAAAAAAGGCGGAGGAGATAAAAATCAGAGGTGGTGAAGGCGCATTCATAAAGGGCATGAGGAAGAGGGGGGAGGAAATCAATCACAGGAACAGACAAGATCAAACGGCAGCACACCAGCAGCAGCCGTATTTCCTTGGGAAAAAAAGCTGCAGGATGAAGAGGCAGCACAGCACCATGCTGTGAGGAGTGCTGCTCTCCTCACCCACTGCACAGAGAGAGTTGTTCTTTCTCCATAGCAACAAGATACTTAAAAGCCAATCTGGAGACTGAAGACGGGCTCAAAAACAAAACACAACATGTAACGATTTATTATCTCTATTTTAAGCCTCAGCTGGGAAGTACACAGGATAGCATTTGTTTAGCCCGAGGAAGCATCTTCGTGGAAAGCTCTCTCCTCCCTTTATACCTCCCTGCCTCAGAAGCGACCCTTGGTGTGAAGCAAACTGTGGGACTTCACACGTCCCCTGCTCTTAGCTAATGCCAAAGACATCAGGCACAAACATAGCCCGAGGTGCTCGTGGCTGTGTCCACTGCTGCCTTTTGCAGGGACTGCAGGAAGGCATCCAGATCTCCAAACTCTTCTCACAGCACTCTGGGACTGGGGGGAAGGAGGAGGAGTTGCAGCCTTTTGATGCAAAAAACCAACCAAACAGAAAATAACAATAAACATAGTAATAAACAAACAAAACTCCCAAACTTGCTGCTTAGTAGTTACCAGCTCAAGTCACTGATGCAAGGACTCAGGATATGCTCGTATCTTGTCCTTGAAGTCAGCCTATAGCTATTGGAAACAGCTCAGGCACCTGAATGACTTCACTAAAGCCATTATGCTGACTGCACTGGCACTGGCAGGGCTCCCCTGCTCCTCAAAGGCACCCATGGAGCCTGCACAGCACATTCTAGAAGGCATCAGGATAAGAAGCCCATCAAGTTTTGGGTGAATGGAGCGTGCCGAAAAAGCTGCCAAGGAGCTGAAACTGGGGTTTCATCCTGGCCTTGCTTCAGCTTAGCTGCTGGGGGAGCTTCCCCTGCTCCCTCCCTGCAGAGGACGAGCGTGCAGCAGCACCAGAGCTGTCCAGAGGAACACTGGGCAGCACTGCCTGCGCTCAGCTGGCACACAGGGCAGTGCCAACAGGGCCCCTCTGGGCAGCCAGTGTCCCTGTGGGGCAGCCACTGTCCCTGGGCACGTGGTGGCATCACAGGCTGCCGAGGGCAGTGCCAACAGGGTCACTCTGGGCAGCCACTGTCCCTCAGGACGTGCTGGCATTGCAGGCTGCCAAGGACAGGGCAGTGCAGAGAGGTGAAGTGTTCACACAGCACCTCAGCTGAGAGGCTCTTGCCCAGTGGAAAAACAAAAACAT
>VZRF01013113.1:0-16628 GCA_013396875.1 Vireo altiloquus | reverse complement strand
GGGCAGCCACTGTCCCTGGGCACGTGGTGGCATCACAGGCTGCCGAGGGTAGTGCCAACAGGGCCCCTCTGGGCAGCCAGTGTCCCTGTGGGGCAGCCACTGTCCCTGGGCACGTGGTGGCATCACAGGCTGCCGAGGGCAGTGCCAACAGGGTCACTCTGGGCAGCCACTGTCCCTCAGGACGTGCTGGCATTGCAGGCTGCCAAGGACAGGGCAGTGCAGAGAGGTGAAGTGTTCACACAGCACCTCAGCTGAGAGGCTCTTGCCCAGTGGAAAAACAAAAACATGCTGAGGGTTTGGAAATGAAAGTGAAGAGTCTTAACTGGCACTGAGTACTGGAGAATGGTGGGAGCTGGGCACGAGGTGGCAAACAGAGCAAATGCAGACAGTTGTTGATTGTGTACAACTAAAAATATGGTCCAGTGTGCCAGTTTTGTTCGTTCTAAAGTTTCCTTCACTGCAGAACTTCACTGTTTGAAGGACCACAGAACATTCAGGAGGAAAGAAAAGCCTGGTTTAAGATTATCCAAAGATGTATTTCCAGTGTCTGCCATGAAGGCCATCATTTGAATTTCATATTAGTATTAAACATAGTTCTAGTTTAGATTCACCCATGAGTCATAAATTTAAAAAAAAAAAGCACTATACTCAGCAACTTTGCCTTGGCTCAGCACTATTATCTTACAGACTTCATCTGTACATCTGCTAAATCAAGAACTCCAGAAAAAAATCCAATCCATACACACTAAACGTCCATCTGTCTAACCATTTCTCCTACAGCTAATGTCTATTTTAGATCTAAAACACAGAAACTTTCAATCGGCCCATCCTCAACCACTATATTTATTATGGCTCTTGATTTTTCATTTCCTTATGCGACATTTTATTCAAGAATAAAATATTAATTTTCAAGCCACTGAATCAATTTACTGTACTTGTGAAAAAAAAATTACTTTATCTTACTACAAAATATTTCTAAAAGAGCTGCATGGAAAGGATAAGAGTAATATTCATCTGCACAGATTAGGAAGTAGAAGGAAAAGCATGAATCAGCTTGTCCTCATAAAAACACATTTGCTAACCAAAGTCTGTTTCCTACACAATTAGTTACAAGTGCAGAAATATTTCTTTTAATAAGTGGTTTCAAAGGTTGCCAGGAGCAAATCTCTGTGGAATGCATACAAAGTTGCTCTGCTTTTTCCTGCGTAGGTTACCTTACTGAACTCAAAATGGAGGTATCCAAGGAGCTTTTTAGGAGCTATGGGAGCAACATAGCTAAAATATATGAAATTTATGGTACTTTTTCTTTTTTTTTTTTTCCCCTCCCCACAACCAGAGTGGAAAATAACAATATTTCTAAATCTTTAGCTCAGAGCTTTCAGCAGCTCCAGAAAAGCACTGCTTCCTATGCAGCCAAGTTTCACCCCAGCTTTGGCTTCAGCCCCAGGTCTGTGCCCAGTGAGCCAGGTCGGGGCTGGCACTGTGACCAGAGGTGGCATTCTGCAGTGTGCCCTCTCAGAGCTGATGTCACTCCTGCATGAATTTCCAGCACAGAACAAAAAAAAAAAAAATCACAAGGCACAGGCTGTAAATCACAAGGGCTTAGTTGTTCCATCTTAGGAAGTTAATTATCCTGATGATGTTATCTTAATTAAATGGTAGCTAATCTAAGTTTATATTTAAGCCTGAAATGTGAATATATTCTAAAAACTCTTGATGATAGCAAATCTGAAGAGACAGAGGAAGGAAAGGAAAAATACCAGAGAAAGTAGGGTTGGTTGAATTGCAGAAGCAACGATATTTCTAAATACAGGCAATTACAGCTCAGGTTTCCTCCTTTAGGGTTGTCTAGGTGAATCAGATTTCTAAGGGCAAAATGTGAGGGTCTCCACATTGAGAGCCGAAAGCTGAAAGCAGATACGCAAAATATAAATTGTAAAATTGGCAGAGAAAAAAACCCCAACATCTGAAGTCAGAGGTTAGCAGAGAATCTTTGAAGAGTCCTGCTGTGTGAATAGTTATTTACACTTTTCTAGCTCGCCCAAAACAGTGGTGGTCTAGTAAAAAATTTACAGCAATCTAGCAAGGTGTCATGCATACAAGCCAGCAGCCACTTGAGAGAGTTTATGGGCAATGATAACCTTTCTAAAGAAGGAAGAAAAAAAATGGCTAGACATTTAAGAAATTGTTCCTTTTTCTTCAAGGACAAGGGAAATTTAATATGGCCATCACAGAGAAAGCAAAAACCAGGAATTATAGCTGTAACTGAGCAGAGAGGACTCTACTAAAGGCTGATACCAACATCTCAGCATCCGAACAGTGAGAGACACTTAATGTCCTAATCCTTCAATCCACACTCCTCCATCACCATTCCCATTTGCTTCCTACCCAAATCCCCTCAAACTGAGAGATCTTTTGTCCTTTATACCTGAAGGATTTAGCTAAAGCAATTACCCTCAAGTATGGCCATAAGGAAAGGTAAAACAACCATCTTTCCCTTTTCCAGGCTGATTTCTACCTGAACACATAATTTTGCAACCAGCAGGCTCAACAGTGGCTCCCCTCTCACAGGCAGATGTTCACAGTCTCCTTTCCTTCTGAGAGACCCCAGACTCTTACATGCCTGTCAGTAATCTGCACTGAGTTTTACAAGGTCACATCCTGCATCACTCTAAATTGAATTCCAGCCTTCAATCAGGGAAGCAAATGCACATCTAACCTTTGCAAGCAATTAAGTGTACTGCCCTTGCTAGCTTTGGCAATTTCTGTGATACTTGAATCTCAAGAATTTAGTAATTACTTCTGCTGGCCTTTGTTCTGCCATGAGGTTGAGACAGCGAGTTTCACTTTCAATGTGTGTCAGAATCAGTTATCAAAAAATAAGTCCCTTTTAAAGAGAGATTCAATAAAAACAATCATGCTCCTGCTTCTCCCTTTCGGCAGTGCTGATAAACCTTTACAAAAGTAAGATCTGCTTCTGTGACCTCCACACTCGTTGATCCTTTTGTCAATCTTGTTTGCTAGCTTCCTTATTCCTATTTTAGACAGGCCTGAGTTTGCCTTTGGATATTAAGGAATTTAAGGAAAGTATTTCTTTACATACAAGGATGATGTCCAAGTGGAAAATTTGATCCTTGAATCTAGATGAAAATAATTCTACAATACTCTGGAACACCTTATCAACACACACCACCATAATGAGGCCCACAGACAGGGGACAAGATAACAAGGGACATATATTGTTGCCTTGGTACAAACTGTTTTAAATCTGAGCTAGAAAAAGTTAGACATTACACTGAAGTACCCAAAGAAGTGCACTTAACCCTTATACAAATACTTCAACTAAAGTCAGCAACTAAGGGTTTGCAAAAACAAGTATCATTTGAAAATGAAAACCAGAAAAGGGAGATTCAAACTAATGTTATCTCTTTATGGGCCATGTAAGATATCACCTTACTGTTAAATTACATTAGTCCATGAAGCTAACTGGAACAGTAAAGAAGAAAAACTCCAAGTGTATCACACTACTAAGCAAGCCACACTGGGAATGCAAAACATGCAATTTAAAAACCAGAAGGACAAATCTCTTCATCTTCACTCATCTTTTTGAAAACATAATTAAACACAGGAAAGGGAACTAGGATACAGGATGCTACAAATGCTTAACAAGTAAGTCCATCTCTGTGAGGAAGTGTGATGGAGAGATATGACTTGTGTTGAGCCATATGTGTGCATGAAAGGCAGTACACAGAGAAACGCCTGATGTGAGTTCAGGATTAGGTGCAGCCAGAGCCAAATGAGCATTTAAAAGACCAATACGTTATTCCTGGTGAGACTCAATGAAGGATTACAGCTTCAGGACAAGCCCCTCCTGCCCTCTGAAATCAGACATCTTCATTGCCCATTATTAACTCCTACAACCCAAAACTGAGGGATTCCCAGAGCTGCTGGTCCCTTTTGGGAAAAATGACCGGATGAAAGAATAAAGCAAACCAAATGCAGCTTGTAAGAAGGGAGCTACTTGCAATGTTAGTGTTACCATATTTTGTTTTCTTGTTATTCTCATCCAGTCAAAGACATTATCTCCAATTAAGGAGGCATATTTGGTTTGGGGGATACAGCAACACGAAGTCATCTGAGATAATTATTTGAGATCTGTAAAAACCTTGGAGCTTCCTCTAGAAGCTTGCACTGGGTTCTTGGACCATTAACTTGCTAGATGAACACAACCAAAGATGTACAAGAAGGTACAGAACAAGAGCAAAAAGGCAAGTCCTGATCAAATGGTGATGATCAATATGCTGTGGTTGCTAACCTCCCAAGAGAGAGATGCCTGGAGGAGTAGGAAATGCTGCTGAGTCTCAGACACAGCTAAAATATTTAGGTTCACGTAAAGAAAATCAGTGGCAAGACTGAGTGCAATTACAGAGCAGACACTCCTTGATAATGCCCTGCAAGCATTAACTTGGAATATTTCATTATTACTGTGCTGTCTCTCGGACGCTGAGCTTTTGTCAATTCAAGGACATGCTGCATATTCCAGCTGACTTGAAGGCAATTTTCATCTCCCCCTCCTTTCCCTCCACACACTTGCAGGACAGAGTGAAAGGCAACACTGAGTAAAATCTTCATCATTTTTGTTAACTGGGTTCTTCATGAAAATTGTGTGGAACCCATAACATAGGCATTGGAAAGTGTGCTGCAGCCCCAGCTTTAAAACTAAAAGAATGGGAGAGGACAAAGCTGTGAGTGTTACACACTGAAACACAACAATGACTATCTAAAGTCCAAAATGAGCAGAGTGAATTGCCTTCCACACCAGGGACATGCCATTGTTTGGCCTACTTAAAGTTTGCAAAGAAATTTCTTACAGATTTCAAACCTGTCTGTAGAGATGCAGAGCAGCCCACATGTGGTCACCACAAGGAGACAGTTTAATAGTGTAGTCTCATTTTTCATGCTGTATTTTGTCCCTGCCACCCTACAACTTTAACAACTGAAAATCTAAGGTCATTTTAGGTAACAGTCTGAGCTCCTCCTTGTTCTTCCTCCCTTTGGCTCTCTTATCACTCTACCTAAGTTCCCATGATGAAGCAAGTTCTGCCTTGAGCTACAGGAACACAAGATCAGAGCTGCCACCATTCTGGGCTCAGCACTGAGCTCCACTGGCTGCAATCCAGCCCTGCTGGAGCAGTCAGCATGGGGTTTGTGTGCTCCTACCAGCCTAAGGAGAGAGATCTCTGTGTCTGCAGTTTTCCTGGAGAGAAATCCACTAACAGCAGCACCAAACTATCAAAACATGTAGCTCTGCCCAGGAACTTCAACAAAGGAAAAGAAAAGGGAGCACAAATAGGAGTTCTTTCTAAAACATATCATTTAGAGCTTTGAGCAGGGGGTTTAGGTGGTTTTTTTCTTTAGTTTTAAAATAAAGGTTACCAACTTATTTTGGAGTGTAAGAAGACAAATCATAGCAGAAATGCCAATTAAAAAAAAAAACAACAAACAAAACATGATAAATCTGACTTACCTCCCACAAACACAAAGCAAACTGTCATTAAGTTATCCCTCTATGCACAGGAATTGAAGTCAAGCCCAGTCTCTCTCCTTTTTTCACACAGGATTAGGTGATAAGTTAACCAGAAACAATCCAAAAGAGCTCCAAAACTATTCCTTACACGGCAGATATTTTTGAAGGCTCCATTCTGTCACCGATTTTGGCAGTTGTGAAGATAATCTGTCCCATTTTTCCATATCACTTTTCCTTACAGCATTCTGACTTTGAGGGGGTGCAGCTCTCCTAACATCATAACAAACCTTGGAAGTTAAGGCATTATGCCAAGGCCTACATCTTTTACCATTTCTACAGATTCCCCAGGATGATGATATTAAGAAAAAAAGCCTCATAAGCAGTCCAGAATTACACACAGCTTCCAAGTGAATAAATATTAAAAAAAGAACTGACATCAAAAGTTACTCAACAGGAGGGAACTGTATGTAGTGACATGCTGCACTTGCAGTGAAGAGGAGGAAATAACTAAACTTCTGCTATCCTTGGTGCTGACTCACCACATTCTGGCTGCAGGATATGACATCCTGAAAGATGCTCGAGTTTCTAGAGATGTCTCTAATGCAGTCAGGCAAGTGTCTCACTGAGACAAAAATTTGAGTTCTCAAGTCCTTAACATCGTGGCTGATAGCCTGCAGGGTGTCAAGATTGCTATTTGGAGAAGAGTGGAAAATAACAGACATTAAACAGGGCTTTTTGTTGTTAAGGACCAATTCAGGTTGTATCAAGACTGAGCTACAGAATATGATGAATTTGTCCAACTTCCTCATCTTCTGCCTTCCCTGGACTGAAAGCCATGTTCTCTTGCTAACATCCTTCTCCTTCACCCCAAACCAGCAGTGAAACACTTCTCAGCAAGCAAAGAGCCCAGAGGCTGGGTAAGAGAGGCAGCAGCTGGAACAGGAGGGACATGTGCCCCTTGCTGCTATGTTCCAGCACTGCTGCAAGCCAGAGGCATCAAAGGGTGGCAGGGACCTTGTGCTGCAAGGGAGATCTCAGCTCAGTTTATGCAGAGAAAAGACAGTCAGGAACAGAAGAGTATTCGTTTATAATGAAGCCAAATTAATTCTTTAAAACAAAAAAAAAAACCAAAAGCCACATATCCTAACTCTCACAAATTTGAGCCTTCTTTATGTGTGTGTAGGCATCTGTAAGTTATATGCACACACACAGACATATTCATAAACAAGCTAAATATATTCCCCAAAAGCAGATTGGACATTTCCAGCTTTAATGCAGTCACCCAGAACAGACCAATTTGCACGATCTCCAAGGCCAACTGCTGGGTTCATCTGCTGAAACTAACTTTACATGATTCGTTTATTTGCTGCGAGGACAACACTGTTCTGACTCAAACTTACCCTGATTAGCTCTATGCCAGTGAGAGTCGTTGCTGTGTTTGTTCAAATTAGTATGCCTCCCAAATTATGGCGAGAAGGTCACTTTACAGACCCTGGAGTGGGAAGAAGCTCTGGACAAAAACAGGACAGCACTGTCCCAGTATTTATCAGCCAGGTTCAGATCAGTGTCATCCTTAATGTCTCTGCTATATTTTGCTATCTAAGTACATGATTACTAAGGTAAGCTTATTTAATCCACCTGACAAAAAAAATTATAAATACTACAAATCATCAGATGACTTTAGAAGCAAAGCAATATACAAATCTCACCCTTTCCACTACAGAGTTTATTCTTATGCATAATAAAGTATCCAGAGACATCATATACACAGAAATAATCCTATTTCACTAGAGAGCTCTCTATACAGTCAGCATCCACAGTGATTGACAGAGAAGCATAGGTTATTATTCCCATTTTGGACAGCAGATGTAAATTAGAGTTTGACATTAGATGCATATCAGTATTGTAAAAGTAGAGAAAAAATAAGCCATGTTAAGAGATCAATAATTACAACAAGCCAGGTAGCAGGAAAAATGTTTCCTACCCACCCAGGTTCCTGCTCATAACATTCATGTGTTTATAGGAAGGTAAGAGTTACCTCATTCATCTTCTTTCCTCACAAGACCTTTTTTTTGTCTTACATAGGCAGAGACTATTCTCACAGAAAACACATGAAGCAATATTGGGAGTGTCAGAGCCCACAGGCAAGAACAGATTTGTTAAAATATCACAGCAGCCTTTTCTGCCACAAAGCCAACTTGGGGATTCACCCACCCAATCTGCTACACAATTACAGGATGAGGGGTCAGCATTGAACCAAAACTGAGGGGGAGAGAAGGGATGACATAGTCCTCACTCTGTAGTCTTCAACAGCTCTGCCTTCCACTTGCAGACACAAAACCTGAGGGTGGGGGCTAAGAAAGAAAAGGAAGAACACGAGGATTTCCCTACACACTTTTTTTTTCTCACTTTAAGGAGAATGCCTGAGAATGAAATGAATTCCTAATAGTTGTATCCAACAGCAGTGCTCTTATGGGCCCAGGGCTCCTCCAGAGACTGCTGCCTCTGGCTGGAAGGGTCAGCAGGGCCACCAAGGTGCTGCTGAGCTGCCTTCCAGAGCAGGCACCGTTCCCTGAACAGCATCCCTGGCTGCAGGCAGTGGGGGTATTGTATGCTTCCTGAAATGCTGCTTCTCCATGCAGCTAAAAGCACTAAGATCCTTGAAGAGAGAAGTGTTTGCAGACCATACTGTTTGCAAGCTGTCCAGGAAATGAGTCTTTCCTATAAAAAAAAGTGTTCAAACTAAAAGCCAAGATGTTCAGGATCTCTCCCTAAGTCATCTGATTTCCTACAAATGTCACCTATCCTCACCTCTCACTGACCTCCCATTCTACAAATGTAGTTACAATGGTGTTTGAAGGCTGAGTGCTTTATATACATTTGAAGTGTTTCCGAAACAAGTGTCTGCCTCATTCTTCATCACCTAATTAAAAAAGAGGTTTTCTAGTTCCATACCACTACTTTGAAAATCATAACACAGCACATGGCATATACTGCATAGTAAGAAATCTTTTGGTGTTCAAGTAATGAGCACAAATCCTAAGGTATTGCAGCCTAAGTGAATTTTTCTGCAGTTTGTAAAACCATAATATGAAAAGTACTGATATAAAAAGGGAGGGCTGAGCCTCCCTAACATTTTCATGTATTTAATTTTGGATGATAAGAACATCCCTAGGAAAAGCTCATTCAGTAATGAAATCTGAAATGAAAAATGACCACCCAGAAGTAAAAGTAGTCATACACAATTAATGAATTCATTCAGCCAGCCAATAAATCAAACAGCAAACCAGACTCTCTTAATCATGCAGAGAAACATTTTTCAGGGCTTCTCATACTGTACTTTGCTCAAGGCCTACATTACCAATTGGTTGTTTCTTTAATTCTTAACCATTTACGATATAATGTTATTTTAAATTTAAGTGTCATCTAAGAACACTGTGTAAGAACTTATTATTCTTTCCAGGTTTCTAATCCTCAAAGAAATTAATATCAGAAAATTTACTTTATGGGTTGAAAAAGCCTGTGAGTATTCAGCAAGTTATTAGTGCATAGATAGCTATAACTTTCCAGAAAGGGTCCTAGCTCTTCCCTTTTCAGGTAAAACTTCATACAAACAGATATCAGACATGAAGAAAGTTATCACTGCCTGAAGCTTTCACACTCTCTTTCCATCAGGGACTCAAGGGGTTTACCCTTGGGATACAGACAAGAATAACTTCTTCAAGTTTTGTCAAAGACATTTTGAAAATTTTCACTTAGTATTCAGTTTTTCTGTGCAACAATGGACTAAATTAAACAGTAACTCTGTAATAGCTCAAAGCAAGAGACTATTGAGAAAAGAAAGAGCAGCTTCACTGAAGCCTGGAAAAGGGAGTCAAACTTCTTTGCCTTTCAGTTGCATGTGTCTTTTTTCCCCAAAGCTCATCTACTAACTCCCAATAGTTCTCTCACCTCCCTCCAGTTTTCCCAAAAAATTTAGGAACAACCAGATCATGCTTCCTTTGAACTTTGCAAATGCATGGTTCAACGCAGGAGCTACATGTGCTCTTCACAGAAATCCATCATCAAATCCACGTGAAAGAGGCAAAAGCCAAGACTGTGCTCCGACTAAGACTGGATTCTCTGCAAGCTCCACTGAAGGACAAAGCTGTCTGACAGTCCCCAGTGTTCTCACTTCACGCTGAAATCATGTTTATTGGTTTGCCTTTTCCCTTTGGATATGGCTTCCACACACCTGTGACCCAAACCAGCCCCAACTGTGCACCAAGGACTCTGCTGATTCTCCAGGCTCCTTCCAACAGCAGGGTCTAGGTTGTGCCAATTTCTACTGCCAGCTTGGTACTGCCAGGTCACACAAATTCCTCTCTTCCAGATTTCCACTTTCTCAAGGAGGGCAGTGAAGACAGCCCCAACAAGGTGACTCATCAGCAAAACCCTGCCTCCAATTACAATTATTGCAGCTATGATTCCTGAGTGAGCCTATTAATCGAAGCCTCTGCACAGCAGAGACCTTTAATTTTACAGAAATCCTTTCAAGTCACCTCCAAACCTGGCAATAAAACCAATTTCCCTTCTCTCAAATAGTTCTAACCTTAGCCAAGACCTGCCCTGTGTGCAACAAAATGCACACGTAGTCTCAGTTGTAACTGATACATCATTTCTCAGTCAAATTTTCACAAGGTGGTTTCCATCTGCACACATACACTGCTGTGATCAGGTCTTTAGCCCACACTCACACAAACTTTCATCAGAACTCCAACACCTATAAAGCCAAGCAGGAACAGGGACCCTAATTCAAACTTGTCCTGGGAGGATGGTGAACAGCAGCTGGGAGTGTTGTGCCTGGCTGCTGCTAGCTCTGCTTGGCCCTGCAGATCAGCAGAGCAGTAGGCAGGAGGGTAGGAAGAGCCCACTAAAGGACACAGTGCTACTTTTACACAAAAAAAAAAAAAAAAAGGTCTAACATCCTCCATTCACCTGGCCCTGTACCAGAGCAGTAGGAATTAAAGTGATGAAATATGGTGAAACAGAACTGGAGGGAAGGGAGTGCAAGGAGAGAAACCTCCAACAACGATAATTTTATTAAACACTTTATGTTAAGCAAGTCAGAAAGCTTGCTGCACCATTAGAGCCTGCACTGTATATTTTAAATTTCTTAGCTTAGACACAGCAAAAAACCAGGTTCTAAGGGTCCTCTCAGGACACTTGACTTAGCTGGGAGGACACAGTCTGCTGCCCTTTGCAGCTCACCTGTTCCTTACACAGGCTGCCTCCTCCAGGCAATACACCAAGGAGTGACAGGCAACACCACAAACACTTCTCTGCAGGCATTGCCTTACCCTGAGACGAGTCAGAGCCCAAAGGGAGAACAGAGATACATTTTGTACCTTCCAGCTAGCATATGAATTTTGCAGGTCCTGTCACGCTACTAACAATGCTCAGAATCCACTGCTGGTGCCACCCTCTGGGGCTGTGCTTGCCCTCTCGTGTGCCAATCCATCCCTGTGACACACCTCAGAGGGAAGGGACAGCTCATGGGCACCCCAGGACACACTGACAGTCCCCCTGCACAGAAGGGCTGAAGAAGCAGCAAGTGTGAGAGAGACACAGGGACAAATTTATCTGTGACTTGACATCAAACTCATTCCCAGCACTCCTGCTGAACTACAGTGGGTAACACAGGCAGATTTCTGCGCCTCAGTTTTCCTCATGGCTCAAATGTGTGTGCACACACATAAAGCAAGAGGGGAACAAAAGGCTGTTGGAGTATGAGCTGGCTTTGGACATACCTAGTGTGAAAATCCTGTGTTTTCTATCTCTGGATTACAAACACATTCTTCAAGTATACTTTGGAGCTAGTTTTGGGAAGTCTTTGTGCTGAAAGAGGCCTGGGATTTTCAGAGTGATGACAAATGTCTTTTTTCACTCCTAGGTTTTTGGCTGAAAATTTATCCAGAATACAGAGAGCCAGGATTTTCCTTTTGATCTGCACACAGTCAGACCAAGCCACACAGCTCCTCTTGCACTTCTCCAGGCAAAGGCCAGTCCAGAAATTACCCACAAAACCCTTACTTTGGGAAGATTGGATTAAAAGCTTAGAGTTGATGAATATATATCCTTTCCCCTGAAGCCCTGATGGAGATCATGTATCATCATCTTCATTTTTCAAATGAAAAAGGGGAGGGACATATGATGGAGGACATTTACCTCGTGTCAGCTAAAACATCAGTGGCAGCAGCAGGAGCAGGATGTGCTTCTCCCCTATCTGAGCCTACTGGTTACCCAAATGTTGATTAGATAATGTGAATAGACATGCAGCATTGTCACAAATCACTGGTGACTTTCCCAGCAGACCTAACACTGTCATACTGTCAGATGCTGCAGATCATGTCTCCCCCCAGGCTCATGCCCCCACAACAAGCACAAAATAAATGCTGGACCAGGGCACTGTAAAACATTGCACAGTGTTTTACAGACCCATGACACCTACACCAAACATGATTTCATGGGAGAGAATGAGAGCCATCTTCTCAGCTCAGTGTTTTGGCACAAAGTGGTTTTTCATTCAGACATGCTGAGAAAACACAAGGAAATGCAGAAAAGCAAGAGTTTTCAAAAATCAATTAAAATAAATTAGCTCGTAATGGAAAGAAAAAAGTCTCCCTCTAAATATGAAATCATCATTAATTGCTAGTAGCAAAAGGATGGTTCCAGTTACCTTTGGAGTGCAAGTCATCCACTTTATGGTATTTAAAGAACAGAGCACAGCACACCAGATATTGGACAGGCCAGGAATCTTCAGGGTGGTGATGACAGAGACAGTGCAATGGAGAGGAACTGCAGGAGAGCAACTGCAATGTTCTCAACTCCTAGGAAAAACTGTATTTGTGGATTTCTCTCCTTGCATGCCTAATAAATGAGCTCCTGGCCTGGTGTGCTCTGCTCACCTGAGCTGACCCACAAGGCTGTGAACTGTCATGAAATTCCAGCTCCCACCATCAGCTGGGAGGACAGAAAGGATTCAGTTTATATTCGATGATATTGTCAAGCCATCTTTTGGAAAAACAGGTTAACGAGAGAAAAAAACAACAAAACACAAAAACATTCTCATTTTCTTTAGAAAGGAAAGTGCAGGACAATGTACTCATACCAAAAGATGTCCCTTAGGAGCACATTAAACTGCACAAAACTTGGAACACGAACAAAAGCCCCTTCAAGTTTCTTAGAGTGTTGCTGAAAATAACTCGACTGTATTGATCCCATTGGAAGTCTTTTGGTATTTTTCCCATGGCTCTTTCTTGGTTATCTGAGGCGTGCAGTGCTTATTTGCAATACAGAAACAGACCTTCTGTGTAGAAAAATACAGAAGTTAGAAATTCAAATTACTTACCAGTTTATTAACTTTTTTTTTATATTAGAGGATGATTCATAACGAACTTGTAATCTTAAAAAAATAAAAAGGGCCAAGGACAGTCTGATTTTACA
This sequence comes from Vireo altiloquus, assembly GCA_013396875.1. Taxonomy (NCBI): domain Eukaryota; kingdom Metazoa; phylum Chordata; class Aves; order Passeriformes; family Vireonidae; genus Vireo; species Vireo altiloquus. The sequence continues at coordinate 3,616 of VZRF01013113.1, read as the reverse complement.
ATTTTTATGCCAGTGATCAATGTTTAGCTTACTTTCTTTTTAAATATGATATCAAAGTGATATTATGCAAGGACTTTTAAGCACTTTGAAAACTCTGCTAAATGATATTTCATCATGGTCCTAACTAGACCATGAAAATTAAGTGCATTTTGCTAGAAGGGATATAAAATAAGGGAAAGTTTAAGGACATCTCTCCCCCGTGTCCTACACTCATATCTGTGCCTCACAGTGCCTCATGGGCAAATGAGCACCAGCACAAGCATGTAATTCACACAACATTAAGCAGCCCCAGGGGAGATATCCACTTTTGGGGTTCCAAAGCAGGAGAATTGGGCATCCCAGTGCCTCTCACCAGGGCTCATCAGGGCACATCACCTCCTGGAGATAGCATCCTTCTCACACAGTGTGTCACACTGATACCCATGCAGCTACAGCAGGAGTGGAGAGTACTTGCTTTCTGCTAAGCATTCTTTTTCCAGGGTAGAAAAAAAGAGCTTTAGGGCAGAAGCTGCTGTTTTTCTGCTGTTTATATGGCTTGAAGACACACTGCTCCATGACTAGAGCTTATGGGGACTTTGCCACACTGGCAATTAACAGCAGGATAGTTTACACAGCCACAAACTGGCAAGAGGCATTTTCCAAGTTTGCTCTGAAATAGAATTGCAAGGAGCCCAAAGATATGCAGAAGTCAAGTAGCATAATACTAAAGAGAGACTTGGGCTGCTCTGTGTTATAAGAACTGGCTAAAGAGATCCTTTGCAAGCTCCCTGCAAGAGCACAGAGACTCAAAGAACAGGATAAAGCCTTGTTTCATCTTTGCCATCCTGAGACAAAGAAGCTAACACTCATTGCATAAATCACTGAGAAAGCAAACTGGAAACAGAAGCAAGTTAAAAAAGCACACAAGAACAGCCAGCAGAGTGGAAGGGAAAAACACAGCCAGAACAACTTGTCACATGGACAGCACTGCACAGTAACATCACCAGCACTGCTAAGACCAGCTCTGAGCAATGGCTTCAAAGCACTGCTCCCTAGTTGGCTTTGCCTTCCATGAATCCCTAAGCAAAGTAGTTACTTATATTCCTTCTTTGCTAAAATATAACTTAGTACTTTCCTATGATTGCTTCACAATTAAAAAAAATCTCTTAACACTAATCACGTGACAGCATTGACTCTTATTTCCCCCATCACAGAACTTTGACACTGGAGAACAAAAACATGCCCCACAAGTGGAAGGGAAGACTGTTCATTTATCAGTCTGCACTACCACATCCCCTGACCTATTTTATTACCAAAAATAGTCCCTCTTAGATCACTGCTGAAAATTGAATTCTGCTGCTTCATTGCCCACTGCAATCTCACAGAACTGCATGCTGCCTACACACAAAACACTAAGTAGGTTAACTTACTCACTGCCAGGGATGCAGCCAATCTTCTCATATGGACAAAAAGACACAGACAATTTTCCCTAAAATGAGTGAAACCTTTCTTGCATTGCAGTTAAAAGTCCAAACCCAATTATTTATATTGCATCATGAATATAAATGCCTGGCTTCCAATTTGCCCGCACTTACAATATGTTTTTCAATGTTATTCTTGCAAGATATGTTTTCAAGGGATTTAATGTCACAAGTGATACAGTAGCAGCCCTAATGACCTCTACTGACAAAACAGCTAAAAAACAGACAAAAACCAGAGTTTTTTGTGTTCAGTCCCCTCACTAGGAAAAGTCTGGGAAAGCAGGAGACAAGATGGAATCAGTCAAAGTGTTCCAAGTTAAAAAGACAACACCTTCTTTCAAAAGATCCTGTATTTGTAATTCCCAATCCAAAGCATCTCGTGATTGTCACACCATGAAGAGAGCTGGCAAATTTAGACCTAACAGAAACAGACTATTTAAAAGAGAGAGGAAGAGGAAGGCATGAACTTTACAGAACAGGAACTTATTAAAGGATCCTAAGCAGGGGTCTGAAATAGGTATTGTTGACCAATTCATGCTTAGTGAATAATAATAGTGAACAAACACACAGAATATTCTATGTCCTCACTGGTTTTTTTGAGCTAGATGGAAAAAACTAGCATATTTCCCTGGGCTATTACTGGATCTTCATTTCATTACTTCAATAGCTTCCCAATCTTAAACAAACACACCCCAAAACCAAGCAAAGATCAAAGACAACTGACTTCATGTCAGCTTTCTGCTTAAATCACTGCAAATTCTGCTGGGAATTTCTTAGTATGCAGCAGATGCACACAGAGCTGAAGCATTCAAATTATTCACAGGCTCATTAACCTAACTTTATTGTTATTTAGTTATGAAACCAAGTTTCTCACTTCCTGCTATTCTAAGAATAACATCTGCCAAATCTGGGCTTTCTTGAGGGAAAATCCAAAATCTTCATGGGACAAAACAGCCTCAGCTCTGCCTGAGTTTCAGCTGATGTCATTTACTGACATGCTGTAGGTCACAAGTTGTGTGAGAAATCCATGGCCTGCCCAGCTGAGAAAGGTGAGCTCAAATACATCACCACAAGGGGAACCACACAGCCTCTTACCAAGGCTATATGAGATGTGCTCACAGAAGGAAGAGGAATTGGCCTTGCCAGCCAAGGTGCAGTTCCCCATTCATTGAAAAGGCATGAAATACACACTGCAAAGCAGCCTGGGTCTGCATTCCTGACCATCCTGAGCTCCCGATTTGCCACATCTTGCTAGGGATTGACTATGGATTTAAAACAAAAAAACAAAACAAAACAAAACCAAAAAATAAAATAAAAAGACATTTTAAAAAAGAAATTAAAAAAACAAGTAGATACCATTTTCTTATTTCCAGCCAGTAGGTCACGGTAAAGTTAGTCTGTTGATATATATTTTTCATATATATATATTTGAAAGTTATATCAACTATATATTTCAAAGGTGTATTGCTGCCCACTTCAGTATCATCCAGCCACAGGATGCAGGTGACACTGGAGATGCCTGACATGGACAGCTGCTCTTACATGAACATGTTATTTTCTGTTNTCACAAGTTGTGTGAGAAATCCATGGCCTGCCCAGCTGAGAAAGGTGAGCTCAAATACATCACCACAAGGGGAACCACACAGCCTCTTACCAAGGCTATATGAGATGTGCTCACAGAAGGAAGAAAGCATGGCCTTGCCAGCCAAGGTGCAGTTCCCCATTCATTGAAAAGGCATGAAATACACACTGCAAAGCAGCCTGGGTCTGCATTCCTGACCATCCTGAGCTCCCGATTTGCCACATCTTGCTAGGGATTGACTATGGATTTAAAACAAAAAAACAAAACAAAACAAAACCAAAAAATAAAATAAAAAGACATTTTAAAAAAGAAATTAAAAAAACAAGTAGATACCATTTTCTTATTTCCAGCCAGTAGGTCACGGTAAAGTTAGTCTGTTGATATATATTTTTCATATATATATATTTGAAAGTTATATCAACTATATATTTCAAAGGTGTATTGCCCACTTCAGTATCACCAAGCCACAGGATGCAAGTGACACACTGGAGATGCCTGACATGTGGACAGCTGCTCTTAAATGAACATGTTCTTTTCTGAAAGGCCTGTTAAGTCACCTAAATGCAAGAGAGAT